>SJXQ01006720.1:212844-227479 GCA_006408695.1 Aepyceros melampus | reverse complement strand
GGGGGGGGGGGGGGGGGGTGGAGAGTGGACTTCCCTGGTGATCCAGTGGTATAAAATCCCCCTCCCAAGGTAGGGTAAGTGGGTTCGATCCAGATCAGGAAGCTAAGATCCTACATGCTGCGAGGCAACTAAGCCCACACACCACAACTACTGAGGCCACGCAATCCATCCAAGATTCCACATGCCACATCTGAGACCTGAGGCAGCCAAATAAATTGTAAAAATTCTAAAAAATAATCATAATTCATGGGCAGGGAAGGGAAGGTGCTGAGTAGGACGAAAATACCCAGAAAGGGTCCCTTGAGGGAACAGTGGTACAGAAGTTTGGAAACGGTCCTTTAGCTTTCATGCATTGGAGAAGGAAATGGCAACCCACTCCAGTGTTCTTGCCTGGAGAATCCCAGGGACTGGGAGCCTGGTGGGCTGCCGTCTATGGGGTCGCACGGAGTCGGACTCGACTGAAGCGACTCAGCAGCAGCAGCTGATATTGACTAGCTTTGGGTGCTTGCTGTGAGTCAGGTCCCCAGTTGCTCTCTTTTGCAACTGGAATTGAGTTCTCCGAGCTCGGTCTTTGACCTCTTGCAGCACCCGGAGAACTGCCCCCTCCGCGCCCCCGTGCCTGCCATGTCCTCACCCACCGGAGCCTCACACCTGCTGGCTCTGCCGAGTCGGGAGAGTGCGTGATGCGCCGTCACGCACACACATGCGCCCACGCCATCTCTCCACCCGCCACTCTCCCCTGCTTTGAAGGGCACAGGACAACAGCCCCAAACCCACCCTCTACTGCCTGAGCACCCGTCTCCCTCGACTTCCAAGAGACGTGGAAACACTTTCACTCTACCTTCACCACCACCCAGCCTCTGATGACTCTCCATCCTCCCCGCCCCTCAGCCTTTGGTTTATATGGGGTGGGGGTGGTGCTGGGTGATGCTCGGCCAGCTAAGCTACCTCTTCTTCCTCAGTGAAAACTCTGAGGGAGGAGTCAGATTCCTGTTCTCCACGGTTCTCTCTGGAATCCTGGGTTTCCAACTCCTCTTTGTCCTCAGACTTGGGTCGTCGCTACCACCTCTGGAGTTGCAGGATTCCATGTCACCTTTGTGCCCTTTCTGAAGCATGTATACCCATGTTTCCATGAAGGCCTGAGAGCCTTGGGACAGACAGATGAACCATGGGACAGAAGGACAGCTCATGCCTTCATCTCTGCACAGAGATGATGTCTCTCTCCCTTCACCTGAGACTCAGTCCCCACCCACAGCCAGTCCTCATTCCCCAGTGACCCTGGAAGAAAGCAGATGCTAAAGACATTAGTAAAGGGCTTCTCAGGTGGCTCAGTAGTAAAGAACCTGCCTGCAATGCAAGAGGCGTGGGTTCGATCCCTGGGTCCGAGAGATCCCCTAGAGAAGGAAATGGCCACCCACTCCAGTATTCCTGCTGGGAAATCCCATGGACAGAGGAGCCTGGCAAGCTACAGTCCATGGGGTCTCAAAAGAATGGGACACGATTTAGCAACTAAACAGCAAGAACAAAGACAGTAGTCCTGAAATCCCTTAAGTTCTGAGCCCACCCATCTACACGCAACACGGGCACAATAAATAATTTTGAGCTCAATCTGACTGAGTGTCAACAGTGCCAGCATTTCTCCGGTTGCTTTGCGGGGCAGTGGGGGAGGCCCTGATCCGCTCTTTCTCAGGTATCACCCACCCCTCTGTGGGAAACAAAAATTTACTACCTGATCACAGTTTGATAAAAATAGCTCTTAAGAACACACATTTGTCTTTTTGGTAACCTGAAGTCACCGTGCTGACTAATGCTCTTATTCTTTTCATGGAGGTTTCTTTTCTGGGAAGAGGATGTATGCTCACAGATAGTCCATCTGCTTTGCATCCAGTTCTGTCTCTCCTCATGATCTGTTTACATTTGTCCCGGTCAGGCTGCCTTGGCTGACTCTGGAAGCCTGACTGGGCCTGCTTACTGATGACACACAGCTAGTGGCAGAGTGGCTCAGGGACCTGGGTTTCGGAGTCAGCTAATTTCAGCTTCCAGTCCTGCTTCAACCGCTTGTGGGCTATGGGGTCTCAGGTAAGAGACTTCACCTCTCTGGGCCCAGTCTCTCACCTGTGAAATGGGAAGAGTAATAATACCTGCCTCACAGCGACGGAGAAGATTGAAGAAGACAGTGTCAGGCCAAGCTCTTAAGACAGGTTAGTTATTGTTCTTATTCTTCCAACTCCAGTCCTCTCTCAGCATCTAAGCATCTTCTTGTTCATCCTTTTTCTTTCAGAGTCTAGGTGTTTTATCCTTCCATCCATCAATTCCACCTAAGATACACTCACATATACCAATCACATGGACCATTAAAAAAAAGAAAAAAAGATTAAGAAAAAAAAATTCTCTTTTGCTTGCCGCCAAATTTATTTAGGTAATGTTCCTTTGCCATTTTTCATAAATGTCCCTGAAGATCTGAAATTACTGAACAGTGGAAACTTTCTGGAAAATCCACATGTGGCAGCAGGGTGCTCCTAGGTCCCACAGGACCTAGAGTCCTGTGTCCCTACCCCCACCAGCTTCGTCAGTAGTTCTGAAGGACACATTCTTCCTGTCTTCTGTCCCAAGTCACTGGGCAGCTCCCTGGGCCCCTGAACACTGCTCTCAGCTCCTCTTCTACCTTCAGCAAAGTTCAGGAGCTGGCCTGCTGCCATGGGAAGCTCCTTTTTTCTCCATAGCTTTTCCTCACCTTGACCACTTCCTGGGCACGTCAGGGGATGGGAAGGGAGGGCAGTGTGTGGTGAGATCAAGAGCTGGGCTTGGGCACATCCTGAGGAAGGCAGGGTGCCTGCTCTGCCCCAGATGGTGCCAGTCCCCAGTCTGCCTCTCCAGGGTCCTGCCTGACTTGAGCTTGGAACTGCCCCGGGGATGATCCCCCTTACAGCCCCAGTCCACCTGCCACCGGCTCCAGAGCGCCCACCTAGAGTCCGCTAGCTGGCCTCAATGTTGAACAGCTCCTGCGGTGGGCCCTCTCCCTCGCTCTTCTTCGAGGTCACGCCGTTCTCCTGCCGCCAAGGGCCCCAGGACCCAGTCAGCCGCCCCAGCAATCCCTGGAAGTCGGCTTGAAACCCAGATGATGAGAAATAGTAGACGAGGGGGTCAAAGCACGAGTTCAGGGTGCTGAGGAGCAACACGTAACTTCTCCATGTGGGGCTTTCACCCTGAATGTAGCCCACGATGTGGGACACGTTGTAGGGCCCAAAGCAGACGAGGAAGTTGAGCAACGTGGCGGCCGCCAGCCCTGCCACCCTCTTCCGACGGCGATGGCTTGCTCCCCTCCCGAGTATGCAGACCAGGCGGCTGTAGCAGTAGCTGCTGATAAACAGGGGCACCCCAAAGAGGACCACTCCATCTCTAACCGGACAGGCAGGAGAAGGGCCAGCTGATCCTCCCGGAACTCCAGGTAGCAGGTCCCGTTGATACCCTGGCTGGGGGAGGAGTCCCCTGAGAATTCGATGATGTAGACCACGCTGCAGTGAGCAGCGGCCAGGAGCCAGCAGGCCCCACTGACGAGGCCAGCCTGCCCCGGCCTCGGCCGAGTCTTGTACCAAAGCGGGTAGGCCACGCTCAGGAAGCGCTCTGTGCTCACGGCTGCCAGGAAAAGGGACGTGAGATAGATGGTGGTGAAGAAGAGGAACCTGGAGAAGGGGCAGAAGACGAAGGGCAGGGACCAGTGCATGGCACTGGCCGCCTCCACCATGCGGAATGGCAGGAAGAGCAACAGGACCAGGTCCGAGAGGGTGAGGTTTAGCAAGAGCACGTCCACGGCCACCGGGCGGCGCCGCAGCTTGCCCACGAAGATCACCAGGGCCATCAGGTTGAGGGGTAGCCCCACGAGGAAGGTGAAGAGGTACACGGAGAAGAAGAGCCAATGATTGCCGAGGAAGAAGGAGTGGTCTGGTCTGGTCATGGCCACTAGCGAGAGAGAGAGAGAGAGACAGAGATGGCAGCCCAGGTAGGGGTCTCGCACCATCTGCTTCCCAGCTGTCGGCCAGGAACACCCCCACCCCCAATCCCTCAGGCTTTCCGCAGCAGGGAAAAGCCTGCCTCTCTTCCTGGTCACACCCGGTCTCCTGCCCCTTTCCTGTCCCTCTCTCTCTTCCTGGTCGCCTCCTGTCTCCTGTTCCCTCTCCCTGAGCACAAAGGTGCCCTCCACAGAGCCCCTAAGGACCCCGTGCTCACCTGCTGCTTTGAGACCCCGAGGGCTCTGCCGCTCAACACCTTGCCGGCTCCTCCAGATCAAGCCCAGTGAGCTATTATCTGGCAGAAGTGATAAAAACCTGGCAGTGCCCATGACGTCACTCGTCACTCACTGGAGAGCAACGGCACAAAAGATGCCTTTAGCTCCGTTAGCAGCGCCGCCAGGCCAGATGCAAAATGCGGAGCAAATTCCACGACTGCCTGCATGCCTTCCTCCTCCACGGCCTCAGAGGGGATGTGCAGACTTTGTCTTCTCTCTGATCCTCCACTTGAATTTTATCTGCTCCTCTAGAATGGCACTCCTCCAGTTTGCCTTGTAAGGGCAGGAAGTGTGACACAGTCATGCAGAGCCTGGGCTCTGGATCCAGGCTGGGGTTCAATGCTAGCCCTGTCACTTGCTAGCTTAGTGATTTGGGGCCAGTGACTTAAGCCCTCTGTGCCTCTGCTTTCTCATTCATAGAACAGAATCAGCAGAATACCAGTCTCATACGTTTATTGTGTAAAGTGTTAGTTAATAACCTGTCAAAGGCTAAGTTAAGTGTGGTGAGCACTGAACAGATGTCAGTTGCCCTCACTCCACTTCCTGTCTCTGGGCTGATAGTAATATTAATGTTGGTGGCTATGATGGTAACAACTATCTTTTAGGGGCCACATAATCCATAGCAGGAGCTTCCCTGGTGGTTCAGTGGTAAAGAATCCGCCTGCCAAGCAGGAGATGCGGGTTTGATCCCTGAGTGGGGAAGATCCCCTGGAGAAGGGAATGGCAGCCCACTCCAGTATTCTGGCCTGGTGAATCCCCATGGACAGAGGAGCCTCCACAGTCCAGGAGGTCGCCAATAGTCGGACACAGCTGAGTGACTGACACTAACTATTGACTTAAGAGAAATGAAAACATGTATCCACACAGAGACTTGCTCATAAATATTCATAAAACATTAGTCATAATAACCAAAAAGTGGAAACATCACCTGGTGTCCATCTGCTGCTGCTGCTAAGTCACTTCAGTCGTGTCTGACTCTGTGCGACCCCATAGACGGCAGCCCACCAGGCTCTGCCCTCCCTGGGATTCTCCAGGCAAGAACACTGGAGTGGGTTGCCATTTCCTTCTCCAATGCATGAAAGTGAAAAAGTGAAAGTGATGTCGCTCAGTTGTATCCGACTCTTAGCGACCCCATGAACTGCAGCCTACCAGCTCCTCCATCCATGGGATTTTCCAGGCGAGAGTACTGGAGTGGGTTGCCAAGTGAATGGATAAACCATGTGGCATAGCCAGACAGTGGAATACTATTTGGCAACAAAAAGGAGTGAAATACCCATGCACGCTGTAGCATGGATACACCTAAAAACATTGTGCTCGTTGAAACAAGCCAGACATAGAAGACCATGTATGTTTCCATTTTTATGAAATGCCCAGAGTAGGCAAATCTGTAGAGACAGAAACTAGATGACTGGTTGCCTGCGGACTGAGAGTGTAAGTGGGTTAACTGTAAGTGAGCATGAGAGTTATTTCATTTTTATCAAAAAATGTCCTAGATTGCTTGATAGTGATAGTTGCACCCCTTGGTAAATGTACTAAAAATCACAGGATGGTACACTTAAAATGGGTGCATTTTATGATACGTAAATTTTATCTCAAATAGGCTGTTAGAAATTGGACAGAGAACCAAAGTTTTTGCTGTTGTGGGGCTTACATTTGGTGGGAGGGGGTGTCCTTAAGAGGGACTAAGTAGGGGGACAGTAATAAAGACACAAATAATACAGAGGCCAAGAGCCCCCAGAGGGAGCAATGCAAGCACAGGGAATAGGGGTGCACAGGTGGGCCTTCTGGGGCCACGGGTAGCAGGTTCACGGCACAAGGGGCGAGGGCAACCAGAGGATGCTGGGGGTGGGCTCTGTGGGGCTACGGGGAGGAGCTGAAATCTCCTCTGAGGGGAAGAGGTACAAATAACCGGAAGAGGTGGCCCAGCAGCAGCAGGCGCTCTGGTGCAGTGGGGGGGAGCGTACCTGTCACTTTCTGGGAGGGATCACCTGTGCTGGAGTTCAGGCTTTGACCAAGATTCTCTGGTGTCCCCACTGCACAGAGAGCAGACTTGTTTCTGGCTTCAGTGGAGCCTCTGGCCAGTGACTTCACTTCTCTGGCCTGTTTCCATATTTGTTTGTTATTGCTGGGGTTTAGTTGCCAAGTCGTGTCGAACTCTTTGCAACCTCATGGACGTAGCTCACCAGGCTGCTCTGTCCATTGAGTTGTCCAGGCAAGAATACTGGAGTGGGCTGCCATTGCCTACTCCATGGGGTTTTCCTGACCCGGGGATTGTACCTGCGTCTCCTGCATTGGCATGCAGATTCTTTACCACTGAGCCACCAGGAAAGCCCTCCATCTTTAGAAACAGGGGTAATAAGACTGTCTTTGGAGGGCCGTTACAAGCATTCACTCACTCAGCAAATATTTACTGCAAGCCTACTATGTGCTTGGCTCTCTTCTAATTGCTGGGGTTATATCAGCAAATGAAACAAGAATTCTTGCCCTTGTAGACATTTGTTTTTCTTGGCCACACCATGCAGCATGCAAGATCTTAGTTCCCTGACCAGGGAATCCAATGCATTCCCCTTGTAGTGGAAGCAGAGTCTTAACCTCTGGACCATTAAGGAAGTTCTTCCTTGTAGACTTTTAAGCATGAAAAGATAACTTGTGTAAACCACAAGTGCAAGTCAGGCACGTAGCTACCAGTTCTTTTGCTTCTACGTGTTCACTTCTTTGTCATCATTAGAGGAATAAGTCTGCTTCCTACACCTCATCTCAGAGCAGATGCCCACACGTGTGTGTCTTTCTCCGCCACTGTCCTCTGCCCGCCCTCTCTTGGGTTCAGGGTGTTACCACTCACCTTCACAAAAGGGACCACAAAAAGAGGCATTAACCCTGATACCTCTAAGTTTTCCAAATGTACCCTGACCTTTTGGGGTCCTCGAAACACCGCTTCTTATGTCCACTGCTCCATTGCTGTAAGGCCTTGGGCAAATTTCTAATCCCAAGAAATGAAGATGATGATTATACCTGGTTCCAGGACCATAGCAAACTCCTGCAGCACCTTAATGCAAATTACGAAAAGGCACTCCCTGCAGAGCACAGCCCTGCACCAGGGAGTGTGCACTGCCTGACAAAGTGGGTAGCGTCTTTGTTCAAATTAGAGTAAGTCATTCCTTCTGCTGGGTGGGAGCAGCCCCACACCAGGCACGTGCTTGGTGAGCAAAGTGCAGACTAGAACCCAGTCAGCATTTGCCCCTTTGCCTGACTCCCTTGTGCAGTGAGCTGCCTGCTCATCTGTACAGCAGCTGCACAGCTAAATCAAAGGATTGTGGGAGGATGAAATGAGACAACACTTGCAAAACTCTTGACATGGTGACTGGCATGTATATTTGTGTGCAACTCTTTCTGGTGCTGCTGCTATTTTCCCTTCCCCCTGCCCAAGCATCTGTTGTCTACCAGCTTCCTGTTCACAGTTCTAATGCTGCCCCCTTGTGAGCCCTATAGGGCATCACAGTGTCATGGTCTTGCCTCCTGCTGCTTCTTGAGAAATTTAAATGTACATTCCTAGGAAATGATTTTGGAGTAACATCTCCCCAAGTGTGCCATCAGAGTGGCAGTGCCTCTGGCTTAGAAGCAAACGTCCTTCCTCCTCCTCCACATGGCACGCTGGCAGTCGGGGCAGTCAAGATTCGAGGAGACGAGGACAGGGGAGGTGGGAAGTCCTGTATGCCGAGGGCAGCTTACCTTCCTCCTGCCATCCGGCTCCAGGCCTCCATCCCTCTCTCCAGCTGCAATGCTGTCTTCTTCCAGGCTCAGTTCTTCCCACAAATGGCTCCAGGGATGCTCCCAGGCGAGGCCACCCCGCCGTTCCTTGAGAGTGGCCCTTGCCAGGAGCCTGGAGAAGCAGCCAGGCTCTCCTGCTCCCTGCTCCTTTTCCCCCGGCAGTAGCTACTACTTCTGGGATGCCCCTGTTTTTGTTTTTGCCGCACAGACGGTCCCCCGGCCAGGACGCCCTCCCAAATAGCCGGTCACCAAAGGGTTGAGTACTACACTCCAAGCACCTGTGATGAGCCCCAGCTGCCGCCACTGGCCTCCGATATCGGGGTGCAGGAAGCCAGCCACGTTGGAGGCGTTGTAGGGTCCTAAGCAGAACAGCAGCGTGAGCAGGGCCCCGCCAGCCACCCAGGCCGCCTTTAGCTTCCGTCTGTGGCTCAGGCCCGAGCGGGCCAGTGCCGGAGGCAGCCCACGTAGCAGAAGGCCGTGATGACCAGGGGCAGAAAGAAGAGCAGAAGCGAGAGGCTGAAGCGAGCAGGGCCCGCTGATGCCGGATCCCAGGCCTCCAGGCAGACCGGAGAGCCATTGACTGGCGTGCTGATGCCCAGGGAGCTGGTGGAATTGTCCAGCCAGCCCCCCGGGGCCTCCAGCCCAAAGACCAGCCCCAGGTGACAGAGGACGATGGCCCATATGGCCACACACACGCCCCAAGAGTAGAGCGGCCTCCGGGCAGCTTGGTAGCCCAAGGGGAAGGCAGCTCCGAGGTAGCGGCCGACACTCAGAGCAGCCAGGAAGCCCCCACCTGCATAGAGCGGAGCAAAGTGGACCAGGGCGAAGGCAGGACAGAGGGGGGCTGGCAGGGGCCAGGCGCCCCCAGCCAGGGCCTCCACTGCCTTCAGAGGCAGAGAGATCGCCAGCAGGAGATCAGAGCAGCCCAGGTGGAGGGCATAGACCAGGCTGGGAGTGAGGTGCAGCCGGGCGTGGGACACGGCGCCCGCGATGGCCAGGGTGTTGAGTGGAAAGCCCAGCATGAAGGCAGCCACATAGAGGGCAAAGGAGAGCTGCAGGGGCAGGCCCATGTGACCCCTTGTGCGCCCCACTCACTCCCTGAACTCAGATCTCCCAGGACCAGGGAATGGGGGCTCCTGGAGTCACAGACTGGTCTCAGCACCGCTTAGGGCGCTAGAAGCCATCTAGTGAGATTGGTGGAGAGATGGATGCCCCATAGAGGGAGGTGGTAGCTCTTTAGCAGTCAAGCCTGGATTCGAGCAGGGACCACTCGCTGTCAGCCCTCTGCTTTCTGTCCGCCATGTGCCCTCTTAAAATGGAGCGAGCGATCATTGGTAACAGGGAGGAGATGGAACACAGGTGAGCAGGTCCCAGGAGAGGCAAGACCTCCTGATTCCTGAGCCTCTGGGAAAACAAAGGGTGGAGAGAGTTCAGAACCAGAGTTAAGCCCGAGAGGATGTTTTTCTGAAGAGGGAATCTAGACTCCTGTGTTCATGCCCCTTTCCCAATTCCCTGGAAAAAGAGGGCCCTGCTCCCCTCTAGCAGGCAGTGTGGGTCAGGTGGCAACTCCCAGCTGAGGGAAGGAGAAGTCGGGGTATGGGGAAGGTGAAGATTGTGGCCGTGGGCAGGAGAAGAGGGTCGCTTGAGGAGAGTCCAGGGGTAAGCCAAGTCCCCTCGGTGTAGGGGAATGACTTTGGCCAAATTCAGGGGTTCCCCCTGAGTCGGGGCATCTGGGGTTCTGAACAATCATTCTTGCAGGGATCTGGGGAATCATTCTTATGGGGAGAGAAGCCATAGAAAGGACTCACCTCCTGGTGCTGCCAGATGTCTGAGGCTCAGGAGTCCCCCGAGAGAGGGCAGCCAGGATGGGCAGTGAGCCGGAAGGGAGGGAAGGGCGGGGTGGCAGGGCTATTAGCCTGAAGCACTCACAGCCTGGATGAGCAGCTAATGGACCATCTCTGAAGGAGGTGAGGGTCCAAGGTGATGCGAACACAGGAAGGGGAGAGGTTTGAGGTATGGGCTTTCATTGGGTGGAGGAAGGTGTGCCTTGCCAGCACCTTTAAAGAGCAGGGTGGCTGGGGTACAACCAGAACACAGTTTTATTCCGCCCCGCCCCCACCAGTCCGTTCAAACCTGCCCTGGGGGCTAAGTCTTCTCTACTCTTGGATGAGCTTGTGGGCAGGGCCAGGCTCACTCTCAGAGACTAAAAAAGTCCCTCTGGTCACCATAGTACCTCCACTTGGCATGTAGTAGGTGGGGCAATGTGGGTAATGAGATCATCATGCCTAGTTGGAGCTTCCGCTCTCCCCGTACCTGATAACAGGCCTTGGGCTCCCCCATCCTCCCTCTCCTCTCCCCTCTGGCCTGATGACAGTGGTTGCTTTTTTTCATATTTATATTTATTTTTTCTAAATTTATTTGGCTGTGCTGGATTTTAGTTGCAGCATGTGGGATCTAGTTCCCTGACCAGGGTTTGAACCTGGGTCCCCTGCATGGGAGCACAGTCTTAGCCACTGGACTAGCAGGGAAGTCCTCGACAGTGGTTACCGACCCTCCCTGTGTCAGCAGGAATAGGAGGAGGAGAGACCAGGAACAGGCACAGTTGAGATGGACGGCATGAAGTACCTGGGCGGTGGTCTGCCCTGCCCCTCTCTGAGCTGCACTGATGGCAGAGGGGACCCCTCCTGGGGGCACTTGTAGGGACGCTGGGTGGCGCGTGCCTCCATCTGGCTGCTTACCTTTCGTCTCAGCCTCTGGGAACTTGGTCGTTCACCTCCCTGCTGGTGTCATCCTCCCTACGTGCCTGCTTAGTCATTTCAGTCGTGTCCGACTCTTCACAACCCCATGGACTATAGCCCGCCAGGCTCCTCTGTCTGTGGGATTCTCCAGGCAAGAATACTGGAATGGAGAACTTCCTGACCTGGGGATTGGACTCGCATCTCACTGCGTCTCCTGCGTTGCAGATGGGCGGTTTTACCCGCTGAACCACCTGGGAAGCCCCATCCTCCCTAAGTGAGATTTAAATGGCCCCAGGCTGTCTCTGTGGTCCTGTCTCTCTGTCTCTGACTAAACAGGTGTCTGTCCATCTGTCTCTCTCCTGCGTGAGGCTGACAATACGGCCTCTCTGGACTTCAGCTTTCTTGGGCGCGTGTGTCAGTCACCAGGCCACTATGTCCTCCCTGAATTCCATGCCACCCTGTATAAGCTTCTCCGAGTGGCTCTCTGGAAGTGCTTCCCATCAGGCTTCAAGTGCGGGCAGCATGAGATTCTCAGCGGATCCACAGCTCCCTCCAAAGAAATGGTCGTATCTCCCTTTGAATCTCAGGTTCTCCATCACCTCCCTTCCAAGTCCTGCATATGTCATCCAGCACCTCCCCTGGGATATAGAAGAACTCACCCTCTGCTGTTTAGGGTTTTGTCTTTTGGAAACACTCAGAAACGGACAGGGCTGGGGAAAAAACTCAGTGAAAGTGCCATTTTACCTGATGTGATGAGTGTTTGGGAGATGAACAAAGCGGGTGCCAAGGAAGACAGAGGGTTTTCAAGCTCTTCTCTGCTGGCTCTCCCACCTTGCAGTTCAGGTGTCTGCCAAGCCTCACACCCTCAGAGACTCCCTTGGTCCCTGTGTCCTATGGGCTCTGCCTCTGCTCCAGCCCTTGCTGTCATTTTGTGTTGCTTATTCTGAGCACCTGAAACTCTGTGATATCAGGTTTGCCAACTCCCCTGCTAAAATGTACAGCTTCTCTGGTGGCTCAGTGGTAAAGAATCTTCCTGCCAATGCAGGAGACGCAGGTTCCATCCCTGGGTCAGGAAGATCCCTGGAGAAGGAAATGGCAACCCACTCCAGTATCCTTGCCCGGAGAATCCCACGGACAGAGGAGCCGGGCGAGCTATAGTTCATAGCGTCCCAAAAGAGGCAGACATGGCTTAGCGACTAAACAGCAACAACTGCTAGAATGTTGGCCAGTGAGGGCGAAGCTATCTGTCTGCTCTGTCCACTGCTTGCTGCATACACAGCAGGGACTCACTGAGTCGGATGAACGGTCTATTGTCTGGGCTCCGAGAGGACGGTGAGGTCTGGGGCTGGACGCGGGGCTGCACGTGTTCTGGCCCCAGGGCTGCCCAGTCTCTGCTGTGCACATCTCGGTGGGGCCTGATGACAGCTACATCCCTTGAGCAGTTGGTCATGAAGTAGGTTGATATCGGCAGCCAGGCATGGGGACAGGATGGAAGTCACATGCTGGTTGCCAGGGAACCCCGTGCCAGGCCTCCTCAGGCTGCCTCCAGCCCCTTGGGTGTCTAAAACCCTCTGGGCAGCTAGACCAGAGACCCTAAGTTAGGACCATGCTCTATCTCTCTCTTTTTTTTTTTTTTTGGTATCCCAATAACTGGTTCTGTGCTGGATACAGTGACAGGTGTTCAGTAGGTAAATGGGTGAATGGGTTCAGTGATTCTGGTTCCCAAGCCCTTCCCCTCTCATTTCAACAGTCCTCAAAGCCTTCTCTAAAAAAAGCATATGATGCTCACAAGAGGTTAACGGAAGTTCCCTGGAAGTCCAGTGGTTAAGACTCAGCACTTTCACTGTGAGGGCCCCAGAATTGATATGCCCCAAGCCACATGCTGTGGCCAAAAGAGAAAGGAAAAAGAGGAAGAAGTCAAACCAGGGACAAGAAGTTAGATGGGGAAATCAGCGTCCCACTCCTCGGGTATCCCAAGGATGACCTTGCAGAGAGCATCTGGTGTTGGGCAGGGGGGAATGCTGGGGGCAGGAAAGGAAGGGGATGTCTTCAGAACACCCATCACAGGCCAGGAATTTGCTGGGCATCTTGTGGATTGATGAACCATGCCTTCCTGCCCCGAAGGAGAATGGGCTTTGGCCCCTTGGCAGAAGTGGAAAGGGTAGAGAGAGAACAGATGGAGAAGCGGAGGGCAAGTCAGCCAGGAAACATACTAGAAAACGAGTGGGGGTAAACGAAGGTAGAAAGGGTGAGAGGTCCCTCCAGGTCTTCGAAAAGCCGTGCAGCTGTGGGTTGTGAAAGAACTCAGCAGGGCCACTTTTTGAGGAGTGCTGTGAGCAATGAATTGGCTTCCCCTTTTCACAGTCTTCAAGAGATGCAAATCAGATAGAAATTTGATTCTTAGGGACTTTTGGCTGCTATGTTAGCCTTCTTATAATATGACATAAGAGTATAGCTCATTTCCTATCTCAAACCACCTGCATCTTCTTTTTAACAGATGAAGAAACTGAGGCTTAGAGGAGCTGGTGAACTCTGCCCAAGCTCACTTGGCTGGTCAAGTGGAAGAGTCGAGACCCAGACTCTGTCTTGTGATGCCAGGGGACTCTCGGCAGCCAGAAGATGGGCTCTCCAGTCTGGTGATTTGATCATGACCTTTCCCTTCTTCCCAAGCCCCAGGATGCCTGCCCCATCTCCCTGTCCCCACTCAGACTCTGCAGACTGGAAATCACTCACTGGCTGCTTGATGCCATATCTGAGTCAGGTTTATTGTGCAGCTCTGTGTCTGTTACATGTGTATCCACCACGGTGTATGTCTCAGACCCGAGACCTCCAAGGACAGGGGCCGCAGCAGCATAATCCTCTCCGTGGAATGCCTCCTAGAGGAGGAACTGGCCCAGGGCAGTGCCTCTCTCTACCTCGTTTATGTTCCTCATTTCCTGGGCTTTGTCCCGGAGGCAAAAATTAGACATTATATTAGTGAGTGCAGTTATTAGAGCAGGGGTCGCTTGTCAAAGGAACGGGATGAGAGAGAAATAAAAATTATAACCAGCTGATCCCAGCAGGGACACAGCCATCTAGGGGATTGGGTTTGGGAGGGGGCAGATGGTGGCTCAGACGGTAAAGGTTTGGCCTGCAATGCAGCAGACCCAGGTTCAATCCCTGGTTCGGGAAGATCCCCTGGAGAAGGGTATGGCAACCCACTCCAGTACTGTTGCCGGGAGAATCCCATGGACAGAGGAGCCTGGCGGGCTACAGTCCATGGGGTCACAAAGAGTTGGACACGAGTGAGCGACTAACAGACTACACACACACAGATGGTGACAGATGGCTGGGGAGGGCCAGGGGGAAGATTTGTACAGTTCAGGGTAGGTATGTAGATGAGACGCCGAGAGGAAAGGACCAGGAACGAGCCCTTTGGCGGGTTACCAGTGCTCAGAAGGGAGACTGTGTCTGGGCCACGTACAGAGTTCTCTGCACCAGCGGGGCTGCAGTAACCATGCATGCGTGCGTGCACGTGTATAACGCCCCAGCAGAGCAGCAGGGGCTGAGAAAGTTTTGGCCCATCAGTGCTTGAGGGTCACGTATTCCACTCCTTCCTGGGCCAGTGCCCGCTTCCCATTCCCAAAATGGACCAGCTCCGAGTAATGAATGCCCTCATCGTCTAGGGCCTCCGGAGTCACGTTCTCATAGTCGGCCTGAGGAAGCCACAGTGTGGTGAGCAGCTGCCCACTGTCCACGCCCCCTGCCCCTTCCCTCCTGGCTCCCCGACCGCCATCCCGGGGTCCCAAGGGCCCAAGACAAAGCCCTCTTGTCTGGAAACTGGCCGCAGTTGACCTCTCTAACT
>SJXQ01006720.1:173001-212568 GCA_006408695.1 Aepyceros melampus | reverse complement strand
TTGGGGGGATTTCCCTCATCTCTGAGCTCCCTGCATCTCTGAGAGGGAAGGCAGATAGATAACCACAGGTGAAGACTTTTGCATGTAATTTGCTCCTTTTTCCAACTCCCCCAGCCCCTAAGAGCACCCCCGGCCTCTCAGCCCCCTGTGTGTGATGTCCAGTGTTCATAGCAGGAGCTCAGTGTCCACTGAGTGAATGTATGTGTGTATGTTTCATGAAGCCTCAACCTTGGTGAGGGAGACTGGCCCTTGCTTGAAGGCATAGATCCAGTTCCCTAGAGCATTCTCCAGGGGGTGGTTACAGAGCTGGAATGAGAAGATGAAGCAAAGAGGAAGGCAGGACAGGAGCCCTACCCCCATGCCCCTCCCAGGGTGCAGGTGTCACCCCCCTGGTACCTAAGTCTCTGCGTGTCAGTCTCGCCAAGAGGAAAGCTCAAGGTAGCATAGCTGACTGCATCTTCCATCACCGGGTTGTAGCACCCCAGGGAGTGGGGGTGTTCGGCTTGGGGGTTCCTTCTAGCCTGAGAGAAAGACAAAATTTCAGCTCTTACCACTCCTCTCCCCATCCTAGCTCCCCCACCCACCCCCACAGTACTCTATCACCCATGTCCACTGTGTTTCTTTTTAAAGATTTTTTTTTTAATGTGGACCATCCTTTTTAAAGCCTTTATTGAATTTGTTACAATATTGCTCTTGTCTTACGTTTTGGTTTGTTGGTCCTGTGGCATGTGGATCCGAGCTACCTGACCAAGGATGGAAGCCAACATGCCCTGCGTTGGAAGGCAAAGTCTGGACCACTGGACAACCAGGAAGGTTCTTTTTTATTTTTTAATTGACATACAGTTGATTTTCCACTTTGCTTCTTTCCTGACTTCAAGACCTGTCCTGCAGTCCCTCTTTCTCCCCTCCTACCTTTATATTCCTCACAAAGAAGCTCTGTCCACTGGAACTTTCCTGAAGGCCCTGCTGTCTCTGAATCCTCTTCCAACTGAGAAATAAAGATGTGATTAGGGAGGACGAAGGGCCTGGGGAGAGCTGAGGACCCAGCACGCTGGGAGCTGCAAGGCTGAGTGACAGGGACCCACTCACTGGGATGGGGGAGGCAAAGCAAAGGAGGTGGGTGGTGGGAGGCACTCACTTTCGCTGAAGCTTGACTCCCCAGATGGCCAGAAGGAAGATGGCCAGGCAGAACCCCACTCCCAAGGCCGCACGCCTGCTGATGGTGGCAGCACTGTCTGATGGAGAAGGGCGGTACGTCAGTTGATGACACAGCCTCAGTCGGGGAGCAGGCCTGCTCTGCCCTTTGCCTGGGAGGTATCCTCGGCTTCTCTCTGCGAGGCCACTGTCCTTCTAGCCTGCAAAACTCCTCCATGCCCTGGGCACATGACTCAGAATAAGAGGGAGAAGCCAGCCCTGCCCTCTGGACATCTCATTAGGAGGGAAGTGCAATCGATTTTCTAAAGGAGTGCCTGCTTTGTGACAGACTCAGGCACACGAAGAGCACGCGACCCTCATAAATGGTACTGTCTCATCAGAAGGCCCCTTGCGTGTGAGCCTGTGCTGAGTCACGTCAGTCGTGTCTGACTCTTTGTGACCCCATGGACTGCAGCCCTCCAGGCCCCTCTGTCCGTGGGACTCTGCAGGCGAGAATCCTGGAGTGGGCTGCCGTGCCCTCCTCCAGGGGAGCTTCCCAACCCGGCATTGGCCGGTGGGTTCTTCACACTAGCGCAACCTGGGAGCCCCAAGGGCCACTGGCTTTACTTCAAATCACTGTCCTTCAACCCAGCAAGTCCAGGCAGGAACCGAGCCTACAATTCTCCTTGTGGGTGTGCCCGGAGCAGGAGACTGTGCCCAGCCTTGAGGAGGGCATTGGGCACATAGTTTCGCAACATTGCACCCTGAGGACAGGAGGCAGGTCTCAGTGTCTGCAGAGGGGAGACCTAGGGAACGTGGTGGTGTTACTTTTCCGAATGACACACTTAGGTTGGCTCCCTTTAGCATCGGCTTTACATGGTGGTGATCCTCTAAAGTCCTGGCTCCAATCACTAATCTGAGAAAAACACAATAAGTAAATATTCCCTCCTATGTTTCCAGACTCTTCAGATACCTGTTTATGCACAAATCTAGAACAATCTCCAAGTGCTGTTATTACATGGAAAGTGAAAGTGTTAGCTGCTCAGTCGTGTCTGACTTTTTACAACCCCATGGACTGTAGCTACCAGGCTCCTCTGTCCATGAAATTCTCCAGGCAGGAGTACTGGAGTGGGTTGCCATTCCCTTCTCCTGGGGGTCTTCCCGACCCAGGGATCGAACCCTGGTCTCCAGCATTGTAGGCAGATTCTTTACCATCTGAGCCACTAGGGAAGCCCCCATTATGTGAAGAAAGGAAAATTCAAGGCAATGTGTGAGCTCTTCCAAAGTCTGAGTAACAAAGAAGGGTGTATGGACACAGGTCTCTAGAGGCCTATTGTGTATGAACAGAATATTTCTGCAAGGAGACATACCCAGCCAACAGTGAAAGCCTTGAGGGCAGAGAGGAGGCAGAGTTCTCAAGGAGCAAGAAAAGAGAAGTGACTGTTCTTCCACTATTTACCCTTCCATGCTATTTCTTTTCTTTCTTTCTTTCTTTCTTTTTTTTACCATGTACTTACATTGTTTTTTAAAAGAGAAAAAAAAACTGCTAAAAAAAATCAAAAGATAGAAACAAGCAGCCTTTCAAGGGTTAGACAAAGAGGGAGGGGCAGAGAGAGGGAGCAAATAGGAGCTCAGGGTGTCGGAAGGAGGGGGGCAAGTAGAGAGGGAGTCCTCCTTGAGTCTGGAGAGACTGAGCAGGAGAAGGAAGATGGAAGAGCTGTGTGTGGAGCAGGGGGGCCTCTGAGCGCAGGGTTCCCCAAGCCCCCGTCCACCCCCTGCATGAGAGGGAGGCTGCACAGGGCAGGATCAGGGATGTGATCTGAGCACACAGCAGCACAGCCAAGGAGGAAGCCCCAGGAGCAGCCAGGGCCAGAGAAGAAGGAGGGGGCCTTACAGTAGACAGTGAGGGTGGTGGGGGGCGACTGGCTCTGGCCCAGATAGTTGGTCCCCCGGCACCAGTAGCTGCCTGCGTGCTGTAGCTTCACCGGCTCCAACTTCAGCATCTGACTGTAATGGTGGAGGTCTTGGTTATTCCCATCAAACCAGTTGTAGTGGGAGGTGGGAGGGTTGGCGTCGCTCTCACAGGTCAGGACTGCCGTCTTCCCCTCCACCACGCCGTCTTTTGGGCTGATGGACACACGCAGCCTCCTGGGAGCATCTGCAGGACAAGCAAAGTCAGGATTCATGTCACTGGTCCTCTGCCCATCTCTGCCGTCTGCCTCCAGCTCCAGCCACTCACACAGCACTTGGAGCTCGCAGGCCTCAGATGAGGTCTGTCCTATGGAGTTGTTGACCAAGCAGTGGTAGGTTCCCGAATCTTCTGGAGAGATGGAGTCAAAGGTAAGTGTCTTCCCTGCCTCCAGAAGGCTTCCATCTTTCTTCCAGAAGAAGTGGACATCCGTGGGACGGCTACTTGAGAATTCACACTGGAGGAGGACCCGCTTCCCAGATCGAATCTCTGTATGAGGGCTGATCTGGATGCTGACGTCCTTGGGGGCATCTGGAGAGCAAGGACCTCAGGCTGACCTCTGGGGTCCCTTTCCCTCCTCCTGTCCCCAAGACTCCCTCTCCCATTGGCTCCGAGGCCTGACCCTCATCCCTCAGTTCTCTGTGAGGACTGTGGTCCAGCCTTCGGGCTCCTCACTCTCAGAACCCCGTTATCCAACTGTTAACTGGGGAACTGCCAACCCTAGTTCCCCCAGGCCTGGGGCACTCACAGAGGACGTTCAGGCTGACAGGGGGAGACCACGAACACCACTGGTTACAGGCTTCGCATTTGACTGGCTGTGCGTCCCAAGTGACTTTTCGAATCGTCAGCTTCTGTGATGTCTGGTCCTGGGAGCCTGGGCTGTTCCAGTTATATCGAGTAACTCTGGGGTTACTGGAATTGAAGGTGCAGGACAGGGTCACACTGTCTCCTTCTCGAATCGGTGTGGGGTTTTGAATCACCGTGGTGACCCCTTTTGGGGGATCTGGGGGAAAACCAGGGAGATGGATGAAGAAAAGATAGCTGCCCCTAATATCAGTTTCTGTTCCTTCCGGCTTCCGCTCTGCTCTCCCCATGCCCTGCACTGATGCAGTTCGTCAGTTAGCTGAGGGAAGGCTTGTGCTTCCTCTTGCCCTGGCCATTTGGCCTGATTGTGGTTTGAGGTAGGATGGTGCAGTGGTTAAGAGAACAGCTCTGGGCAGAGTATGAACATATGGTGCTGAGCAAGGAGGGGCTGCTCTTTGTGGCTCTCTGCATGGGTCTGGGGGCTGTCAAGGCTTGGTCATATAGCAAGGGCATTCATTTAAAAAAGAAAAAGCATAGCTCTGGAGCCAGACTGCTGGATCCTGCCACTTGGAGGCTGCAGGCCTCAGTTTACTCATCTGTCAAATGGGGTCCTGTGAGCAGCTAACCTTGTGGAACCATTGTGAGGACGGAGTGAGAGGAGGCCATTAGAGCCCCATGGCAAGTGGTAAACACATTGCTGCCACTAGGGTAAACCATATCCGTTGTCTAGATTCCAGGATTTGGGTATCTAGTGAACTTGGCCCATATTATAACACCCCAGGGTCCAAGGATCAAATATAGGGATTCTCTTTGTCCTGGGCTCTGCTCAGTAACAAGACTCACTGGTGCTAAACAGGCCAGATGACAGAGAGGTAACAAGGCATTTTGCCCCGGTTCTCAAAATCTTCAGACCTCCAGGGACTCAGTCGCTGCATAGCAATGCCAAGTCTCTGTGCCCCTCATGGGACCCTGGCAGCTTGCCATTCATTCAGTCAACAAACATCTACTGAGCACCTCCCACGAGCCAGGCCCTGTTCTGTTGCTAAGGACATGACTGTAGACTATAGCACAACGCCCACCTCCCAGAAGCTAATCTTCAGGAGCCCCTGGTTTCTGCTTGCTGTCCCTTCTCAGACTCTTCTATTTCCTCTGCGACTACTCACACTGGACGTCCAAGTCAGCTTCCTGGTCAACAGATCCAGGCCCAAGACTATTTTCTGCCAAGCAGGAGTACTTCCCAGCATGCTTGACGAGGACTTGAGGGATCTGGAAGGTCCTGCCGTTCTTTCCAGGCATTTCTTGCTCATTGAAATACCAGGTGTAATTCACTGCAGGAGGATTGGCTGCTGATATACAAGTCAGCTCTACTGTAAATCCTTCTTTAATTGACGAGGGGGAGAGCTGAACCCTGGAAGGTTCTGGAGCATCTGGAAGAAGGGGCCGAGGCGGGGGGTGGGGTGAGCAGAGGCCTCTATGGGTCCCCTCCTGAGGGCCTGGGTGGGCCCCCTCCTGGGGGCCTGGGTGGGTCCCCTGCTGACTCCCAGCCTGCCCCTTTTGCTCACAGTGCACCTGGAGATCCACCGCATCTGACTGTCTTCGGCCCACATCGTTGGAGGCTTGGCACGTGTACTGCCCGCTCATCGTCCTGGTCACTTCGGGCAGAGTGAGTGTTGTCCCCTGCTCCTTCAGCTGAGTCCCGTCCTTGAACCAGGACACACTCCAGTGCGGTGGGTTGCTGCTGATGACCTGGCACCTCATGGTCACAGACTCCCCCTCTGTGACGGCTTCTTCGGGGCTAACTTGGATCTCCAACTTTGGTGAGTCTGGAGGAGCAGAGGACAGTGTAGAAGGGATAGGAAATTCTCTGAAGGTGTTAAGTGCTGAGAAGTTGCAGCCCTTTCATTCTGATAAAGTTAGCAGCCTACACAGAGTGGGCGAGAGTCTGGAGCCACTCCTTGTTTGTCAACAAAGGTGGACTGGTCCAAGCACCAGGGGACTGTCACAGCCTCCCAAGTCATCTCTCTGCCCCCCCAAAGCCCAGTCCCCAAAGCTCTGGTCTCTGCCAGCAGCCAGCAGCATTCCCAGGAGGGTCCGTCAGAGCTTGCCACTCCCCTGCTTGAAGCCGTTCGCTGGATTCCACACTTAGAGAAGAACCCAAACCCCTCACTGCAGCCTCTGAGATCTAGTGTCCCGGTCCCTCTCGGCCTTCCTTTCCTACCATTGGATCCCTTGGACACAGTGCCAAGGTCAAGGGCCCCTTGCTCTGATGCAGACATGCCAGATTCCCACCTCAAGGTCTTGGACTTGTTCTTCCCTCTCCCTGGATTGCTCTTCTCACAGAGATACTGTGTGCCCGCCTCAGTCCCTCCCTTCACTGAGTCTCAGCTTGAGTTAAGCCTCCACCCCTCACTCTCACTGTCCTAGCCCTGATTTCCTTTTACTTTCTCTCTTTTAAAATATTTATTTGTTTGGCTGAGTTGGGACTTAGCTGCAGGACATGGTCATTGTTGCATCACGTGGGATCTTCGTTGCAGCACAGACTAGTTGTGGAGCACGGGCTCTCTAGTTGTGGAGCACAGACTCTCTAGTTGCAGCACATGGACTTTGTAGTTTTGGCACATGAGTTCAGTTGCTCTCCAGCATGTGGGATCTTAGTTCCCTGACTAGAAACTGAACCTGTGCCCCCTGCATTGCAAGGCAGAGTCTTAACCACTGGATCACCAAGGAAGTCCCTATTTTTTCTTAACTACACTTAGCACCACCTAAAATTATGTTCTGTATTCCCCTGATCATCTATTTGCTCTCCTATCCCCCACTGCAATGCTAGTTCCACGTGGGCAAGAACTTTGCTCACTGCTCTATTCCTGGCAGCCATAATACGGCTTAGCGCCCAGTAGGTTCACAATAAATATTTATTGAATGAATGAATGAGGCTCCAATAATGATGTGAAAAAATCTTCATCCCATCCCCCCAAGGGAAAAAAATCCCTTAGCCAAGTGATCCCCAAATCATGTCATGGCTTGAGGAGAGATGAAATTATTTTATTCTGTTTGACTGGCGTGCGTGCATGCTCAGTAGCTTTAGTCATGTCCAACTCTTTGTGACCCCATGGACTGTAGCCTGTCAGGCTCCTCTGTCCAGGGGGACTCTCCAAGTAAGAATTCTGGAGTGGGTTGTCATGCCCTCCCGCAGGAGAGCTTCCTGACCCAGGGATCAAACCTGCATCTCTTATGGCTTCTGCTTTACCACGAGTGCCACCTGGGAAGCAGTTGCTAACATGAATCCGTGCCCTGAAACACCAGCGCTGATGATGGGAAAGAGCGCAGGTGCCGAAGCTCTGCCTGGACCATTCCCATCTGCGAGAGCCCACAGACCCATCACGCCTCCTTCTCTGAGCTCCCATGCCCCTTTGAGGGGGTGAAGAGATGACAGGACCCTCATCCCTCCCATAGGAGCGTCAGGAAGACTCACGCTTCACTTCCAGCAACACCGTTTTCTCCGAGAGTACCCGCTGTTTCATGGGGTCCCAGAGCTGGCAGGTCAGGTTCTTGCCATCATGAGTCCACTTGGGCTGGAAACTGAGGCGGCTCTGGGTGGCGACCATCTCAGTGGAGAGGATGGTAGAGGGGGTCACAGACCCCTCCAGGGACCACTGCAAATGGATCTGGTAGTTATGGCAGGCAAAATTCAGCGAGCAGGTGACAGTGACTTCATGGTCCTCATAGATTTCCTGATGGAGGTCTATGTGGGGTTGAGGAGCCCCCTCTGCAAAAAAGCAGAGACTCAGTGGGAGAAGGAGAGGGTGGGATGATTTGAGAGAGTAGCACTGAAACATGTACACTGCCATGTGTAAACTAGGGCACCCACAGCAATGCTTTTTGTACAACCTGGGTGGATAGGGTGAGGAGGCAGTGGGAGGGAGGTTCAGGATGGAGGGGACACCTGTATACCTGTGACTGATTCATACTGATGTATGGAAAAACCATCACAGTATTGTAAAGTAATTATCCTCCAATTAAACAAACAAATTTCAAAAAATAAATAAAATAAATATTAATCTTATCTAAAAACATCTTCATAGAAAATCCAAAATAATGTTCGATCACATTCCAGGCCACTGTAGCCCAGCCATTGTGAAGTGAAGTCGCTCAGTTGTGTCCGACTCTTTGCGACCCTGTGGACTGTAGCCTACTAGGCTCCTCAATCCTTGGAATTCTCCAGGCAAGAACACTGGAGTGGGTTGCCATTTCCTTCTCCAGGAAATCTTCCCGACCCAGGAACTGAACCTGGGTCTCCCTCATTACAGGCAGACGCTTCACTGTCTGAGCCACCAGGGAAGCCCCAGCCGTATCTGTACACACATTAGCCACCACAGGAGTGGCAGGTGACGGCTCTGCAGTTCTTTCTGTGCTGATGTAAATGTTCTAAAATTGACTGTGGTAATGGTTGAACATGTCTATAAATACACTGAAAAACACTGAACTGAACACTTTTCGTAGGTGAGTTGTATTAGACTTATCTCAATAAAACTGTTTTTAAAAAAAGAAAAACAAAAAGAGCAGGGACCGTGCTGGAAGCCTGAGAGATGGACCCACTTTAGACACCTTGCCCCAAGTAACCCATCAGGAATCCCCGGCCACTCCGTCCACCTTTCTCTCTGGGCCTGCCTTTCTCTGCTAGCTGAAATAACCTCTGAAAGGGCTTGTGAAAGCTGATCCTCCTTAGGAACTGTGTCTTACGGTTTATGCTTACTTCAGCCACACGCCCTGTGTTTGCCTTCTCAGTGTTTACTCTCCTTTAGTGGAGAGGCCTGTTGTGCAGCCAGTCTCTGCTGTCCCCGGGGCTAGGCCACCCGCATATTGTGGCATCTCTCACCCCAAACATAGGGCTGCATAGAACCACCCACCAAATCCACAGGCTATGGAACAGAGTGAGCATGCTGCCTGGGGTGGGGGCCCCACACCTGTGATTTGTTCATACCCTAGCCGTGTGTCAGGTACCTCATAGGGCTAATTAGAATTAATCCCCCACATTTTAACACATTGGGAAGTTTCCCTTGAAAATTCAGATCTCCATGTTCTCTAGAAAAATCAGGCAACCCAGAAGCCAGATTCTAGAATGTACAGGAGCTGAGTGGCAGGCAGTCTGCTCAGGAGGGCTGAACGCCCACACTCCAGTTTGCCATGGGTGCCATGGGTACCACGGGGTCCTTGTGCCACCCTAGTCACTCTCTGGCATCCCCATCTGGCCTCTGCAGGCAGCCCAGTTTGTGATCGTTCCCAGGAGTCAGATGTTTCCCCACCTTCCTCCTTGCTGAGACAAAGGGACCCATCCTCAGGGCCTTACCAGAGATGTTGAGGGATAGAGACTCCATCCATTTGTCAGTCCCCGATGTCACCCTCAGCCCCAGAAGGCCGCTGTCATTGACTTTGACAGGATTGATGAGGAGGGTACAGTTGTTTTTGTTGTTTCCCAGGAACCGTACCCTATCCTGACTGGAGGGAGGCTCCTTGGCTTTCAGGTTCTTATTATAGAGGATGGTCCCCTTGTAGTGCTTGGTCTTCTGGTCAAACGTATAATTGTGGTACACAGTCAGATTATCTAGGGTGTGTCCACCACCTTTTTGTGAACTGTATGTGCAAGGGATCCAGACGCAGGCTCCATCCCAGGCATAGAGGGTCTTAGGATGCTTAAACTTCCAGGTTGAGTCAGAGAAAGCCAAGTATTCTGGAACCCACCAAAGTGAACAGAAAACATTAGTGAGAGACACTGAGAACTTTCAAAGGAATAATGAAGTTCCCCTGAAGAGACAGGGAGGGAGAGGTAGAGGTGTGTGTGTATATATATATACACACACACACACGTATGAGCTTCCCTGGTGGCTCAGATGGTAAAGAATCTGCCTGCGATGTGGGAGACCCAGATTCAATCCCTAGGTTGGGAAGATCCCCTGGATATGTGCGTGCATGCGTGCTAAGTCGCTTCAGTTGTGTCTGACTCCTTGAGACCCTATGGACTGTACCTGCCAGGCTCCTCTGTCTATGGGAATCCTCCAGGCAAGAATACTAGAGTGAGTTGTCATGCCCTCCTCCAGGGGATCTTCCAACCCAAGGATCGAACCCGTGACTCTTATATCTCCTGCCATGGCAAGCGTGTTCTTTATCACTAATGCCACCTTGGAAACCCAAACCCAAGCACACACACACAGAGATACACACACACACACACACACACACACACACACACACTGCCTGTCCCCACCCTGCCCCACATTTACTCTTTTCTTCCCGTCTTTCCTCCTCCTCCGGCTTCCACCATCAGCCCAGACCCAAGAACCCACCAAGACTGCCATCCTTACCGAGAAGCAGGAGCGAGGGGCCAAGGAGATGCATGGTGCTGTGTCTAGGCAGGAGCCTGGGCCAGGAAGAGTTTGTCTTTGAGCCACCTGGTCGCTGACATCTTCCAGACAGCTCTTCTTGCGCACCTATGCCAACCCCTTTTCCCTGATCCCTGGAGGACAGTGACTGGTTGCACAGCAGGATAGGGAATTCCAGAAGCTCATGGGCCTTTTTGGGATACGCCATGCCTCTCCCATCAGCCCAACACCATGTAGGACTAGCCCTTCTTCCTTTCTTCCAACCATCCATCACTCCAATCAATCATCTATCTAAACTTCTATAAACTTGCGGCCACCTCTCAAGCTATGAGTGGCACCAAAATGCTGACCACCTCAAATGTCAGGCCCTAGGTGACTTGGAGCTTACCTTGGGGCAACCAGGGAAGGGTTTCACATAAGAAAGAGACAGAGCCAAACTCTGATTTTAAAGACCAGGAAAACAACAACAACAACAACTCTAAAGCCAGTCATTAAGCATGATGCCAGGAGACCATTTAGATGGATCTGAGAGGACTCAGGAGAATGCGATCCAAGGGACCATTCAGAGCACCGTCCCCTTGTCCCATACCCTGGGCTAGGTAGGAAACAAATCAGCCAGGTGGGGGCACCGGCCTTGAGTAAAGGCCATGCCTATCTTAGTTCCAGTAGGTGGGAATGTGGGCCCAGCACTGCCCTATCTTCTACTGTTTTAAAAGCTGCAAGAAGCCAGAGTTTCGTGTCTTGCTTTGAAACAAAACAAAACAAATAAACACCGTGCTGGTCAAACAAAACCTGTCTGTGGGCTAGAGGTGGTCCAAGGGCCATCCATGTGCAACCACTGCCTCTGTGTGTGTGTGTGTGTGTGTGTGCGCGCGCACACACACGCAATGAGCTGGACAGCTAACTCACTAGACGTTTACACAGAGTTACATTTACATAGAGTTAAATTTAAGTCCCAATTTGCATGGTTGCACCCTTCAGGCCTGTCCCTAGAGGGGGCGGGTCACCAGGACGGGCCAACAGAGTGTGTCTCCTGTCTCAGCCCAGACCTTCATCTCCTTCCCACCCCCTCCCTGCCCAGCCAACAGTTCCCACACATCAGCGCCCCATGCCCCCAACCGCTCCGGCTGTTTATCTCCTCCGGTTGTGTGGTTTAGGCTAAGGACTGTTGGGTGCCCACGACCAGCGTGGGGAAAGCTAGGCTGCTGGCTGAAAGTAACAAAGAGGTCTGTTCCCAGGCCCAGAAGTCATGCTGGTCTGGCCCCAGGCATGGATGGGGTAGGCACTCCATGCAGGGACCATCCAGCTCTGAGGTGTTAATCACATTACACAGAAAACAGTCTTTAAGGCCATATCCATTTGAGAAAAGCTGGATTAAAAAATGTGAAATGGGATTCTTTAGCATTGACCTTTGCAGGCCCTTTAATCAGCTGTATATGCCTCGTGCATTTCCCAGCATGGAGCTTAGAGTACAGCACAAGACCCCAACTTCTTTAACCAAGGGAACTATTTTACACGCTTTAGTCCCAGGGTCAGTATTCTGAGGGATGCACTTTGGGCCCCCTTTGGATTTTCACAAGGGCCATGGCCAGGGCCAGCGTCCATTCCTCGTGGCAAAGACTAGCCTCTGGAGGTTGGGTAAGGGTGCCCCTCTGCCAGCAGCCACCAGTCACACCCTCATTGGGGACCGCTGGAGGACGCCAGGCCAGTGGGAGAGGGGCGCTTCTCAGAGCAGGCCTGTATGCTTATCCCCATGGAGCTTCAGGTGGTCTCTGGGGCACAAGGAGTGGGCCTCAGGCCTGCGACTGGAAGGCTGCTGAGGTGGGATGGTGCGGGGAGGCTGGGGACAGTCGGCCCTGTGCGCAAAGGCTCCAGACATGTGCTCTGCTCAACACCAGCCCGTGTGGAGCCTCGCAAGACCTCAGAGCTGGCCTCCCTGGGTCTGCTTGCCCCTCCCGGACACCCCCTGAGGGCAGGGCACCCTCCTGCTCTCAGATGACTTGCCAGAAAGATGCTCAAAGACAGGAGACTACTACCTGTTGTCACCCTGGCAGGAGAAGGGAAGAGAGCCCCCACTGTGCTCCCAGCCCCCAAAATTGTGCCAGCTTTCAGCAGCTGCTCCATGCGTGCTTGTCTAATGCAAAAGAGAACAAAATAGTTTTTACCTGTTTCCTCATGTGTCTTCCCTCTTCAGGGACCCTGGCAGCATCTAAGAGTGAAAGGGGAAGCACAGTGGAGTCGTCAGTGCCCTATTTTCACTCTTCTTGGCCACGCCCCCAGCCCCGGCTCCCTGTGACAGCAATGCCACTTCTGGATATTTCTCTGAAGGAAACACAACCCTAACTAGAAAGGATATTGGCACCCCAATGTTCCCTGCAGACATGGAAGCAACCTAAGTGTCCATTAGTGGAAGTGTGGATAAAGAATATGTATGCAAAGGAATATTTTTCAGCCATGAAAGAAGAGTATCTTGCCAGTTGCTACCACATGGATGGGACTGGAGGGAATTGCGCTAAGTGAAATAAGTCAGAGAAAGACAAATATCATATGATCTCACTTACAAGTGGAATCTTTAAAAAATGAAAATGAACCCATAGATACAAAGAACAGTTTGGTGGTTGCCAGAGGCAGGGAGTAGGAGGTGGGCAAAAGGGGTAGAAATGGGTTAAAGGCACAAACTTCTGGTTATAAAATAAATAAACAAATCCTAGGATGTAAGTTATAGCAGGGTGACTATAGTTACTATTGCTGTACTGTATATTTGACAGTTGCTAAGAGAGTAAATCTTAAAAGTTCTCATCACAAGAAGAAAAAATGTAGCTGTTAATGCTGATGAATGTTAACCAGACTTATTGTAGTGATTGTTTTGCAGTAGATAAAAATATTGAATCATTACATTACACATCTGAAACTAACATAATGTTATATGTTGATTATATCTCAGTTTTAAAAAGAAAATAGGAGTGACTCTAATACAGGCGACTCAGTGGTAAAGAATCTGCCTGCAATTCAGGAGGCCCAGGTCCAACGCCTGGGTCAGGAAGATTCCCTGGAGGAAGGCATGCTACCCACTCCAGTACTCTTGCCTGGAGAATCCCATGGACCAAGGAAGCTGGTGGGTTAGAGTCCATAGGGTTGCGCAGAGTTGGACACAACTGAAGCCTTCTAAGCAGCAACAGCATAGTATGTTTCAGAACAAAGAAAATTATCCAAGACAGAGAAGGATATTTTGCAATAAGGAAAGGGTTGATCCACCAAAACATAGCACTCTAAATGAGTAAGTATCAAACAGTAGAGCTACAGAATGTGTGAAGCAAAATCCAATAGAAGTGAAAGAATAGACAATCCACAATTATAGTTGGAAACTTCAACACTCATCCTCAACAACTGATAGAAGAGCTAGACAAAAAACAGCAAAGGACAATACCATCAACCAACAACATCATCAACAAACAGTATCTAGCTGACATTCACAGACTACTACTCCACCCCAAAACAACAAAGTACATGTTATTGTCAAGGGAGCATAGAATGTATACCAAAATCAACCAAATTTAGGGCCATAAAACAAGCCTCAAAAAATTTGAGATAATTGGAATCACATAGAGTATATGCTTTAACCACAATGGAATCAAACTAGAAATAAAAAAACAGAAGCATCCCCAAACACCTGAAAACCAAGTAGCACACTTCTAAATAACCTATGGGTCAAAGGGGAAATTTAACAATACATGAACTGAAAGAAAATGAAAATAGAGCCTATCACACTTTGTGGGACACAACTAAAACACAAGGGAGAAATTTATGGTGCTGAATGTTTTCATTAAAAAAGTAAGTCTTGAGAGTTCCCTGGTAGTCTGGTGGTTAGGACTTGGTACTTTCACTGCAAAGAGCCAGGGTTTAATTCCTGGTTGGGGAATTAAGTTCCTGCAAGCCAAAAAAAAAAAAAAAAGTAAGCCTCAAATCAGTAACATAAGATTCCATCTCTAGAAACTAGACAAATAAGAGCAAAACAAATCTAAAACAGGCATAAGGAAAGAGATAATACATATAAAAGCAGAAATCAATGAAATTGAAAACAGAAAAATAATAGAGGAAATAAAATACCTGGTTCACTGAAAAGATTAAGAAAATTGATGGATCTCCAGCAAGACTGACAAAAAGAGAGAGAAATTGTTAATGTCGAAGTGAAACAGAGAATATTTCTACATACCCTGCAGATGTCAAAAAGATAATAAGAGAATATCATGAAAAATTCTATCTACTTAGAGTAAATGGATCAATTCCTCAAAAAGTACAGGCTTCCATAACTCAATCAATATGAATCAGATAATTTGAATAGCCCTATAACTACTAAAGTAATTTCAAATGTGCACAATGAGCTTTCAGGTCAATATGGTTTTACTGGAGAATTCTATCCATCATTTAAAGAAGAATTAACACCAATTCTACATAATCTATTTTGTAGAAAATGGTAGAGAGAGAGAATGCTTTCCAACTCATTCTATGAAGCCAGTATTACTCTGAAACCAAAACAAAACAAAAAAGACAAATACAATACAAAACACAGAGACACTCCCAGGACTCTGTGGGGTCCTCACAGACTCCGAGGACCCTCCCAGAGGACTCCACAGGACTGGAAAAGGTCAGTCTTCATTCCAATTCCAAAGAAGGGCAATGACAAAGAATGTTCAAACTACTGAACTATTCCACTCATCTCACACGCTAGCAAAGCGATGCTCAACATTCTCCAAGCAGGCTTCAATAATACATGAACCACGAACTTCCAGATGTTCAAGCTGGTTTTAGAAAAGGCAGAGGAACCAGAGATCAAATTGCCAGCATCCACTGGATAACAGAAAAAACAAGAGAATTCCAGAAAAAGATCTACTTCTGCTTTATTGATTACACCAAAGCCTTTGCCTGTGTAGATCACAACAAACTGTGCAAAATTCTTTGAGATGGGAATACCAGACCACCTGACCTGCCTCCTGAGAAATCTGTATGCAGGTCAAGAAGCAACAGTTAGAATCAGACATGGAATAATAAAATGGTTCCAAACTGGGAAAGGAGTGCCTCAAGGCTATATATTGTCACCTACTTATTGAACTCATATGCAGACTACATCATGTGAAATGCCAGGCTGGATGAAGCACAAGCTGGAATCAAGATTGCCAGGAGAAATATGAACAAACTCAGATATGCAGATGACACCACCCTTATGGCAGAAAGTGAAGAGGAACTCTTGAGTGAAGAGCCTCTTGATGAAAGTGAAAGAGGAGAGTGAAAAAGCTGGCTTAAAACTCAACATTCAAAAAACCAAGATCATGGCATCCGGTCCCATCACTTCATGACAAATAGATGGGGAAACAATCGAAACAGTGAGAGACTTTATTTTCTTGGGCTCCAAAATCACTGCAGATGGTGACTGCAGCCATGAAATTAAAAGATGCTTGTTCCTTGGAAGAAAAGCTTTGACCAATCTAGACAGCATACTAAAAAGCAGAGACATTACTTTGCTAACAAATTTCCACCTAGTCAAAGCTGTGGTTTTTCCAGTAGTCATGTATGGCTGTGAGAGTTGGACTATAAAAAAAGCTGAGCACCGAAGAATTGATGCTTTTGAGCTGTGGTGTTGGAGAAGACTCTTGAGAGTCCCTTGGACTGCAAGGAGATCAAAACAGTCAACCCTAAAGGAAATCAGTCCTGAATATTCATTGAAGGACTGATGCTGAAGATGAAACTCCAATACTTTAACCACCTGATGCAAATAATTGCTCATTGGAAAAGACCCTGATGCTGGGAAAGATTGAAGGCAGAAGGAAAAGGGGATGACAGAGGATGAGATGGTTGGATGGCATCACTGACTCAATGGACATGAGGTTGAACAAGCTGCAGGAGTTGGTGATGGACAAGAAGACTGGCATGCTGCAGTCCATGGGATCACAAAGAGCCGGACACAACTGAGCAACTGAACTGAACTGATAGTATGAAAAAGAAAACTACAGACCAATATTCTTTATGAAGATGGGTTCAAAAGTCCTTAAAAAAATGTTAGTAGATAAAATTCAGCAATATATCAAAAGAATTATACAACTATAACCATGTGGGGGTTATTCCAAGGATGCAAGTCTGGTTCAATATTTGAAAATCAGTCAATGTAATCTCACATTAATGGGACAAAGAAGAAAACTCACCCGATCATATAAATTGTTGAAGAAAAAGCATTTGGCAAAATTCATCACCCTTTTATGATAAAAACGCTCTGAAAACTAAGAATAAAAAAGTTTCAACTTGATTACCTACAACTAACCTACAAAAGATACTTAATTCTTAACAGTGTTAATACTTTCTCCTTCTAAGCTTGGTAGCAAGGAAAGAATGTTCACTCTCAACTACTCCTATTCAGTATAGTACTGGAAGTTCTAGACAGCATAAGAAGATAAATAAAGACAATAAAAAGCATATAGATCTGAAAGGAAGAAATAAAATCTATTCACAGGTAACATAAAGGTCTGTGTAGAAAATCTCAAGGCACCTACAAAAAAAATTCCAAAATTAATAAGTAAATTCAGCAAGGTTTCAGAATACAAGATCAACACAAAAATTAGTCACATTTTTTAATATTAATAGTGAATATTTAGAAACTGAAATTTAAAGTACAATTCCAGATTCCTTGGGCTTGCAATTCCAGAGGACGGAGAAGGATACATGCTCATCTCCTTCTTTGAGAGCACCAAAATCACAACTAGCTGTTAAACAACCATCAACAGGAGGACGCTGAACCTACTGAAAAAAGCACTCCATGTCCAAAGACAAGATACCACAAGACAGTAGGAGGGGCACAATCACAATTAAATCAAACCCCACACCTCCCAGATGGGTGACCCACAGACTGGAGAACAACAATACCAAAGAAGTTCTCCCACTGTTCTGAAGGTTCAGAACCCCGGGTCAGGTTTCCCAGCCTGGAGACCTAACAAAGGGACTGGGAACCCACCGGGATCTGACCTTAAAGGCCAGTGGGGCTTGATTACAAGACTTCCATGGAACTGGGGGAAACAGAGACTTCAGTCTTGGAGGGCACAAATAGAGCCTTGCAAACACAAAGACTCAGAGGAAAGGAGCAGTGACTCCACAGGAAACTGAACCAAAACTGCCTGCTAGTGTTGGAAGGTCTACTGTGGAGGTGTGGGTTGGATTGGCAGGGGCTTACCACAGGGACAGAGGGACCGGCAGCAGCTGTTTGGGAAGGTCCCTTTTAGAGTAAAGTGTCTTGGAGTTTGCCATTAATCAGACCATAGAGCCCATGGACCCCAGGGCTGGGTCAGTTTAGCCACTCAATCGTGTCCAGCTCTTTGTGACCCCATGGACTGCAGCATGCCAGGCTTCCCTGTCCGTCACCAACTCCCGCAGCTTGCTCAAACTCATGTCCATCGAGTCATTGATGCCATCCAACCATCTCATCCTCTGTCGTCCCCTTCTCCTCCTGCCCCCAGTCCCTCCCAGCATCAGAGTCTTTTCCAATAAGTCGGTTCTTTGCATCAGGTGGCCAAAGTATTGGAGTTTCAGCTTCAACATCAGTCCTTCCAATGAACACCCAGGATTGATTTCCCTTATGGATTGGTTGGATATCCTTGCAGTCCAAGGGACTCTCAAAAGTCTTCTCCACCACCACAGTTTAAAAGCATCAATTCTTCTGCACTCAGCTTTCTTTATAGCACAACTCTCACATCCATACATGATTACTGGAAAAACAACAGCTTTGACTAGATGGACCTTTGTTGGCAAAGTAACATCTCTGCTTTTTAGTATGCTGTCAAGCTTTGGTCAAAGCTTTTCTTCCAAGGAACAAGCATCTTTTAATTTCATGGCTGCAGTCACCATCTGCAGTGATTTTGGAGCCCAAGAAAATAAAGTCTCTCACTGTTTCGATTGTTTCCCCATCTATTTGTCATGAAGTGATGGGACCGGATGCCATGATCTTGGTTTTTTGAATGTTGAGTTTTAAGCCAGCTTTTTCACTCTCCTCTTTCACTTTCATCAAGAGGCTCTTCACTCAAGAGTTCCTCTTCACTTTCTGCCATAAGGGTGGTGTCATCTGCATATCTGAGTTTGTTCATATTTCTCCTGGCAATCTTGATTCCAGCTTGTGCTTCATCCAGCCTGGCATTTCACATGATGTAGTCTGCATATGAGTTCAATAAGCAGGGTGACAATATATAGCCTTGAGGCACTCCTTTCCCAGTTTGGAACCATTTTATTATTCCATGTCTGGTTCTAACTGTTGCTTCTTGACCTGCATACAGATTTCTCAGGAGGCAGGTCAGGTGGTCTGGTATTCCCATCTCAAAGAATTTTGCACAGTTTGTTGTGATCTACACAGGCAAAGGCTTTGGTGTAATCAATAAAGCAGAAATAGAAGTTTTTCTGGCACTGCTTTATTGATGATCCAAGGTAAGTTGGAGGGTGGGTCACCTTAGGCCAAAAACTACCAGGGAGGGGGCCCAAAGCAACTATCAGCAGATAATTGGATTAAAACTTTACTGAGCAAGGCCCTGCCCACCAGAGCAAGACCCAGTTTTCCCCACCACCAATCCCTCCCATCAGGAAGCTTATAAAAGCCTCAGCCTCCTCCATGAGAGGGTAGACAGAAGGAGGAAGAAAAACCACAATCCCATAGCAACTAAACAAAACCACATTACAACAAGTTAATCAGCATGAAAATGCAGAAATTTATGTCCCAGATGAAGGGACAAGATAACCCCCAGAAAAACAACTACATGAAGTGGAGACAGGCAACTTTCCAGAAAAAGAATTCAGAATAATGATAGTGCATATGATCAGGATCTAAGAAAAAGAATGGAGGCAAAGATTGAGAAGATGTAAGAATTGTTTACCAAAGACCTAGAAGAACTAAAGAACAAACAAACAGATGAATAAAACACTAGAAGGAATCCACAGCAGAATAACTGAGACAGAAGCATGGATAAATGACTTGGAGGACAGAATGGTGGAAATCACTGCCACAGAACAGAATATAGAAAAAAAGAATGAAAAGAAATGAAGACAGCCTAAGGGACCTCTGGGACAACATTAAAGGCATGAACATTTGAACTATAGGGGTCTCAGAAGGAGAAGAGAGAAAGAAAGGACCTGAGAAAATATTTGAAGAGATAATAACAGAAAACATCCCTAACATGGGAAAGGAAATAATCAACCAAGGAGAGGAAGTGCAGAGTCCCAGGCAGGATAAACCCAAAGAAGACCACACTGAGGCATCCAGTAATCACACTGAGAGAAAAATTCAAGACAGAGATGAAATATTAAAAGCAACGAGGGAAAAATGACAAACAACATATAAGGGAACTCCCATCAGGCTATCAGCTGATTTCTCAACAGAAACCCTACAAACCGAAAGGGAATGGCATGATACATTTAAAGTGACGAAAAGGAAGAACCTACAACCAAGAATACTCTACCCAGCAAGACTCTCCTTCAGATTTGATGGACAAATCAAAAGTTTTCCAGACAAGCAAAAGTTAAAAGAATTCATCACTACCAAACAACTTTACAACAAATGCTGAAGGAACTTCTCCAGGAAGAAAACAAGAGAATAAAGAGCCCTGCCTATAGAATAGAAGCCCAAAACAATTAAGAAAATGGTAATGGGATTATGCATGTGGACAATTACCTTGAATGTAAATGGGTTAAATTCACTAGTCAAAAGACTGGCTGAGCAGATGAAAACATATGCACATATGGTGCTTCCACTTTGTATATCTTATATTGTTAGGTTAATCATGTTCCCATTATGGCTTGAGATTGTAATTTTCTTTTATTTTTTTGTCTTCCCTGGTGGCTCGAGGTTAAAGCGTTTGCCTGGAATGCAGGAGACCTGGGTTTGATCCCTGGGTCGGGAAGATCCCCTGGAGAAGGAAATGGCAACCCACTCCAGTACTCTTGCCTGGAGAACCCCATGGAGGGAGGAGCCTGGTAGGCTACAGTCCATGTCTATGGGGTCGCAAAGAGTCAGACACGACTGAGCGACTTCACTTTCACTGATTGTGAAAAGTGATAATATCTTTTACTATTGTGATTATGTAACTATTACTCACTTAATACATTGTATCATAATTGGTCAAGAGTGCTCCCTGGAGGTGAGGTGACAGCCTCAGCTCACAGGCAGGACACAGCCAAAGACCCCACTCCTACCCCAGAGCTTGATCTGACTGGAACATCATCCCTGGGGCACAGGCAGGGAACCACGATTTGGTCTCAGAGGGCCTCTCTATCAAAATCAAGCTAGAGAGGAGCAGCCAGAGGTATCTGTGACATGATGTTACCATGGAGTATCTGTTAGGCAGAGCAAGGGACTATCAGCAATAACAACAGCACACTTTTACAGAGTGATGCTCATTTCATGACCACCACCGTGCAAAGTGCTTTGCATGCTCCTGATTGCTCACAGCACACTCAGGAGGTCAGAACCACCCATGTCTGCACCATCCTTAGAGGGGAAACTGAGGGACAGCTCACAGTTGACAGGTGGCAGGACTGGGATTTGAACCCAGGTCTGTTCACCAGGTGCTCATCAAATGTCATATGTCATAGACAGCTGAGTGCAACGTGTGTGTGACCTCACTTAACTCTATGAGAAAGATGCTGTCGTCCTCATTGTTCATGGCAGATGATACCCCAAAACAGAGACCACCTACCTCTTTGGAGGAAAAGATGTGAAGGCGCCAGAGCTGTGTTCTCAGGAGTCCTGATTCCTTAGTCCTGCCTCCACTGTGCAGCCCTTGACCTCCAGAAATCAAGGCATGCCCTTGAACTCCCTGACCAATTTCCTCCTGTGACTATCAGCAATGCCTGGAGCTATGCCAGAGACACTCCTAGCTGGTGAGCCAGACTATACATCTCCAGTCAGGCCCCTGTTGAAGACTGAGATCTTGTCCCCTGGCCTGGGAGTCCCCCTCTGAGATCACTGAGTTGTTTTTGGTTTGTTTTTTGAACTTTTTATTTTGAAATAATTATAGACTCAAAGGAAGTGACAAAGATAGAAAAGTCTGGTGTGCCCTGTGATGAGTTTCTTCCGATGGTTACTTCTTACATAATTAGGTGTAGTACAACCTGTATGTGGTTCTAAGTCTTTTTATCTCATATCTAGATGTACATAACCACTGCAGACAAGATACAGAATTATTCCGTTATCGCCAAGATCACCCTTGTAGTCACATCCACCTCCATTTCCTCCACTATCTCTAACCAGTAATCTGTTCTCCAGCTCTACCATTTTGTCATTTTGATAGTAGTACATAAAAGGAGTCATGTGGTACATGAACCGTTAGGATTTTTTAAGTATTTGTTTATTTGTCTGCACTGGGTCTTAGTTCGGGCATGTGATATCTTTAGGTACACCATGGTGACTCTTAGCTGCATCATGTGGGGATCTAGTTCCCTAACCAGGGATCGAACCCGAGCTTCTTATATTGGGAGAACAGTGTCTTACCACTGGACCATCAGGGAAGTCCTTGGACTGTTTTTTTTGTTTGTTTGTTTGTTTTTCTAACTCAGGCTCTTGATGAAAGTGAAAGAGGAAAGCGAAAAAGTTGGCTTAAAGCTCAACATTCAGAAAACAAAGACCATGGCATCTGATCCCATCACTTCATGGGAAATAGATGGGGAAACAGGGGAAACTGTCAGACTTTATTTTTTGGGGCTCCAAAATCACTGCAGATGGTGACTGCAGCCATGAAATTAAAAGACACTTACTCCTTGGAAGAAAAGTTATGACCAACCTAGATAGCATATTCAAAAGCAGAGACATTACTTTGCTGACTAAGGTCCGTCTAGTCAAGGCTATGGTTTTTCCTGTGGTCATGTATGGATGTGAGAGTTGGACTGTGAGAAGGCTGAGCGCCGAAGAATTGATGCTTTTGAATTGTGGTGTTGGAGAAGACTCTTGAGAGTCCCTTGGACTGCAAGGAGATCCAACCGGTCCATTTTGAAGGAGATCAATCCTGGGTGTTCTTTGGAAGGAATGATGCTAAAGCTGAAACTCCAGTACTTTGGCCACCTCATGCGAAGACTTGACTCATTGGAAAAGACCCTGATGCTGGGAGGGATTGGGGGCAGGAGGAGAAGGGGACAACAGAGGATGAGATGGCTGGATGGCATCACGGACTCAATGGACGTGAGTCTGAGTGAACTCTGGGAGTTGGTGTTGGACAGGGAGGCCTGGCGTACTGCGATTCACGAGGTCGCAAAGAGTTGGACACGACTGAGCGACTGAACTGAACTGAACTGAATGCCTTTCAGAATTTTCCAAACTGGTGTCTTTCCCATACCTCATTCAGTTGCTACTTAGTACTTGCTACATAGTACTCCTGGATATGTCACAACTGTTGGCTGTAGCCCAGGGAGCTGTGATACATCCACAGAGTACTCTGTACAGTGGAATGTATGATGTCCATCGTACTGTGTAGCACATAAATGTGTCGCAATTGTTGAACCATTTAGTACTGAGGCACATGTAGATTGTTTCCAATTTGGGCTATTACAAATAAGGCTGCTTTGAACAACTGTGTACAGGTTTTGGTGTAGATATGACTTTTTATTTATTGGGCATCAATGCCTAGAAGTGCAATTGCCAAGTCATATGGTAGGATTATTTCATTAGCTTTTCAAGAGTGGCTGTGCCATTTTACATTCCCACCAGCCACGTATGAATGATCCAGTTTCAGTGCATCCTCACCAGCATTTACTATCATTATTATTTTTAATTTTAGTTGTTTCATTGGTATGCAGTGGTTTGCACAGTCTTGATTTGCATTTCACTAATGGCTAGTGGTGCTGAACATCTGTTCATGGGCTTATTTGCCATTTGTGTATCCTCTTTGGTGAAGTATCTTTTTAGGTCTTTTGCCCATTTCTAATTGCCCATACAATCCACCTACTTAAAGCATACCCGTCAATGGTTTTAAGTGTATTCAAAGCATTGTGCAAACCATCACCACAGCCAATTTTAGATCATCTCATCACCCCAAAATGCTCATTACCATTAACAGTCATCCCCTGTTTCCTCTCGACACCTGCACCCCAGCCCTAGGCAACAACAAAACCTGCTTTCTGTCTCTACAGATTATCTTTCCCTGGTCATTTTATAGGAATGCAATCACACAATATGTAGCTTTTTGTGACTGACTTCTTTCACTTAATGTTTTTAAGTTCATCATTTTGCAGGATCTGTACAGTACTCCATTTCTTTTTATTGTCAAGGAGTGGTATTTCATTGTATGGATATATCGTATCTTCTTTATTGATTCATCACTTGATAGACATTTGGGTTGTTCCCATGTTTTGGTTTTTATGAGCAATGAGCTATCAACAGTTGTGTTCAAATTTTGGGGTGGATGTATTTTCATTTCTCTTGGGTATATACCCTAGGGATAGAATTTCAGAGGCAGATTGGAATTCTAGGTTTAACCTTTTGAGAAACTGTCTTGAGACTGTTTTTCAAAGTGGCTGGACAATTTTACATTCCCACTAGCAATGTATAAATGCTTTCATTACTACACATCCTTTTAGCTGTCTAGTACGTGTGTGAGAATGATAGTTCATTGTGATCTTAACTTGAATTTCTCTAAAGGTTAATGATGTTGAACATCTTTCTATATGATTATTTTCTATCCAAACACCATCTTCAGTGAAATGTCTCTTTCTGCCTTTTGCCCCCCTCTTTTTTTGCTCATCTTTTAGTTGTTTGATATTTGATGTTTTTGAATGTTGCAAGTTCTTTATATACTCATTCTAGACATGAATTCTTTGTCAGGTTAAGTGACTTGAACTATTTTCTCTTAGTCTATAGTTTGTCTTTTCCTTCTCTTAAAAAACTTTCCCAGAGCAAAAAGAAATTGATTTTGAAGTCCAATTTATATTAGGGGTCATGTTTGCAGAGTGAGGAAGGTGGGGACAGAAGGAGGCGTGGTTCCTCCTGGGCAGAGCTGTGGGCTTCCTCCTCCCACCCGCAGAGGAGTAGCCAGCACATAGCCTGGAGCCCTTTCTTCCTCGGGTGTTTGGAGCTGCCTGCCCCAGGCACTAGTTCTCAAGATAGAGTGGGAGACTCTGTGTAGAGAGTGAGCACAGGGGATCATCAGGCCAGGGGCTCTGGAGGCCATGACTCCTGTCCAAGAGAGAAGTTCAGGAATGGCTTTTCTCAATCAGGAATGGCCCAGGAGTTTGGTGGGAGGAGAGGGACAAAGCAGTCCTTGTTGCCATGCCCCGGTGCCCAGCCCCTTCTTCACCAAGTGGGCCCTCCTTCCTGACAGGTGCAGCTGTGAGACCAGCCTGGCCCGGTCTTCTCCTCTTGTGTCCTGCTTGTGTCCCCGGCTCTGAGTCACTGTGTCATGGGTGCTGACTCTTCCTCAGCTTCATGTGTCCTGAGAGAAGAGTCCTGTCAGCCTTGCCTGTCCTTGAACATACTGAGTGCTGTGTTCTCCACCAAGCTAGCTCCTCTCGGCCTCTCCAGCATCTAAGGAAGTGGCCAGCATCTCAGGCTCCTCTCTTCTTTCCCTCTATATCAGCCGGTCTCCTCAGGGCCCCCCTCTTCCCTCTCACCACCCACTTCCCCTCTCTCCTGGACAGGAGTCATGGCCTCTGGAGCCACTGGCCTGATGATCCCCTGTGCTCACTGTCTAAACAGCTACCAGCAGGGTCACCAAAACTTCTCCCTAATGCTCCTCTTTGTGTAAGTCTCCAGCAGCTCCCCAGTTCACTCAAAGTCCGAGTCCTGACTGTGGCCTAAAACCCTGCTGTGATCCAGCTCCCTTGGGCAACTGCTCAGGCTCCTATACACCACTCCGAGCATGCTGGTTGGTTTCCTTCTTGTTCCATGACCACTGCAAGTACATTCCTGTGCTGGACATTTGCACCTGATCTCGACTTTCCCTGGACCCTCATTTCCCAGAAATCGATGAGCTCCCTCCCTCCCTCCCTCCCTTCCTTCTGGTCTCTACTCAGTTGACTGCTTTCTAAATCAGCCAACTTGCAGGCACATGCTGTCCTTCTATCTCTCTTAGCTTTCTTCTTAGCCCACTCGCTGTCTGACTACACATTTATCTGGTCTTTGTCTATCTCTTCCACTTGATGTCAGTCCCAGCAGCCAGAGTGCGGGTCTTTTGGTCTGTGCAGCAGCCTTAGAGTCCAGCACAGGCTTGGCACAAGCAAGTGTTCAGTAACCTCGTGTTGACGGAACATGTGAATTCTGGGGGGTCCAGGCGCTGGGCAGAGAGTGATAGCTGAACTGAGTGTCATCACTAAATGTTAGACTAAGAGATGGTCTTTGTGTCAGATCACATCACTGTAACCCAAACTTTAATAGTTTGCCTGTGACCTTTCGGACTTTTGTCCTGTTTGTGAACCACCTGAAGTGTTGCTATTTCGTATGTTTCTTGAAATCAATTCACTTGATTGGTTTTTAAAGTTACTTCTTCCTAAGCTTTTAGCAAAAAAAAAAAAAAAATCAAATTTCTAAATATCCCTTTGGGGATGGGCATGTACCCACTGCTATATTCAAAGCGGATAACCAACAAGGACCTACTGTATAGCACATGGGACTCTGCTCAATGTTATGTGGCAGCTGGATGGGAAGGGGGTTTGGGGGAGAATGGATACATGTATATGTATGCCTGAGTCCCTTCACTGTTCACCTGAAACTATCATAACATTGTTAATCAGCTCTACTCTGGTATAAAGCTAAAAGGGTTTTGAAAAATTTAAAAACAATCACATTTGGCAAGCTAGTTTCCTTTTGCTTGGACACAGACTAAGTGAAGCATGACTATTCACCTAAAAGTCCCTCCACACTGCTCCCCGGGACACCCAGCTCACCAGGGTGGCACTCTGGCTGCACCTCAGGCAGCACAGGGTTACTCTGATGGCTCTGATTATTGACATTGCTCTGCCTCTCAGGGCGAAGTCCTTAGGGGCATTCCTCCCAGCCAGACCTGCTGGAGCCAGAGGCTGTTGTCAAGGGGCAGGTGCGTCAGGGCAGGTTCCCACACATGCACAGGAGAGCTGGTCAAAATGTCTAGTGGGGCTGCCGTGAAGTCCTTGCTGTTCTCTGCCACCCTCTCTGGCTCAGGTTCAGGTCCTGGAACTTTGCCAAACGTGTTTCCCCTTGGGGACTTCACACAGGGCATCCCTGAGTGAATTCCTTCCACACAGACACTTCCCCAACCCCGAGACCCTAAGCCTCCTTTCGCTCTAGTCTCTGCCAGCCTTCCCTATTGGGAGTAGGCATCGCATGCAGTGGCCAGGTGTTCTGTCTGATGTCATTTATTTAATGTCCTTCTCCCTGAGTGACTGCCAGCACTGGGAGGAAGGGGCAGGCCTCAGGGTGGGGTCCCGCCCCACTGCCACCCACCTCTCTGCCTTTCTCTTGCACGAGGACAACCCATTCCAGCTAAAGTAGCCTTGTCCCCTTCCCACTCAACACAGTTTAGTTATTTCTGCCTCTAGACCTTGACTTTGGTCTCTGATGTACCCCCCACCTTCTCAAAAAAAAAAAAAAAAGACAGGGCATAACCACTTTCCTTAGGAATCGCCCGAATCCCCCATAGCCCTGCAGCTCTATTCTTACTGCCCCTTTGGCAACTTCATACTCACAAGCTCCTGCTACTTCTCACTGAAACAGCAGTGGTGTACAATGGTCAGTGCAGGGGAGGGGGTGGGGCTCTAGGGCCAGGTCCCAGGTGACTGCTCAAGTCAGGGCTGCACAGTCCTCCGCTGGGGGCCCTCAGGGAAGTCATGTAACCTTGTTGCCTCGGCCCCTCCAGATTCTCCACATCAGTGCACGAGAAGAACCAGACGTGTATGTGCGTGCTGAGTCACTCAGTCGTGTCGGACTCTTTGCAGCTCGGTGGATTGTAGCTCACCAGGCTCCTCTGTTCATGGATTCTCCAGGCAGGAATACTGGAATGGGTTGCCATGCCCTTCTCCACCAGGAAGAGTCATGAAACACAGACTGCTAGGCCTGAGTAAGGCCTGAGAATCTGCCTTTTTGGCAGGTGCCCAGGTGAGGCTGATGCTGGTAGTGCCAGGACCCCACTTGGAGAACCATTATCAGAGTTGTCAGGGAAGGCGGATGGAGATTAATTCACGTAAACCAGGTAGAATCATGGGGCATTGTAGTAAGCACTCAGCAAAAATGTTAGTTGTTGATACCAATTCATGCCAGAGAGTCTGGCCTTCTTTAACTTCAAGAAGACTTGAGTCCAGGGTCTGGCCACACCATTTCCTGGCTCTGGGACCCTGGGAAAAATCATGGGGCTTCTCGGAGCCCCAGAGTTCTCACAGGGTTGTCCTACAAGAGGCGGGGGTTCCCTTCCCAAGATAGCCCGAACTTCCTAGAGGGGTTCAATACACAGCTAGTGCCTGATGGATATTTCTTGAGTCAAATGAGGTTTGAAAGACTGAGAATTCCCTGGTGGTCCAGTGGTTAAGGCGCACGGCTTTCACTTCTGGGTCTAGAATTTGATCCCTGGTGGGGGAAACTAAGATCTCACAAATGACATGGCGCAACCAAAATAAATCATTTAAAAAGAAAGATTGAAGCTGCAGAATGCAGCATAAATGTGAGGCACGGCAGTCAAGCTGACACAGGCTCAGGAAACACTGAGACCCGGGATCCCCCTGGGACCCACGGGGGCAGGGGGGAAAATCAGTGAGTGAAGCCAACCGGGTGGGGGACCGCAGGGAGTGCTAGGGACCACAGGGAATGGTGGGCACTGTGGCAAATCGGGAGCCAGGCTCCTTCCGAAGAAGCAGCCGCCATCTCTGTCAGTGAGACGTGGTGGTCTGGAAATGGGAGCCTAGGCTTATTGGTCACTCTGACTGTGGCACAAGCAGGAATGAGGGTTGTTGGGTGAAATCACCCAGCAGTCAAACATGACCTCCCGTGGACCAAACCCAGCCCATAGCTGCCAGATCAGAGCAAGCACAACTTAAGAATGGTTGGCCTGGGTGCCGGGCTAGAATCCAGAGGACCCAGGGGGAGGGCCAGGAGGTGAGTGGCAGGCTTCCCAAGGATGGGTCAGAAACCATCAGGAACTAGGCGGGTATTTGGTTTCAGGGCATTTATTTCACATCCCTCTGTACAGGTCCTGGGGCCAGGCGTGGGGGCAGGAGACCAGGCAAGGGGTAGCAATAAATAACGTGGACAGATGGAGCTCCCCTCCAGACAGATGAGGTTAAAGGAGGTTAGAGGGAAGCCACAAGGTGGAGGTGGGTGCTGGCGGGGTAGGGCAGCTGGGAAGGAGAGGGAGGCCAGGTCCCCCAGAGCTCTCCATCATCTGCCCTGGCCCTTCCCTGCCCCAGCCCCCACGACTTTGGGGAGGAAGGGAGCCCGCAGCCAGTGGGGGCCAGCGAGGGTCTTGGAGGGGGTGGGTGACCGCACAGGGTGCCCCCGGCTCCCTCACTTGACACGGATTTCAGCATACTCGGCTAGCTCCTCCGTCAGGGTATAGCTGTCCTTGGTGGGTCGTTTTCCCAGGTCTGAGTGAGAATAGCTCAGGTCCAGCTCCGGGGGTTCTCCTCGAAGACCCAGCAGCCTCCTCTCTGATCCCAGGTGCCTCTCACTCTACGAAGGGAGCCAACCCATTAGGCAGTCCTGTCCCACCTTTCCCAGCTGCAGATGCTGGGGTTGCTGGCACACCCATGGCTCTAGAGCATGAGAGCCTCCTTCCTCAAGGACCACCCACCCAGCCGACCCCATGGTCCTGGGTCGCCCTTGGGAGCCCTGCCCGCACCAGAGCCCCCTACACAAAACCACCTCCTCGCTGGTAAGCCTGAAAGCTGCCCACAAATTCATTGTCTCCAAGAAACCTTCATCAACCTGGGAATTTGAGGCGCACCCAATTCAACCCATAACGCCTTTCTAGATGGAAGCCACCTGGTCGGGAATCCACTTTTCCCACTTGTTGTAAGTGCCTGGCTCAGCAAGTTCGGGTCTGGAGTGGTCCCTCCTCAATCTGGGACATCCTCCAGGTGCAACTTCAGCTTCCCATCATGCCAGCTGTCCTTGACCTCCCTCCTTCAGACACACACACACACAGAACGGTGGCCACAGACAGACAGACAGGAGCAGTAGCAGGACAGAAGAGACAAGGCCAGGGGGTGCTGGGCAAGGCCACACTGAACTGGGGACCAACCTGGACGCCTGACGGGGACGCACACACATGCACGCCAACCCCAGGGCCCAACACGGGCCCAGAGGTGGGCACATCGAGGCCCCCGGAACCTACCTCCTGGGGTGCTCATTCCAGGGTAGAGACCTCTCTGGACTATTGGAGAAGGAAATGCAGTCATAGACCCAGGCGGGGAGGGTCAAGGCTTCTCATGGGCCCCGAACTCTACAGCCCCGCTCACAGCCTCAGCCTGAACGCCCGGTCCCAGCCCAGGGCCAAGCCAGTCTCAGCAGATCCTTTCCTCCCTTTCTTTGGGGCCAGCTCCCCCTCCACCCAGGGCCTCCCAGGCCCCTCCCAAGTCCTCAGTGTCCCCGGCACCCAGGATCTCCAGCCAGCTTGGCGCCATGGGGCTCTGGCCTCACCTCATATTTCTCTGGCGCCCCGGAGATGCGGAAGTCGCTGCTGAACACGACAGAGGGATTGTCTCCCCCCGAGAAGCTGGGGCTTTCCGTCACGTTCTTTCTGCAGGGCAGGACATGTCAGCCCCAGTGTGGCTTTTGGCTTCCCTACTCCTCTCTCTGTCTGCAATCCCCTCTACCTTAGGAGTTTGGCCCAAGGGACTCCGGAGCTGCTCCCACCCATCTCTGAGACGGGGTGGGCAGCCGCTTCGGTGAGCAGCCTCTTCCCGTCTATCCTAGCCCATCCCTCTCTTACTTCACGGCTGAAGACGAGCCACACCTGGGCCCCAGTCTCTGCCACCTTCAGGACCCCTGCCTGGCTCCTCTGGGGCCATCTGTACCCCCTGGCTGCCAGGATGTGGAATGGGGAGATTAATTCCTTGTTGGGAGTGCTTATGTGTGTGTGATACAAGGAAGAGAAATAGCCGCAGGCGGGTGTGCTTGGGACTGGGGAGCGTTTATTGATACCACGGATTATGTGTAGTTGTTGGGAGTTTCTGGAACCCACTGTGACTGATGCTGTGGCCGCAAGCCAGGGTACTGGCTCTCAGCCTCACAAGGGAGGGGCAGGAGGAGACAGCAGAGAATGTGGGCACCTGTGATGACTGGCGGGAAGGGTCCCATCCAGGCCCCGACACCTGTGACCCGACCACGGCGGCTCCTGTTAGCCGCTGAATGCTCACAGCGGAAGCCGCCCTCTCTTACCCACGCTCAGCCTCCAGCTGGTCTGCCCTGCCCTGCCCTGGGAGGCTTCCTGCACCCACCCCCCGCCCTGCCACCCCACCACACTCCAGCTCAGCCCCCGTGGGCCACTCACTTTCTGCGCGTCTGGGTGATGTAGCAAACGATGGCGATTAGGATGGCAAAGGCCACCACGGCTCCCACAGGCCCGATCTTGGCCCACATGAGGCGGTCTGAGGAAAGAGAAGACCCAGGCGCCCTCAGGGCTGCTGGTGGGAGGAGGACACCAGGGCTCTTAGGAGATGGGCTGGGGCAGGGGCGGGAGTGAACGTATTTACACAGCAGGCACACCCTTGCACTGACTGGTTAGCTGAGCTGTTGGAGGGGCCCGCGAAGTGTCAGCAAGCTTGGGGCAGCCTCTCCTAACTTGACCATTCGATCAACAGCATAGCCAGACCATCGCTCAGCGGCTGACAATCAGTCTCGGCGAGGGGAGCTTAGATCCAACGGGGGTCCCATCTGTTCCCTGACTCCCAGCCCCAGGCCACATCACTCACGGGCTCCTTGGAAGGGCAGCTCCAGGCTCTTGGTGCCGTAGAGGTTGTGGGAGGTGCAGATGACCCGGGGTGGGGCCTGGGCCTGCCCCCGCAGCGTCAGGATGCTGGTGAGCAGGAGGCCGCTGCGCTCTGAGTACACGAACTCGCGCTCCGTCTCGTTCACCGTCACGTTGCGCAAGGGCAGCTCGAAGGCCACGGAGGGCTCTGGGTTGGCTTTCACCACGAGAGGCACTGCACCGTGTCGCGGGCTGCCGCACAGTGGGACTCCAGCAGGATCACAGGAGCGACTGCGGGGGCGAGACCAAGACCCGGTAGGCTGGAGATGCGGCCTGGGGGCTTCTGGGCTGAGAGGAGCTGCCTGTGCCCCCTGCACTCTTGTGCGTGCTCGCTCAGTCCTTTCAGTCGTGTCCGACTCTGCGACCCTGTGGACTGAAGCTCGCCAGGCTCCTCTGTCCATGGGATTCTCCAGGCAAGAATCCTGGAGTAGGTAGCTGTGCCCTCCTCCAGGGGATCTTCCCGACCCAGGGACTGAACCTATGTCTCCTGCATTTTCTTCACTGCCAGCAGATTCTTTACCACTGAGCCACCAGGGACGCCCCACACTCTCTCTATTGCCCTCTCCAATGCCGCTCACCTTTTAAAATATAAATCAGATCATAGAGACTTCCCTGGTGGTCCAGTGGCTAAGACCCTGCACTCACAATGCAGGGGGCCAGGTTCAATCCCTGGTTAGGGAGCTATATCCGACATGCTGCAACGAAAACATCTCACATGCCACAGTGAAGATCTCGAGTGTTGCAACTAAGACCTGGCCCAGCCAAATAAATAAATATATATTTTAAAACATGAGGAGCCTCCCTGGTGGCTCAGTAGTAAAGAATCCACCTGTCAACACAGGAAACACGGGTTCGATCCCTCACCCGGGAAGATCCCACATGCCTCGGAGCAACTAAGCCTGTGCTCCACAATTACTGTGTACTCAAGAGCCTGGGACCTGCAACTACAAAGCTCACGTGCTGCAGCTACTGAAGCCTGTGCGCCCTAGAGCCTGTGGTCCTGCACCAAGAGAAACCACCTCCATGAGAAGCCCAGGCACCGCAACTAGAGAAGAGCCCATGCAGCAACTGAAGCCCAGCACAACCAAAAATAAATACAATTTAAACAAAAAAACCTGAAATAAAATCTTTAAAAGTGATCATTATAACATAAATAAATAAATCAGATCACACTGCTCCCTGCTTAAACTACCCCCTCCAACTGCTCCCCATGTCACCTAGAATAAAACCCCAATACTTTGCCTTGGTCTGCAAGGCCCTGCAGAATTTGGCCACACTCAGATCTTTCTTTCTCAGATCTGCTTTCACTCTGGCTCACTGTCTTCTGGCCATACCAGCCTCCTTGCTGTTTCTCACACTCCTGGAACTTTTTCCCACACCCAGAGGGCTTCCGTTTCTCCGTCTGCCTTGAGCACTTCCCTGACACCTGCAGCGCTCACACCCTCACTCCAGGCAGCTTCTGTGCAGACCACGCTCTTTCTCTGACCACACCATGTAAGCGGCACCTTGCTGCACTAACAATTCACTCGGGTTTGCTCCTCAGCACTTACGTCTACCCGGGTTACATACTGATGGGACTGCTCTTTTATTTCCATCCAGACAAGCACTTGCTCTGTCTCCACTCTGTCCCCACTGTTAGAATATCCTTTTCTTTTTTCTCTTTTTGCCACACTGAGAAGCATGCGGGAACTTAATCCCCTGACCAGGTATCAAACCCATACCCCTTGCAGTGGAAGCTCAGAGTCTTAACCACTGGAAGGTTTCCAGAACATCCCTTTCACCTGGCAGGAGCTCTGGGAAGACCCATGGGATGAGCGACTGAGTTCAGCCAGCTCCGCCTCCTGGCCATCCTGCAGATGCCCCCACTCACTCCCTAGAGACCCTGCGTCCTGACCCTCCTTCCCTCATAGGACACACCAGACACCACCCTCCACCCAAGATAATTTTGTTGAGCTTTGCTGCCATTTGAATTACAAAAGTGATACTGGGATGGTTTTTCCTCTTTCATTTCCCATTATGAGATTATAATAGAACATTGAATGTTCCTTTTTAATCTATGTTCTCTTTCCTTCTGAGAGTTGGCACTCGCCTCTGCTCACTCTAGACTGAACTTCAATTTCCATACAAAAAGAATATGCAGGTAACAGTGATAGGGCAGGGAGCCATGAGACTTGGGTATTTGCAGTAGGGATCATTCTATTTGGAATGGGTAATATCTCTAAGTCTAGTAAACTAAATAGCCCAAATTCTGTTTAGGTAAACATGTATATGCTTGCTCTGTTGTTGTTTAGTTATTAAGTCGTGTCCAAATCTTCTGGGACCCCATGGACCATAGTCCGCCTGCCTGTCTCCTCCCTCCATGGGATTTCCCAGGCAAGAATATTGTAGTGGGTTGCCACTTCCTTCTCCAAGAGATCTTTCAGATCCAGGGATTGAACCTACGTCTCCTGCATTAGCAAGTGGATTCTTTACCACTTAGCCACCAGGGAAGCCCGATGCTTACTATAGGATTAACGAATTAACACACCACAGAGTAAATTAGTAATGACCAACCTGAACTGACAGTGACTATTTTAAAAGGTAAAAACCTTTTCATTCTAGACGGTACCGCTAGTACAGCTGTGACAGGGCTGTGGGAATGCTGACACCCTGCTGTGTGTTCAGCCTCTTTGCAGAGTTGCCAGCAGCCCCGAGACCTGGGGAACCCTGACTGACACTAGACAAACCCCAGGTCCCACAAAAGACGGAAGGTCTGGGGCGTGAGACAGCTTTGGCTTGAATTCCAGCTCTGCCATCTACTGGCTGGTGGCCCGAACCAGGCCACTCTGCTTCCTGGACCTGCAAGATGGACTTCTCATCTGTGCAAACAGAGGTAATGGGTGCTTGACTTGCCAGGAGCTACGGAGAATACACTCTGAAGTGGGAGTACGAGTGTGTTGAAAAGAAAACTTAACATCCCACCTAGGGATTTAGGATTAGATAAAGCGACTGAGCACGCACGCAAGCACACAGAACTATTCCAGCAGAGGGCGCACGTGAGCAACGCCTTGGCAGCAGGAAGGCAGCGGATATCCAGCCAGGAGTTCAGGGAGATGAGTGGGACATTAAGAGGGTGTCTAAGACTTACAGGGCACGTGGGCTCCTTAGTGTAAGATGCTGTCACACTCATTTTTCAGAGAAGAGAATCAGAGCTCAGCAAAGGTGAAGTCACTCGTCTGGGATCACACAACAAGAGGAAACAGAGCTTGGATTCAGACCCAAGTCCATTCAGCTCTGTCGGGTGCTGGACACCAGTTAACACTTCCACTTTTTCGTATCAAACCGGGGTGACGAGCGATCCATACCCCCAGTCACATTGTTGTGAGAACAAAACAGGTCAATATGTGCAAAGGGCTCGGATCTGCTCGTCACAAGATCTCAGTGAGGGTGAGCGCCCTGCAGGTCCCGGGCTGGGACCCCCTCCTCAGGAGCACCCACCGTTGTCAGCGAGCATGGAAGCTCCAGTGCTAGGAGACACAGACTTTGGGGACAGAGAGGGGACTGAGGGATGACTCTGCCCAGCAACCTGGGGCTGGACTCCCAGAGCGCAACCACTGTGACTCAGACCTCGGAGCCCAGCAACGGGCTCAGCAGGGTGGGGGTTGGAGGCACGGCTGCTTGTCCCCTCTGGCACATATAAGGCCTTGAGTCCTTGGGTACCAGGGACTTCAGGGGAACTGAAACAGCCAGAGGTTTACGAACTGGACAGACAAGGTCCAGAAGAATCTTGACACTGGCCAGCCTCCCAGCTGCATGGCCTTGGGGAATTCAGTCCTCCAGTTTCTCCTCGGTGAAGGGAGATGATGACAATATGCAGCTGCTTCAAGAGGTGACCAGGGAGGGGGAGGGGGACTTAGTGTCTAATGGGGACAGAGCTTCAGTTTAGGAAGGTGAAAAACTGGGGAGATGGGTGATGGTGAGAGCTGCACAAGAGTATGGATGTGCTTAGTGCCACTGAGCTGTACAGTTAAATATGGTTAAGATAGTGTATTTCATATTATTTGACTTTTACAATTTAAAAAAAAACACATTAAAAAAAAAGAAGAGGCCATAACAATAACACGTGCTGGGCATGCAGCCCTGGTTCGGGTCGGCCCTTCAGCGTCGTTTGCTGCTGCCACTCTTACTGTGCTTCCCTGGTGGCTCAGGTGGTAGAGAATCTGCCTGCAATGCAGGAGACCAGAGTCCAAACCCTGTTGGGAAGATCCCCTGGAGAAGAAATGGTAGCCCACTCCAGTATTCTTGTCTGGAGAATTCTATGGACAGAGAAGCCTGATGGGCTACAGTCCATGGGACAGGATGGTCTGTGACTGAAAATGTACATGAGGTGGAGTTGTGTGTACGTTCAGGGGCTTCCATCAGGTTCTCAGGAGGTTCTCTGACTCTGACACCTAAGAAGCTCTGATTAGGGAAGTAGATATAACGGGGAAGACCAAGAAGGAAGAAGGAGGGGTGTGTATGAAGAAGGCAGAGTATACACAACCCATACACATGATCACAATTGATGCTGGGAGGGAGCAAACTGGGAGGAAAGATGTCTCCAAGACGAAAGGTCAGCAGAGCAGTGATGGTCATCACCTTGCCCTGGAATAATCTGTCTCCACTTTGCTGACAAAGCCATAGTCAAAGCTATGGTTTATCCAGTAGTCATGTATGGATGTGAGAGTTGGACAGTAAAGAAGGCTGAGCACCAAAGAACTGATGCTTTGGAAATGTGGTGCTGGAGAAGACTCTTGAGAGTCCCTTGGACAGCAAGGAGATCAAATCAGTCAATGCTAAAGGAAATCCATCCTGAATATTCACTGATGCTGAAGCTAAAGTTCCAATATTTTGACCACCTGATGTGAAGAGCTGACTCATTGGAAAAGACCCTGATGCTGGGAAAGACTGAAGGCAGGAGGAGAAGGAGACAGCAGAGGATGAGATGGTTGGATGGCATCACTGACTCAATGGACTTCAGCTTGAGCAAACTCTAGGAGTTAGTGAAGGACAGGGAAGCCTGAAGTGCTGCAGTCCATGGGGTTGCAGAGTCAGACTCGACTTATCAGCTGAACAACAACTGACTGTGGCCACTTGCAGAGTACTGAGTATGGACTGCGCTCAATACCTTCTGACAAACTTGTGTGGTGGGGACCACAGTAGGTGGAATAAGTCGGTCTGGAAGTGGTGACTTTGGAGACAAGTGCCAGAGGCCAGGCTGGGGTTAGAGAGGAAGCAGAGAGAATGAAAATATGGAGGTACATTCCAGAAGGAGGTGCTGGAGGAGGGGAAGCGGAAACCATGACTTCGGAGCTATGACCTGAATGATGGCTGGGGTGGGAGCGGGGTGTTGGCAGTGCTGTCCAGAGAAGGGAGGTCAGGAAGGGGACTGGTTGGCAGCGGAACAATGAGCTCCATTCCCAAGACAGTTAGCTTTTTATCTGCATCCGTCTCATCTCTCTGGCTGTGCTATATCTGTTAACATGATTGATGTCCTCTCGGTCCTATCCCCCACCTCCCACTGAGCCACACAGCTCCTGCACACAACAAAGGCTTGATCAATGTATTCTGATGTCATAACACAGGATGAGGCCATCTTTGGGCATTACAGAAGAGTGGGACCAGACTCCTGCATCTGAATCTCAGTTCTGCCTGGGTGACCTGGGGTGGGTGACATAACCCCTAGGGGCCTCAGTTTCCTTCTGTGGAAACGGGACAGTAAGAGAATCTCCCTCACTGGGATGTCAAAGAGGTGAAAGAGTAGGCTCCTGTCAAGAGCTTCCAGCAGTGCCTGATTGCTAGTGATGCTCCACAGGGTTAGAGGTTGCAGTTTTTGTTTTAGTTAATGCATTTGTGCTTCCCTTGTGGCTCAGACAGTAAGGAATCTGCCTGCAGTGTGGGAGGCCCGAGTTTGATCACCGGGTCAGGGAAACCCCCTGGAGAAGGGAATGGACACCCACTCTGGTATTCTTGCCTGGGAAATCCCACGGACAGAGGAGTCTGGTGGGCTACAGTCCATGGGGTCACAAAGAATTGGACACGACTGAGGGACTAACACTTCTACACTTCAGAGAAGCAGTGGCCACAGGATTCAGAAATACCCTTGGTCAAAAGCCCATCCCAGGGTGTGGGAATATTATATTCTCAGGTGGGACTTTTTTTTTGGCCAACTTGCATAGCGTGTGAGATCTTAGTTCCCCAACCAGGGATCGAACCCATGCCCCTGCACTGGAAGTGTGGAGTCTTAACCACTGGATTGCCAGGGAAGTCCCTTAGGTGGGCCTTTCTTGCTGTGGATTTAGCTTCCCCACCCCCATCTGCTGGAGCAAAGCTGACCCTTGGTTGGGATGCTGAGTGTCCCCCATTGAGCTCCACTGCAGGGGTGGGCGGGCAGGAATCAAGCCCACCTGCTCTCATCAGGGGAAGAGGGTCGAAGCGGGGGTACTCACACTCCACAGACAGGTTGAAGGCAGTGGCCCTCTGGCCGTACTGGTTCTCGGCCACACACCAGTACTCTCCGTCGTCCTCGGGTGTGACGGCCGGCAGCTCCAGCTGCAACTCACTCTCATAGATAACTGTGGCCAGAATCTGCTTCTCCTTGAAGATGGTGAGAATGGGATCCGGGTTGCTCTGTGTGGAGCACAAGATGGAGACTGTCTCGCCCTCCACGGCCACCACTGTCCCGTTCACTGTTGGCTTCCAGGGTGCATCTAGGGGGCAGGACAGGGGGCCAGTGGTCAGAAGCCAGGGGGGCCTCTTCTGCCAGCCAACTCTCACCCCTAAATGTGACCCTCAACACCCCAGTTGGAACACACCACCTCAGGACAGCCTGGGTAACCGCAGGCCTGGCTGTCTTGTTTACAGAGATTCTGTAGACACGGTGCTTGTGTCTGAGTCCTGGCTGTACCCCTTTCCAGCTGTGTGTGGACCCATGTCTTAACCCTTTGGGGCCCCATTTTTTAAATCTGGAAACTAGACTTAAAAATATTCCCAATTTCATAGGGGTCACTGAGAATAGACTATGACATGCACTGCTTTAGCCTGAACAAGTGAAGGGAGGGAAGGCTCCCGTGAGACTAGAAGGGAGCAGGGAGGAGGCAGCAAGCCATGGGGATGTCTAGGGAAAGACCATTTGCCTAGGGCACTCAGAAACTGCTGAGTAAATCAAACATTGCCTGGTGCTGTCATTTTTATTATCCCCAGTCCTGGGCACTTTGCCTCAATAAATATTTGTGAGTGAATGAATGAATGAATGACCTCTCCTTGGCTCCTAGCCAAGAATCCTGTTTGACCCGCCCCCTCCCCTGAAGTCCACAGGGGCTGGATTAGGCGTGAGTTCCCGTCAGCCCTCCCATTGGAACTGTAATAGGGCTCATTTTTAAATGCAGATTTCAGGGCTTCCCTGCTGGTTTAGAATCCACCTCGCAATGCAAAGGACAGGGGTTTGATCCTTGATTGTGAAATTAAGATCCCACCTGTGTGTGTTCAGTCGCTTCCGACTCTTTGTGACCCCATGGACTTTGTGACCCCTACCAGGCTCCTCTGTCTGTGGGATTCTCCCAGAAGGAACTGGAATGGGTTGCCATTTCCTTCTCCAGGGAATCTTCCCAACTTAGGGATGAAACCTACGCCTCCTGCATTGGCAGGCAGATTTCTTATGACTGAACCATCTGGGAAGCCCCTAAGATTTTAGGCCCACATGATGCAGCCAAATAAACAGATATTAAAAAAAATAATAATAATAAAATGCAATTCCTGGGGCCAAGCCCAGCTCTACGCCCCAGGAAACTGAACTTAACAGGCTTTCCTGGGTGCTCAGGGACCACCTCTGATTCTCTCTTCCTATTTCCATCTCCTCCTAGCCAGGAGATAGGTGCCCAGTAGGTGTTCAAGAATGAAAGAACTCTCTAACCTGAAACTTCCTCTCCATCTTCATCTCAACTGCAGGCATGGACCTGACCGCCATCGCTACCCTCAACCCCGGCCCCCCAGCTCTGCCCTGGGCGAGGTTGGTTTCCCAGTGTCCGGTGTGTGGGGAGCACAGGGCGGCGACTCACACATGACGCTGAGCTCTACGGTTCTGTTGTCTTGGCCGTAGGTGTTCTCAGCCAGGCAGAGGTAGACGCCGTCTTCGGCAGGGGTCACTTCATCCACCTCCAGGGACAGGCTCTCGGCCACGGCCTCCCGGAGCACCGTGCCATCCCGCATCCAGGTCAGCAACGGCGGCGGGTTGCTGTCGGCCCCGCAGAACAGGCTGACGTGGGAGCCCTCGATGGCCTCGACCGTGGAGTTTATCTCCACGATCACCGGGGGGTCTGCGGCGCGG
>SJXQ01006720.1:147621-167849 GCA_006408695.1 Aepyceros melampus | reverse complement strand
CCCACCAGTGATCACCTGGGCATCCTTTCCGTCTTCTCCTGGCCCTGGACCACTTCCACCCCAACTGCCACAAACCTAGGAGCCCCAGGGCAGAATCTCCACCAGAGGGGTGCCGAGGAGGGTGCCTCATTCTCTCTTTCTCTGTGGTTTCCTCCCAAAGCCCAGTCAGTGTCCATGCCATGATCCCAGCCCACGCCCAGCGCAGTCCTGAGCAGCGCCCTCCCCCATCCTAAATTAGTGGCAGCTCACAGCCACCATCCACGGCCCAGAACGCCCTGCGTTGCACACGCCCTGGGCGACCCTGCCCCGTGCTCTCAACCTGGGTCCTCTGCTCTCCTCCCCGTCCCCAGCCCTCTCAGCTGCAGTACTACTTGATGCTCTTGCTTCTGCACCCTCTGCTCCGCCGGCCCTGCTCACAGGCCCCTGGCCTCCCAGGGTCTAGGCCCCCACTTGCCAGCCCCTCCCCTCCCCCCGGGTGCCAGGGGCCGCCTGCCTCCAGGGCCCAGCTCCTCCCTGCCCCCGGGGGAGGGGGGCACAAAGGGCCCTTGTCACCACAGCTTGAACTGGGCAGCCTGACGCCTGGGTTCCACTAGCTCCTTCCTGGAGGGGCTGGGGGTGGCTGCCTCACTCATTCCCTGCTCCATCCCCGCGCACCCTAGTTCTGGGTCCCTGGGAGGAGGGTCGGCAGTGGAGGGGGCAGACATCTCTAAGTCTCAGGCTGAGAGACAGAACGTGTTGTCCTCAGCTTCTGGGGGACCTTGGTGGCAATGCTAGTGATAACCTTAGGCCCAGGAGGCCACAGAGGCCAGTGTAACCAGAAGGAGGCAGGCTCTACAGCTCGCTCTTGGCTTTAGTCCCCTCCATCTTCCCTAGAGGGTGTCGTCTTTGGTGCCCACACCCTGGTCTGTTCTCTTCCAGGCTCTTCTTGCCATCAGAAATGACTTTATATATTAACTGTCTCCTCCCGTGAGAACATGACTTTCAGGAGCACAGGGCTTTGCTTCCTCCCAGTCTGTCCTGCGGGGAGACGGATGCCTGAGTTAAACTTCCTAAACACAGAGTGGGTGCACGAGTGTCCCTCAAATACCCTCACTGGAGGCCTTGGTGCTGTTCCTTCCTCCTGGAAACTCCCCTGCCCTGTTCCACTTCCCGATCCGCTGCTGACCAGCCCCTCTCCACCAAGCCAAGCCCCCCTATTTAAAAGCTGCCCTGAAGGCTTCCCTTGTGACTCAGTGGTAAAGAATCTGCTTGCCAATACAGGAGACGTGGGTTTGATCTCTGGTCCAGGAAGATCCCACACGTCACGGAACACCCACATCCTTGTAGCACAACTACTAAGCCTGGGTTCTAGAGTCCATGTTCTGCAACAAGAGAAGCCACTGGCAAGGAGAGCCCTCATTCCACAACGAAGAGTAGCCCCCACTCGCCGCAAGCAGAGGAAGCCCGCGAGCAGCAGTGAAGACCCAGCACAACCATAAATAAAATATTTAAATGCTGCCTGGCCCTTCCATGGCCCTCAGCACCTCGTTCACCCACCTGCACCCTCAGTGAGCTGCTTCCCCGCTGGCATCTGAGCTCAGGCTTCTGCCTGTCTGTCTGTCTTATTCACCCTTGTGTCCCCTAGCACAGTGCCTGGTGCATGAGGGTGCCCAACCCGGGCTGTGCTGACTCTCTGAGCTGGGTGGGGAGCCTCTGTGTACAGATTCCATGGGGATTCTCCTGCCGCCCCAGGCCTGGCCATGACCTTTGCATGGTGGCAGTGTGACTAAGTGTTCAATTCAGTTTAGTTCAGTGACTCAGTTGTGTCTGACTCTTTGAGACCCCATGGACTGCAGCACGCCAGGTCTCCGTGTTCATCATCGACTCCCGGAGTTTACCCAAACTCATGTCCAGTGAGTCGGTGATGCCATCCAACCACCTCATCCTCTGTCGTCCCCTAAGTGTAGTAGGGGCTTGATCGTGAGCTGCTCAGCCACACTAAGGCATCTTCTGTCCTCCTTTGGGCCAGAGCAGTGGGGAGGAAAGGAGGGAGAGAGAGCCCTTTCTCCCTTGGGAGAACCCAGCCCCAAGGCACAGGGATGGGTCTAGGCGGGGAAATCCCCAGAGTGGGGAGTGAGGAGTCAGAGAAGCCTGGAGGCAGGGGCGATGAGGAGTCCCACCCCCACCTCAGGCTTCATGATGTCAGACTCTGCCCGTGCCTTTCCCAGGCAGGGACAAAGGCCCATTGAGAGTGGGGTGGGGCCTGAATGCCTGGGTTCCAGAGAAGAGAGGGACCTGGTGCGTGGGCTTTGGGGGAGGACACGGAGATCTTGGAGGACTCAGATGTCACAGCCTTCCACGTCAACACCAGCCGCACTGGAGCTGTGTGTCTAGTTTAGGGGGTCCACCATCTCTCTGGGTGTGAACCGAAGGTGTCCCTGGGGGCGGGCTGCACAGGTGACTGTGTCCCACAGAGGGTGCTATTGCTGAGATCTGCACCCAGGTCCCCATCCCACAGGAGGACTCAGGGACCTGAGAGCCTGTGCCCGCAGAAAGGTGAGGTGCCACTCAGATCCAGCTACCAGTGCTGCCCAATCTCCAGGTCTTTCCAGGCAAGGCAGATTTGCTAGGGTGGCTGTGACAAAGCCTCATAAATCAGGTGGCTTACAAAATAGAGTTTATTGCCTCATTGCTATGGTTTCACCAGTAGTCACATACGGATGTGAGAGTTGGACCATAAAGAAGGCTGAGCGCCAAAAGACTGATGCTTTTAAACTGTGGTGTTGGAGAAGACTCTTGAGAGTCCCTTGGACTGCAAGGAGATCCAACCAGTCCATCCTAAGGGACATCAGTCCTGGGTGTTCATTGGAAGGACTGATGCTGAAGCTCCAATACTTTGGCCATTGATGCTAAAGCGCCAACTCACTGGAAAAGACCCTGATGCTGGGAAATATTGGGGCAGGATGAGAAGGGGACAACAGAGGATGAGATGATTGGATGGCATCACTCACTCAGTGGACATGGGTTTGGCAAACTCCAGAAGATGGTGAAGGAGAGGGAAGCCAGAATCAGACACAACCTAGCACTGAACAACAGCAACAAATTGTCTCATGGTGCTGGAGACTAGAGTTCTCCGCATCCACATGGTGTTCTCCTATATGTGGGTCTCTGTGTCCAAATTTCCACTTTTTATTAACACACCAAACCTACTGGATTAGGACCCACCTAATGACCTCATTTTAATGTGATTATCCCTGTAAAGACTCTATCAAAGGACATCCCTGATGGTCTAGTGATTAAGACTCCGCACTTCCAACACAGGGGATGGGGATTTGATCCCTGGTGCAGGAACTAAGATCCCACATATTGAGCCAAGCAATCAAAAGAAAAAAAAAATAGACCTTATCACCAAATAAGGTCACACAATTGCATTGGGGGTTAAGACGCCAACATTTAGTTTAATTAATTAATTTATTTATTGGCCATGTGGCTTGTAAGATCTTAGTTCCCCAAACAAGAGTCAAACCCAGGTCCCAGCAGTGAAAGTAGAGTTGAGTTCTAACTATCAGACTGCCAGAGAGTGAAAGTTGCTCAGTCGTGTCCAACTCTTTGCTATCCCATGGACTATAGTCCATGGGATTCTCCAGGCCAGAATACGGGAGTGGGTAGCCATTCCCTTCTCCAGAGGATCTGCCCAACCCAGGGATTGAACCCAGGTCTCCCACACTGCAGGCAGATTCTTTGTATCATCTGAGCCACCAGGAAAGCCCTGCCAGGGAAACCCCAGCATATAAATTTCAGAGGGGCCTAGTTCAGTCTATAACAGCAGGAGTTCAGATTTCTATGTGAAATATCTCAGTCTTTAGGTATTTGCCCAATTTTTACCTAAAACATTGTACAGACTGAGCAAAACTCATCTCAGGACAGAATCAAGCCCTTGCACCCCCTTGCTCCACATGCTCTTGACTGGGAGCAGGTGCTTGGTCTAACCCAGAGGCACTCTCTGCCGTCAGCCAACAATAGGAGTCTTCGAAGTGTGGCCCCCAGGCCAGCAGCAGCAATATCAGCGGGGAGCTCGTTCAGTTCAGTTCAGTTCAGTTCAATCGCTCAGTCGTGTCCAACTCTTTGTGACCCCATGAATCGCAGCACGCCAGGCCTCCCTGTCCATCACCAACTCCCGGAGTTCACTCAGACTCACGTCCATTGAGTCCATGATGCCATCCAGCCATCTCATCCTCAGTCGTCCCCTTCTCCTCCTGCCCCCAATCCCTCCCAGCATCAGGGTCTTTTCCAATGAATCAACTCTTCGCATGATGTGGTCAAAGTACTGGAGCTTCAGTTTTAGCATCATTCCTTCCAAAGAAATCCCAGGGCTGATCTCCTTCAGAATGGACTGGTTGGATCTCCTTGCAGTCCAAGGGACTCTCAAGAGTCTTCTCCAACACCACAGTTCAAAAGCATCAATTCTTCTGCGCTCAGCCTTCTTCACAGTCCAACTCTCACATCCATACATGACCACAGGAAAAACCACAGCCTTGACTAGACGGACCTTAGTCGGCAAAGTAATGTCTCTGCTTTTGAATATACTATCTAGGTTGGTCATAACTTTTCTTCCAAGGAGTAAGCGTCTTTTAATTTCATGGCTGCAGTCACCATCTGCAGTGATTTTGGAGCCCAAAAAAATAAAGTCTGACACTGTTTCTACTGTTTCCCCATCTATTTCCCATGAAGTGATGAGGCCAGATGCCATGATCTTTGTTTTCTGAATGTTGAGCTTTAAGCCAACTTTTTCACTCTCCTCTTTCACTTTCAACAAGAGGCTTTTTAGAAATGCTCATTCCAGGGCCCCACCCTGGACTTGCCAAGTCTGCCTTTCGCTAGGCCTTCTGGGAGATTTGGGTGCACATTGATGTTTGGGTCCTCGGATGGAGGAGCCTGGAAGGCTGCAGTCCATGGGGTCGTGAAGAGTCGGACACGACTGAGTGACTTCCCTTTCGCTTTTCACTTTCATGCATTGGAGAAGGAAATGGCAACCCACTCCAGTGTTCTTGCCTGGAGAATCCCAGGGACGGGGGAGCCTGGTGGGCTTCCGTCTCTGGGGTCACACAGAGTTGGACATGACTGAGGTGACTTAGCAGCAGCAGCAGCTTCCCATCACTAGGACCACCTGGAGGATTGGCTAAGCTGAGAGAAGAGCACTGGTGTGGGGATGACCCTGGTAGTTCAGTGGCTAAGATTCTTCGCTCCTGATACAGGGGGCCCAGGTTCACTTCCTGGTCAGGGAAGTAGATCCCACATGCCGCAACAAAGATTCTGCATGTCGCAATTAACACCCAGTGCAGCCAAATAAATAAATAAAAATAAATATTTTTTCAAAAAGCCCTGGTGTCATCAAATGAAATCAGCGATTTCGAGTTTCCCACCTCCAGGGTATTTATTTATGAGGAAGGTCTGAGAGGCCTCCGCCTCCTCTGTCAGTACGAACCCTTCCCGTTGATGAGGCATTGGACAGTTTCCAAAACCACTTCACACTCCTCTGCTGCTGAGCATCATGACAGTCCAAAGAACTGAGAAATCTAGAAGCTTCTCTCCTTTTACAGATGAGGAGGTGGGGTTTCAGAGTAGGGTGAGGACGCCTGAGAAATCCCAGAGCTGAGAGGTGCAGCCAAGCTCCCCACACAGCTCTTCCTCTCCCTGTCCTTCCATCTCTGTTTAGGAAAACCTCTGGCAGAGCTCGAGCCTCTTGTGGCTTCCAAGGCAGAAGCTGATGGTGTGCAGAACCAATCTGGCTCCCAGCTGGGTTTAGTTTGGCTCCCAGAGTGTTGATTTTTTAAAACTGGATTCCTTTCATCAGTTGCCAAGATTTTAGGAATCAGGAAATTTCACATAAAAATAAGGATCGCCACCTTCTTTTGAAAAGTAGCTCTAGTGATGTTTGCCTCCAGTGGGCGCGGCAGCCCTGCCTGGCAGCCCTCGTTGAGGGGGGCCCCCAGCCTCCCCACTCCCTATCTTTACACGACACTGAAGCCAAGTGGCTGAGGCCCTTTATCATCGTGCTAGTGCTGATGTGCTCTCACGGGCTAAGATGGTAATGAAATGCATCTTGCATCTCCTCTTCTATCAAAAGTGGGCAAATCACATAAATTGAGAGGAATGCAGTTTTCAAGAAGAAAGGGAGGGAATTCAAGCCCTGTGGAGGTGAATGGCATTGTCCTATGGGTCCTAGGCCAAGCGTGTCCTAACTGAGAGCATACAACTGAAGACGCTCCTATGAAGCAAATCCATCAGGCCTCCCTCATTTACTGCAGCTATCTGCTCCCTGAAGGCCAGTGGTTCTCAAACTTTTTGCTCTCAGGACCCCTTTATACTCTGAAAACTTGTTGAGAACTTCAAAAACCTTTTGTTCTAGTGAGTCATCTTTATAGTTGCTTTATCTATTAGAAATTGAGACTAGGTAGTTTTTATCTTTTATTATTTTTTTGGCTGCACTGGTTCTTCGTTGCTACGAGTGAGCTTTCTCTACTTGCAGCCAGTGGGGGCTACTCTCTAGTTGTGATGTGCAGGCTTCTCATTGCCGTGGCTTCTCTTGTTGTGGAGCCTGGGCTTAGTTGCTCCACAGCATGTGGGATCCCAGTTCCTGTAGCAGGGATCGAGCCCGAGACTCCCAGATTATCAGGCAGACTCTTAACCAGTGCATCACCAGGGAAGTCCCGAAACTGGGACATTTTTAAAGCACAAGACACAAAGCACACCATCAGCTAGCTGTCAGAAGGATAAGATCAACACATGTTATGGGGCCTCTTGGAGAGCTCCACAGTCTGTTCTCAAGAGAATGAATGTGAGAAAGATAGGTAGCATCTTTAGTTGTCTCCACTTTGTGGGGCCCTGGAGAAGTCCCCAGACCTTGCTCTGAGAACCCTTGCTAGGGATCTGAATTTACCCCTGTTTTTAAGAAGACTTCAAGAGGAAACTTGAACTTTCACTCCGTGCTGTTGCAAAGTAAATTCAAGGACTTTTGAAGTGGGGGAAGAAGAGAAAACATATCCTTCACCGAGCTTCCTTGAGACCTCCCATACACACAGACCCCGCACACCCCATCGAGGAGGACTGGCCCTCCGAGACAGGGCCCAAGACAAGCCTCTGGGCTAGACCTGGGCAGGGAGCAAAGACAACAGAGACTCTGGTTTGGAAAACAGGAGCTAGAACCAGCCATTTTATTTCTAGACTGTTGTTGGAGGGCAGAAGGAATAAATAAGTGAGGAGGGCACGGGGCGGGGGTTTGGGGGGTGCTCTACGTCTTGCAGCACATCCCACACGCGCCTTTACGACAGCAGCCGCAGCAGAAGATGCAGATGGGAAAGTGGGTGTCTCGTCTCCGCCTCTGGAGCACGGGCTGTGGGAAGGAAGGGCAGTGAGCCGGGCGTAGGGGGCGCAGGCATGGGAAGGCGGGCAAGGCTCAGAGGGGAGTCAGGGGCTCTCACCGTCAAGCCAGCTGCCGCTCCAGCTCTGTGCTGGGTTTGGAGGTCTGTGAGCTGTTGCGTCTGTGAAAAGCAAAAAGAGGGTACTGAGGACGGCAGGGCCCCATCAGAGCTCTCAGTCTAGCTCCCCCGGAGCAGTGCCTCCCCAGGGGTTGGCATCTCCTGGCTCAGCTGGAGTCCCAGGAGTGTCTTCTCGCTCGGATCTTTCCTTTCCTTGCCACAGGCGGTTCTCTTGTCTGTAAACATCCCAGATTTGTCTCCTCTCTCTATAGCTGCTCACTCTTCCATAGGACCCTCCGTGGCCCGGAGGCCCATCCCCACCCTGTATCTTGCCCCTTACAACCTGTTCCCCAAGTGTTATCAGTCAGACCTCAGCTTTCCCCATTCCCCAAGCCTGCAGGGCTTCCTCTGCACTTGCCTACCAGACTTGGCACGGCCACCCCTTGGTCTCTCCCCAGTTACCATCTCCTTCACTCAGCCAGCCCTCTGCTCCTCGGGTCCACCGTGTTGCCCCCACCTTGGTCTCTGCTGGTGCCCCCTTCTCTTATCCTCCCAAACATAGGTCAAATCACATTTTGTCACAAATAGCCAACCCCCACCATCACTCTCCCACCATCTTTTACGTTATTCATGGAATAGCATTTCCTAAACACAAGTATTTCCTTGTTTTAAGTTCTTTGGCTGGTTTCCTGCCCAGGATGTATGAGAATATTCATGAGAATATTCAAGCTCCATGAGACTATTACAGCTTGGTCATCACTGTCTAGAACAGGACTTACTGCCGAGCAGGCACTCAGTAAATCACTGTGGAATTAGATCAGGGCTCCCCAGACCCTGCCGCTTGGTACCCCATCTCTGTGTTCTGAACAGCTGCCTGTCCCCCCTTCCCTTGCCCTGCGCTCTGCCCCATGCTGGGGGTCTCCCGCTGCCCTCCGCAGTTGTCTCCCAGGGGCCGAAGCGATTCCGGCTGCCCTCCGGGGCCCCAAGCGCTGTGGGCTCTCACCTGGGGAGGGAGAATGGAGCCGCTGGTCAGGCTGAGCAGGACAAGGAGCAGAAGGCAGGTGGCCCGGGTCTGCGTGCTCAGTGCCATTGTGCCGTCTGTCTGGCCGTCCTGCCGTTAGGTCTAGGACCTGCTCTGGTGTCTGGGAGCCCAGTTACAGATGCTTTTATGTGTCCTCCTGGGGGAGGCGGGGATGTGAAGCCCTCTCCCCTTTGGCCCGACTCATTTCCAAGAAGGTGGTGGCGCCGAAAAGGCGGGAGAGATAAGCGGGAACAGAGGTGACAGGGAACAGGGTTGTGTCACCCTCGGCCGGCAGAGGTGTGTCCAGGAGGTGGGGCAGACACGACCGCTGACACACGCCTCTAGTCAGCCACCTGGGAGACACTTTCCCTGACATGACATCACCTTGTTGATTTCAGGAAAAAAATTCCTTTTGCCCTGCGGTAGAACAGATCGAAGGGCAGGAGTAAGGTTTCTTCCATCCCCAACCGTTCCTGACCTCGTCATTCGTAAGCAGTATGGCTGTCACTCCCGGGCCCCTCATTTCTCTCCCACCATCTTTTCTATTATTTTTGAACAGCATTTCCTAAACACAAGTGTTTCCTTAAGTTCACTAATTCCCTGACCAGGATGTCAGCTCCACGAGAATATTCTTCTCTCGTCTACCTTCTTCACAGCTTGGTCCCCACTCTCTAGGCTAGGACTTCGTGCAGAGCAGGCACTCAGTAAACCGCAGTGGCACTGGGCTGAGGTTGGCCTCTGGGAGGGAACACTGGGACGCCCATGTGCAGGAGCCCGTGTCCACAGGAGCCCCCAGCACACGTGTGGGGTTTCTCAAGGGTCAGAACCTTAAGACGTGGCCCTGTGGATCTGGGAAATGTTCCTGTGAAGTTTTGGCCAAAGAGGACAGTGGTGACGGTAACAGCGAGCATCTGATGAGTGCACCTCACAAGCCAACAGATACAGACTCCTTTCTGTGTTAACTCAGCCCGTGCGACCTTGCCTCTGAGCAGCTCCTGCCCGCCCCATCCTGGGCTCTGCTCTACTTTCGGGGCCCTAGCTGCCTTCTCAGCCACCAACCCCCCGGCTTCCCAAACCCTGCTCCTAGGAAAGGAGCCCACCATGCCCACCTAAGACTTTTTAATTAAAGATTTATTATTTATTTATTTATGGCTGCCCTGGGGTCTTTCATTGCTGCACATGCGCTTTCTCTAGTTGCGGCAGAGTGGGGCTGCTCTTCCTTGCGGTGCCTGGGCTTGTTGCAGTGGCTTCTCTTGTCACACAGCAGGGGCTCTGAGTGTGTGCACTTCAGTAGTTGCAGCGCACAGGCTCAACAGTCATGGCGCATGGACTAAGTTACCCCGTGGCATGTGGACTCTTCCCAGACTGGGGATCAAACCCATATTCCCTGCATTGGCAGGTGGATTCTTAACCACTGGACTCGCATCAGGGAAGTCCAGACTCATCTTCACTTTTTAGGGAGAGGAGCTGAAGGCAAAGATTTAAGACACTGCCAAAGCTTGGTCAGCCAGAGGCAGAGTTGGGCCTCCACCTGAGTCCTGTGTCATCAACAGGCTTTCCTGCCTCCAGAAAACACAGGAGGGCACGGCGGGTCTGCTGGACCATGCTTGTGCTGGCTCAATGAGCGCACCGTGTGCAGCCCAACTCCAGTTGGGAACATCATGTTGGCAGCTTGAAACCCCCGCTGGTGGGTGTACTTACACCACAGACATTGGCAAACACCACAAATCAGGCTTGTCTTTGGAGGGCTGGCTTCCTGCATACGATGGAAGAGGAGCTGAACCAAGGATGCCTGGCGGTGGCAATCTCATGGCTACGTACGACCTGAACCATCTTAGGGTGCACACAGCCCAGGGAAACAGCAGATCGTGACTCCAGAGATAGGCCCTTGGCCATCTTCTCTCTCACTCCCGGGCCCTCCAGTGACAGCCCTACGAGCCTGGGGATGGTGCTGCCAAGGAATGAACTCTTCTTCCTGGCCCTGAACTGCTGCCAAGGCTCTCTTGAAAAGCATGAAAACAGGGGACCTGGGAAGTAAGTTTCCTGCCATCTGTTAGGCTCCCCCAGCTGCACAGCCTCACTCTCCACCAGAATGGCCGGGACAGCAGACAGGGCTCTCAGAGGGGAGGAAGGCAGCCGGGGCTATCTGGGATGGGTGTGGGGTAGCGAGCTCAGCAAGGCGACCAGACCTAGATTCTGGGAGTGGCTGGAGTGGCACCGGGGCTGCATGCTCACCCACAGGGAGACACAGCAGCAACCCCCTGGCATCACCGCAGCTCAGGCCAGGTTTCATCATCAACCAGGGGCAGGGGTCACAGCACAGGCGCCAGAGTCGCGGTGCAAGGCGACAGGCTGACGGGCCAAGCCTGGCTTCCTGGCCATCTGCCCTCCCTGAGGGTGGGGGGCTCAAGGCCAGGCCCCACCATTGGCTGGTGCAGAGGGGAGGGCGTTAGCCCAGAAGGGCAGGGTCAGGAGATAGTCCTGTTTTTAGGAACTGGTGACATGAAAGACCCCAGCCTCTCCTCCAAAACCATGTGGCATATCCTTGACCCGGCTCCCCCTGCCCCCCACACCACATATGCACCACCTGGGGCCGCAAAGATACTATTCATTCCTTAATTCCTCCATCTGTACAACCAACAGACTGGGTACCGGGCGGCGCGGGACGGCTGGGACTGGTGCACAGCCATGAACAGAAGAGCGAGGCCCTGTCCCCGGGAGCCCTGCATGGACCCCAGACCCCTCTCCACACCTGAGATGGACAAATACACAGACAGACAAGGCGGGGCCACATGGGGCCAGTTTATTGCAGTTAAATACCTCTCTCTCTCTATTTTTTTTGTCCATTTTTTCCATAAAGAAAATTAGAACACACTCACACACCCAGAGGGGAGCAGGGTTCCAGAAACAAGAGGTGGGGTGGGACGTGGCCTTCCTGCTTGGGTCCAGGCCCCCCGCAAGACCCCTCCTCCCCATAAGCACCCTGGTCTCAGTACCTCGAGAGTCCAAGGAGGCAGCGGGGTGTGGCAGGGGCTCTGGCCTCCTCCCTCTGGCCTCCAGGTGAGACCACTAGAAGTGCTGGGTTGAGTAGGGGCCGGGAGAAGGGAGACGGACAAATGGGGGAAGGGATATGGTTTCCAAGTTGAGGAGGGCGGTGGGCGCTTATCCACAGAAATGCATTATTTCTCCCCATTTTTTTTTGTTAAAAATCTACTATAAAAAACGCAGCTGGGGGAGGGGCGTCTGTCCCTCTCTGTGCTAAGGGCTGGGGAAGGGGACGGTGGGGGCCGGGAGGCGGCCCCCGCCGCATGGTAGGTGGTGTCACTGCCGGGCGCTCTCGCCCACCATCTCCAGGTTGTGCTGCTGCAGCTGGGCACGGAGCACGGCGTTCTCGTTCTTCAGCTCCTCAATCTGCCAGACACGGGGGACAAGCAGCCAGAGCTGGTTCCCCGCGTCCTGGGGTTCCTGGGCACCCCCTGTCCCTGCCCTCCCAGCCCGGTAGCTCACCTGTTGCCGCAGGAGCTCATTGTCCATCTGCAGCCGCTCGGCCTCCTTGAAGGTCTCCTGCATGCGCGGTTGGTCTGGCGCAGCTCCCGGATGTAGTCGCAGGCCTTCGACAGGATCCCTCCTTTACTCTGGGGGGCGGTGGCATGAGCATCAGTGAGCACTGCCTGGTGGCTGATGCCCACCAGTCGTCTCAGCCCGAGACGACTCCTGTGCCCAGCACTCAAGACAGATTCTCTGCAACGGGGTTGGGGGGACCAGGGGACACTCACCGCTCCCGTCTTGCTATTATCTGCATTACAATCTGGAATGATTTTTGAAAGCTGGACGATCCAGTTGTTGATTTTGTCCCTCCGCCTCCGCTCCACTGCGGCGAGAACAGTAGGAACAAGGCTGTGTCCACAGTGCTCCCTCTGTGCCCAGGCGAGTCACCTCCCGAGGCAGATGCCACAAGAGCTGAGGCCGCCGAGGCACAGCCGGGCCCACCCGAGGTCACGTGGCCAGCAAGCACAGGGGCCCGACCTGAACCCAGGCAGCCGGCTCCAGCCCGCTCCACATGGCTTCTCAATAGAAACCAAGAAATTCAAGTTCCACCCTCAAGTGCCACATGTACCCTCAGGGAAGCATCGACAGCTGAGGGGCTGCGGGGTTTGTTCTGTTGGTTGGCCCGGCAGGTTTTGAAAAATTTGAGTCAACATTTAAAAATTAGAAAAGTTCACATAACAACTGGCCTCTTTTGAAAAAAGGAGTTGTGGCACAGTGGGCACGTGTCCCTGGGAGGCAAGAAGGGGCTAGAGTCCCTTTACACAGGACCCGGGTGACCCTTTCCGGTCCCCACAGCCCCTGAACTTGATTCTCCATGGTGGTACTCATGTATCCCAAGTTCTGGACCCCACAGAACTTCATCATTAAAATCCCAGTCCGACCACATCTCACTCCACTTACAATCCTTCTCCATGGCCCCGGCAGCAAGTCTCAGCTTCCCCAGCTGGCACTGCAGTTCTCAGGGGCCTGGCCCGTCATCAGGGCATTCACTGGGTCACCCAGCAACACCGCGAACCCTGTCTTGAAGGCCAGGTTTGACAAGCTACTGCAGATTTTACTTGAAAAGTCCACATGTGTGATTTATCACACACTACTGTCTTACTCTGTCTGCTGAATCGAGTGGCAGCTGCCCCCTGCAGACAGGGCTTCTATGCATCCCTGCTGTGGCCTGTCACGACTTATGACAGTGGCCTGGGGGCTGCCTGCACTGCAGCCTGAGAGCCCTGGTTTGGGGCTTACTGAGAAAGCTGTCCCAGCCTTTCTTCACCTTCTAACACAGTACGAGGCACTGCTAGGGACACACAAGAAAGCCCAGGTGGCCCCACACTCTCACCCTCCTGCCAAGGTAGTCCAGGGGCAGATGCAGGCGGTCACCATAGGGAGAGGAGAGCGGTGGGTGGGATTCGGAAAGGAGGGTAAAGGAAGGTATTTTCTCAGGTTTGGGTGACTGGGGGAGAAGGCTGGGATGTGAGTGAGAAAAGTGGGGTGGGCCAGAAGGCTGTCCCTGACCCCCTCTCCTCCTGAGGCCAGCACTGCCCCTCAACTCAGCTGTTCCCTCAAAGAACGTGCCTGGTCACTAGAGGAAAACCCAACTGTCTTCCCCTGGCGCTTGCTTTTGTCCACTCGGTGCTGACCGGTCCTTCCAAGTGCCCCACTCTGGCCTGGCTGACACCCTCCCACATGGACTTGCTTCCTCCCCCATTCTCCTCTCTTGCCTCCCACAACCTCCCTGTACCACAGGGATAAGAATACTGCCCAGTACCGAGCTTTGCCTGACCCTGGCCCTGGGGTCAGGGAGTGCACAGCCACGTGCCCCATCACTACCCTGGTGAGTGAACCTTTCCAGCCAGGGCGGCCAAGTCTTACGGTCTTCGGGGACTCTGTGGCCCCAAACAGCAGCTGAGCTAAGAGTCCGCCCCGGCCTCCACATCCATCCTGAGGTGCCAGCTGAGGAGCGCGCGAGCAGATGGCTTTGCCCTTCTCTCCTCTCCCGCAGTCTGGCATCCTTGAGCCTGGGCCCCATGCTGCTGCCGCATCCCATGCCCACGCCTCGCTTCCTCACTGGGGGCGGGCTGGGGGTAGGGGACACCTCCAGCTCGTATTCACTTCTTCAAAACTTACTGCTTGCCCTACTGTGTACAGGGCACTCTGCAAGGCCAGAGTCCATGGCGGACTCAACTGCTGTCATGCTGGCATGCACAGCATCAACGTGAAATTCACGCGAATGCGAGCCACTGACACCACAGACTGGGAGTTACAACTGAAGACAGTACCCAGTGCCTGGGGAATGCCAGGGCGGAGTACTGCTTCCTGCGTGGAGTCGGGTGGACTGTCTCTTCAGAGAAAGGCTCAGAACGGAAAGATGGAGGCTGGCTTCTGAGAGGAAGGACAGTAGGCAGACAGGTATCATGAAACCCAGAGAAGGCGACATGGAAACACTTTGGCGGGTGCAGGAGTTGGGGCAGGGGGACAGGAAAAGGTGGCAGAAATAGGTTGCGAAGGCCCCGACTGCCCTGTCAGTGGGTCTGGACCTTGTGTGCTCTTCCCCGAGGGGTCTGGGGCCCTTCTTGGCATGTGGCTTGGGGAGACCACTTCGGCACAACTGAAATGGAGGAAGACCAGTCAAAACCAAGGCCTTGTCTGTTCTTCAGAAGGCTTAAGTCACAGCCACACAACATTTAAAACACAATCTAGAGCAAAATCTGCCAGGACTAATGGGAGAAGTAGGCAAGTCCACAAACGTAACTAGAGATACCAACACTCCTCAGTAACTGACAGAACGAGCAGACAAAAAAATGAAGACAGAAAATCTGAACACGGTCAGCCAATGTGACCTAGTTACCACTGATGGAACACTCCACACACATCTGCAGATTTGCCTTTTCAAGCACACACAGAAACTTTCACCAAGACAGCCTGTATTTAGGGCCATAAAATAAAGTCTCAGTAAATTCCAAAAGACTTAAGTTACATACCGAGTATCTTCTCTGATCACAACAAAACTCATTTACAAATTAGTAATAAGAAGATACCAGGGGACTTCCCTGGTGGCCCAGTGGTTAAGAATCTGCCTGGCAAATGCAGCGAGGTGGTTCAACCCCTGCTTGGGGAGTTAAGACCCCACGTACTGTGGAGCAGCTAAGCCCTCACGCCACAGCTAGAGAGTCTGGGCACTGCAACAAAAGATCCCACATGATGCAACAAAGGCCCAACGCAGCCAAATAGATAAATGTTCAAAGAAAAAAAAAAAAAAAAAGATATCCAGAAAACCCATAAACATTCGTAAGTTAAACAACACATTTCTAAATAATCCCATGGGTCAGTGAAAAAATAATCAGGAAAACAAGAAACATTCCAAATTGAATAACAAGAAAACACAACGTATCCAAACTGCATGAAGCTAAAGCAGTGTAAGACTGAAAGGTGCAACTCTGAAGGCTCATACTGAGAAAAAAGAAAGGTTTAAAATCAGCTTAAAGAGCTGGGGGAGGACACCCAGCAAACTACACCCCAGTTAAGCAGAGTAAATAAACTGGTCACAGTATGAGCACGAACCAATGAGACAGAAAAAGCAACAAACAACTAAGAAATTAGTTTTTATGTAAAGATCTGCATTTCTGGCTTCTTCAGAGGTTCTGGTAGCAGTGAGCCCAAATCCTGACACGGCAGCAACAGCGGGCACTGTGAGACCACCTTTCAGGCAGGACAGACACACTGGCCCCCAGTCATTGCTGGGGACCACCACTCTCCTTTCTGTTCCACCAAGTATACTGACTTCCTTGGGGGCCCTGAAGACATCTGCCTGCGGCCCAGAGATGGGCCCCTGTGATATCAAGAAACATGGCAGAGAGGGAAAAGCAGAAAAGGTCGACTGGAGGTCCACTTCGGCGCAGCATCTCGAGTCCTGCGGCTGTGAGGGAAGAAGAGGGCAGAGCTGAAGTGGCCCAGCTCTCGGGTCTGGCTGGGGTCATCATGACAGGGATCCCTCTTGCTGCTCTGGAAGGAGGCGGCTTTGGGAAGGAGGGACAACGGCAGGTTCTGATTTGGACAAGTTGAGTGTGAGATGCTTCAAGGACATCCAGCAACAGAAATTTGGAACGAGCACCCCAAAATTGGGTCCAGAGGAGCACGAGAGATGGAACAGAAAGACAGCTGTCAGCAGTGCATGGGGTAGGGGAGCCCTGGGAGGACATCAGGGAATAGTCTCATCTTTTTGGAGTCACATACTTTTCTGGAAAAAGCCCGCAGACCCTCTCCTGGGAGAAATGACACACACCAACATCTGGGGATAGGGACTAGGGGAGACTGACCATCCCCGGGCCTGATGTTTCACTCTCCTGACCACTGGAAGAAGGGGCTGGACCCCAAGAGGTACTAACAGCCAAGGCGGCTTCCCAACTTTACCCATCATAAAGAGTCACCTGGGGAACTTGTTTTAGCGCAGACTCCCAGATCCCCTCGGACCTACCCATTCAGCATCTTGTGAGGATGACCTAGAGATGGTGATCATTAACAAGCTTTCCAGGTGACCAGGAAGCCATGCCCTCAGGAACAGGCTCGGAAGGAGAACCAGGGCAAGGAAAGCAGAAAGGAACGTTCCCGAGAGGAGGGGAATGGGCAGGGCCAGATGCTTGGAGTGCAGGCAGGAAAGGAAGCTAGTGGATTTGGCAATGAGGTCGTCATGGGTGACCTTAAATGGAGCCGTTTTGGTAGAGAAATGAGACAGATTGCCAAGGGTACAGGGAGGCTGCCGGGCAAAGGGTGGGTCAAACGTTCTGCAGGTTAGGAGAGAGTGGGCTGGCTGCAGCTGGTCAGAAAGGGCAAGGTCATGAGCAGGACTGACTTATAGGATGAGGAAGAGTCAAGACTTGGGAACTAGGTTAAGCCAGTATGAGGCAGAGTGACAGTAGGGTGGAGAGTGACTGGCTCATCTTCCAAGAGTTGTTTGCTGTGGTCTTACCAGGTAGCACACTAGTCTGTGGGTAGCTGAGGGCTCACGTCTCAACGTGCTGCACCCACACTATGAGCCTCTGTAGTCATGTTAACACATTCGTACACAGGACTAAACAGGCACAGAGACGAAGAACCAGTCCAAGGTCACACGACTGTTATGTAGTAGAACTGGGACTGCCCAGAGCCAACAGGAGACCCCTCAAACCCACCACACCCCAAAACCAAGCTCACGCTCACTGCTTCCCTTTAAATGAACCTGACCCCATCATAAAATCCCGATTCTTCAGCCTTGGCCTCTTCTCCCCTACAGCTTGTCCCCTCCCCTGACCCCCTTTCACGCCCTGTCCTGTCTGAGGCCCACAGATGCAGTCATCTCCTATTTTCCTAGCTTCTGGCATCCCATCACCCTTAGTATCTAGTCTCCATATACAACCCCTCTGCGGACTTCCCCTCGAACTAGCACAAAGATCCAGGAGTGGGGGCCCTGGGAAGGCCTGTGACAAGGCCCATGTGATCTGGCCCTGGCCAGTCCTCCCATGATTCTGCCAACTTCCTCTTTTCTTTTCTGAATTCTGCTCTTCTTCAATCACACCGAGTCTGTTCCAGCTTGGGCTGGGTGTTTGTACTTGCTTATCCCTCGCTGTCTGGGACTCTTCCTCAGGATTGTGGCCAGCCCACTCAAGCGCCTGCTCAAGCGTCACTTCTAGAGAGGCCCACAGAGCTCCCTGCCGCCATAACCCTCCAAGTCCTTACCAGCATTATCTTCCTTCAGGTGACACGTGACTTATGTTCCCTGACGTCTTATTGCCCTTTTGTGTAGTTTCTGTCTCTCCCACCAGAATGAACACCCTCTGAGAGCCAAGGTGCCTGTTCCATTATCTGAGTGTGTCTGAGGCCTAGAACAGGGGCTGGGACCTAGCACATATATGCTGAGGAAAGGTCTGAACTCACAGAGCCGCTCAAAGCATAGCTGAGTCAGCCACCCCCCACTGAACACAGTGAGGGCTCTCAAGGCCTCACCCTGACATTCAAGGCCCTCCTTGGCTCTCCCAAGCACTCCACAAGGAACCTCTGCTACAACCAAACCAGCACCCCCGGAGCAACCCTTCTCCACCCTGACTTCCTGTGCTTCCCTCTGCTGGACAGGCACTCCCAAAGGCCACCTCCCTGGGGAAATATCACCTGCTCCTCCAGTCAGTGTTCATCACACACTATCTTGAGCCACCCCGAGTTTCCTAAACACTCCATGCTAGGTCCCATACCTAGCACAGGGCACATACTGCCCAGCCTAGAATCCTCCTTCAGGAAGTATCTGCCAAATGACGGCTATTTGAGTGGAAGTGTTTCCTGGACATGTTCACGCTCCGGCCTCAGCCAGAGACACAGGCTTCCTGTAATTTCATTTCAGATGTACTCTCTCTCAGATCAGAGCTACTTCTGGAAGCCAGGCTGGCAGTGGGGTGGAGGGCTTGAGCAAACCAGCTGCCACATGGGAAGGCAGGTCCAGCTGCGCCAGAGCAGCCCCTTTCCCAGAGGAGCAAAAAATCCACACATGAATGTGAAACTCGCCATTTAAACTGCTGGTCATTACTTGAGTCACCAGCCAGGATGACAAATACACTACAGTTCATGCCTCCTGCCTATATCTGCTCCTGACAAGGAGCCTCTCTGCTTCTGCCTTCCCAGCATTCAACCAACACCTCTCGAGCACTTGGATCAATAACCCGGCCACTGATCTGTGACTCCAAACACCCAGCTGGGGTTGAACCCATGAGGCCCAGCAGCTCCTGCCTGACCTTACCTTCATTATGCTGAGCTCTCCTTCTCTCATCCCGTGGCGTTCTTGTTCCGTCGATTTTCCTAGAAGAGAATGGAAAAAATGGGTACATGTTACCTCTAGCCCGTGTGTCCAAACATTTTTTAAAGAGTCAGACTGAAAAATGATCTCTGCAAGACAAATCGATATGTAGACACAGAGAAAGGATGGAAATGGTAGTTTCTTTACTTAAACTAGAAAAGCAGAAGCTGACCAAAAAACACACCAACTGCCTGCTGTGTATTCAACTGCCTGGTTCCCATCCCAGGAAAACCTCCTCTTCCTTGGGTGCCCACAACAGGCCCTCCCAGCGTCCCCTACTCCTGGGACCAGGTCTCCTGCACGTACGGGGAGTAGGGGTGTGTCCGAGGTGCAATTGTCCTCTGCGTTCCTGTCTGAAGCACGTCCTGGGTGTCATCATGACATAGAACTGGCCTGCAGGGAAAGTGGGGGTTAGTGCTAAAACTGGGGGTAGAGTCAGAACTGGCTAGGAGTTGCGGGGGGAGCTTCCCTCCCTGCTAGGCCTGTTGCCTCCCCTGCCTTCCGCCCTGGCCCCTTTCTTCCTTTACCTCCAGCCTGCAAGCTCTGGTCTGTGGTCTGTACGGACACAGCCGTGGTATCTCCCACACTGGACGCTGGGAAATAGGCAAACCGGGCCTCCCCACTGACAGCCTCAGCAGCCGGGCTGCCACCATTGCTGAAGGGATTTTGGATAACAGCCTAGGGAGCAGGAGGACAGAGGCCACCCTTAGCCATCTTTGCTTCCCAATCCATCCCCTAGCCACCATATTTGATGTTTACTGCATTCTCTACAGAGAGTAGGGAACCCCTGTGTCCCACTGTTCCCTGTGTCTCACAGCCCTGGAATTTGACAGATACTAAGCAATCATTTGGGGGAGCTGACCTACTTTTAACTCTAAGAGAGTGCCCTGTGACCATGATTCCCATTTCATAAACAAAAAAAGATGTTCCGAAGGTCTTGCCCCAGGTTTCACCGTGCAAAACAAGAGATCTGACCTGAGGGCTGAAGGCAGCATCTTAGTTCCACGTGCCCCACCCCCTTGGCGCTCCCCAAGAGCAAAGTCAGTGTCCACTACCCCTTCTCCATCCCCCCAGAGGATGCTGGGCACCTACCAGTGGGAAGGGCGCTGCGGGACCTGGGGGCACAGAGGCAGCAGCGGGCCCGGGGCGCTGGGTGGCCCCATCCACACCCACCTGGGTCACAGCCTGCTGCCCCCCTGCGAAGGCAGCCGTAGACACGACGCTGACGGCGCCTGCTGTGTCGCCCTGGCCGTCCAGCTGACCATCAGTCACCTGGACTACGCGGTACGTCACCTGCAGGGGGCGGCAGAGCAGCGAGACCCGCGCTGGGGCCAGGGCAGGGGCCAGGTCCGAGCCCCTCCCAGCCCGCCAGCCCGCCCGCCCGCCCGGG
>SJXQ01006720.1:67844-147565 GCA_006408695.1 Aepyceros melampus | reverse complement strand
TAAAAAGAATACATTTGAATCAGTTCTAATGAGGTGGATGACACTGGAGCCGATTATACAGAGTGAAGTAAGCCAGAAAGAAAAACACCAATACAGTATACTTACACATATATATGGAATATAGAATGATGGTAATGATAAACCTGTACGCAAGACAGCAAAAGAGACACAGATGTATAGAACGGCCTTTTGGACTCTGTGGGAGAGGGAGAGGGTGGGATGAGTTGGCAGAGTGGCAGTGTAACATGTATGATATCATAAGTGAAACGAATCGCCAGTCCAGGTTTGATGCTGGATGCAGGATGCTTGGGACTGATGCACGGGGATAATCCAGAGAGAGGGTGTGGGCCGGGAGGGGGGAGGTGGGTTCGGGATTGGGAGTTCATGTACACTCGTGGCTGATTCATGTCGATGTGTAGCAAAACGAATACAGTATTGTAAAGCAAAACAAACTAAAAAATAAAAATTAATTTAAAAAATAAATAAATAAAATAAAATTTTATGCAAATGCAGTGTCAAATAAATTACTTTTTGTTTAAAGTTACTTTATATCTTTAAAAATAGATATTTAATTCAAGACCTCAACTAAGATAATTAATTGCTGTGCAGACTCTATCACAGGAAGTCGGAGGTTCATAGTGTGATTTAAACCTTTTTTGTTACTCCACTGTGGGTGGAATTAAAGCCTTTAATATTTTAGAACACTGAACTATTTTATTTACAGTCTTTAATCATTAACTTCAACCTGTTTTAAATTTATGTCACTGGAGGATTGAGAATAACAAAGCTGTACAAATTTAACAATTAGTCTTACTATGTAATTGCTCAGAATAAACATCTTGATTAGTCAAATCACTATTAAATTTTAATCAATGTGAGTGGGTGTTTCTATTTTTGATTGGGGATTTCACATGGATTTCCTAAGTAATTCCATTTGTATGCGAAGTTGAGATGTTCCTTCTCTTCATATTATGCCTAATGGATTGTATCTCAATCTTACATAATGTACTGTTGGTGTGTAGTTAAGACATTTTTCTGTCATATGAGCTTTCTCTTTATAATGTTATTGACACAAATTTTTCTTTTCTAAATATTTATTTTCTGTTGATTTCTAAACAAATAAAAGTATATATAAAAATGTTTAAAAAAAAATCCAGGCATTTTTAAACTGCTGCTCTCTGTGTGGGACTCAGAGCAAGTGAACCCTTTAAGAGCAGAGTCTCCCACTGCCCTCTGGATCTCCCAAACATAAGCCTGTTGGCTTTCAAAGCCAGACACCAAGGTAATTTTCTTTCTGGTGCAGATGCCATAGGCTGCAGAGCTCAGCATGAGGCTTGGGCACCTCACTCCTCAGGGGGGAGCTCTATGGTTGTGATTTTCTCCTGGCTGTGGGTCACTGTATTGGGGATGTGGGTTCTGACGAGATTACATCTCTTTTCCTCCTCTGCATCTCAATGTGCCTATATACATATATATATGTACATATATATGAGTTTGCATAAACTCCAGGAGTTGGTGACAGACAGGGAAGCCTGGTGTGCTGCAGTCCATGGGGTTGCAAAGAGTCAGACACGACTGAGACAATGAACTGAATTGAACTTCACTCTTCTCTTTCACTTTCATCAAGAAGTTCTTCAGTTCTCTTCATTTTCTGCCATAAGGGTGGTATCATCTGCATATCTGAGGTTATTGATATTTCTCCCAACAATCTTGTGGAATTGTGCTTCAATCTTGTGCTTCATCCAACCCAGGATTTCACATGATGTACTCCACATAGAAGTTAAATAAGCAGGGTGACAATATACAGCCTTGATGTACTTCTTTCCCTATTTGGAATCAGTCCATTGTTCCAAGTCCACTTCTAACTGTTGTTTCTTGACCTGCTACAGACTTCTCAGAAGGCAGATAAGGTGTTCTGTATTCCCATCTCTTTCAGAATTTTCCACAGTTTGTTGTGATCCACACAGTCAAAGGTTTTGACATAGTCAATAAAGCCAAAGTAGATGTTTTTCTGGAACTCTTTTGCTTTTTCAATGATCCAACGGATGTTGGCAATTTGATCTCTGGTTCTTCTGTCTTTTCTAAACCCAACTTGAACATCTGGAAGTTCACGGTTCACTTATTGCTGAAGACTGGCTTGGAGAATTTTGAGCATTACTTTACTAGAGTGTGAGATGAGTGCAATTGTATGATAGTTTGAGCATTCTTTGGCATTGCCTTTATTTGGGATTGGAATGAAAACTGACCTTTTCTAGTCCTGTGGCAACTGTTGAGTTTTCCAAATTTTCTGGTGTATTGAGTGTAGCACTTTCATAGCATCATCTTTTAAGGTTTGAAATAAATAGTTCAACTGAAATTTCATCACCTTCACTTGTTTTCTTTGTAGTGATGCTTTGTAAGGTCCACTTGACTTTACATTCCAGGATGTCTGGGTCTAGGTGAATGACCCCACTATCATGCTTATCTGGATCATTCAGATCTTTTTTGTACAGTTCTTCTGTGTATTATTGCCACTTCTTATTAATATCTTCTGCTTCTGGTTAGGCCCATACCATTTCTGTCCTTTATTGATCCTGTCTTTGCATGAAATGTTCCCTTTGTATCTCTAATTTTCTTGAAGAGATCTCTAGTCTTTCCCATTTTATTATTTTCCTCCATTTCTTTGTATTGATCATGAAAGCTGACTTTCTTATCTCTTCCTGCTATTCTTTGGAACTCTGCATTCAATCAGATATATCTTTCCTTTTCTCCTTAAGTACTCAAGTACTTAATAATCAAAGGGACTAGTGATGTTTTTAAGGCTGGTGACATATGCACTGAAATTCATTTCATTTTATTACTATTTTTATGTTTCATTTATGTTATTTAGTATGTATTGTAAGTAAGCAATAAGTAATAAAAGTAGACAGAACTTAAGATATAAGGTCCTCCTTCTCTTTCCTAAATTGGTTGTCTCCCACAACAGTAAGCCACAAGTATATCCACTGCAAGATACCTGCATAGTGTACAGTTCTGTAGGGGTGCTAAAACAATTAAGATTTGCCCATCCATCACATCTGTTTCATCATTTCAAATAAAGAGGTCTTTCCTGCTTTTTCCTGATTCCAACATTTCTAAGCCTTATTGCTGTAATATATGTATATTTGTTTCATTTACATTTTTAGAATGCTGGTCCATCTCATCTAATGAATGTTTCACTTTGCTTTAGGTACAGTAATTTAGTATGAAAAGACTACCCTCACCCCTCTAATTTCTATCTTGGATACAGGTTTTTCCTATTTTTTCAAATATTTGTTTATCATTCCTAGGGGTAGTTAAATGCCTGGGTTCAAGTCACCAACTCTACTTAGAAACCTTAAAGTTATATTTTGAAAGAATAAGTAGTTTGACTCTGAGACTATTATTTAGAGACTACTGTTACAATTCTAGAACTGTTATCCCAAACAATGCTACTGCCAACTCACCCTTTATTACAAAAATAATTAAAAGTTGATCCAAACCAAGTGTCTTTGTTGATCTTCATTTTGCCATTTATGAGCTCTAGAAAAGATCCACATGATTTACCTATGGGAAAGAAGCAGAACATGGGAACTTTGGTGTGAAATACTCTGAACTTCTATTAATGCATAAGATCTCAACCTGGCCATAGAGTACTGAAGGGCATTTGTAGTTCCACAGATTTGCTACCTTGAGGAAACTCACAAGATTCCCTCAGAATCAGGTACCTATTACACATCATTTTCAAAAATGCCTAACTTCCAGATCTGTCTCATCCTCACATTTTTTTGCCTGTCAAAAAAAAATGTAAACTTTGTTTATTACTAAAATGCTTACTCTGTAATTCAACCAGTACAAATCAAAAGACGAAGTTTGTGATTCTCTCCCCACCTACACTTTTCTTTCCTTTCCTGAGTCATTCATTACTTGGTTCAGTTGTATAAATGGGACAACCCCTAGCAAATTTTCCCTCAGTCATGCCTTCTGATGGTCATTTCCCATGAAATGAATTTGTAATGAACATGATAGAAATTCAAAGCAGTAGGAAGATACAACCTACAAAAATAAATCTCACATCTATTATACTTTAGGCAAAGTTACCAAGACTTGTGTCTTTGTTTCAAAATTTGAACAATTGATCAGATCTTAAGGATTACTGACAATACAGAGGAATTCTCAATCCAGACAGAGATAAAGGAAATCCCTGTATATAGTTATTACATGTACAGTTGTTTTCAGGGCTTGGCCAGATAGAGTTTTGTAGGCAGGTGATAGAGAACACTTCCATAATCACCAAGGCTGCATTTATACTTCAAAGTTCTTCCAACAGGAAACTCATCTTTGTCCATCAGTACTGTAAGCATGGTGAATGGAAGCTCCACTGGGGCTTTGCATTGACCTGGAGAGAAAGACCACAGTGACATCAAAGTTAGTGGAGAAACTTCTAGTATACTTTCTATTTTTTTTCTCCAATGTGTTTCATAGATGTAGCAGTAACCACTGGTGAAAGTCTGTTGCCAAGTCAATGATTCGGCACAAAGAAATTTCAGCACTTAGTTTGTAGGCAAAACTCAACAAACATGAAGTAATATTTTAATGCATATTTTAAATATTGGACTCAGGTACTATACCTTAAAAGCCCATGTATGTGTGTGCACGTGTGTGTGCATGCGCTCTGCCACTCAGTCATGTCCAACTCTCGCCACCCCACCCAAAGTAGTCCCTCAGGCTTCTTTGTCCATGGAATCTTCCACAAAGAAGACTAGAATAGGTCACCATTTCCTATGCCAGGGGATCTTCCCAACCCAAAAACTGAACCCTCAGCATCTCCTGCATTGGCAGGAAGATTCTTTAACACTGAGCCACCCAGGAAGCCAGAGATAATTACTCAGACTTTTTAAAAATTTTCAGCTGTTCATAGTGTCAAAGAAATCAGTATTTTTAACAGTTTGAAGTATTCAATGAGTTATAATGTGCTTTTTTTCACTTTAAACACTTGATAATGATCATTGTTTCTTCATTGACCCACGATTTACTTAGAATTATTTTGCAGAATTTACACGCATTTGAGGAAATGACTTTAGCTGTATATTTATTACCAAACTTTGAGGTTAATTGTGTGTTTTTTTTATGATTTAGTATATGATCAACTGAGACAACTGTATGTGTATATATTTGTAAAAATAAAACATGTGTCTGTGATAACGGGTGCAGTGCTCTAGGTATATCAGTGAGGCAAAATCATATTTGTTTAAATCACCTGGATACTTACTGATTTGTAGGTGTCTGCTTATTGTACCAGAGAAGGCAATGACACTCCACTCCAGTACTTTTGCCTGGAAAATCCCATGGACGGAGGAGCCTGGTAGGCTGCAGTCCATGGGGTCACAAGAGTCGGACACGACTGAGCGACTTCACTTTCACTTTTCACTTTCATGCATTGGAGAAGGAAATGGCAACCCACTCCAGTGTTCTTGCCTGGAGAATCCCAGGGACAAGGCAGCCTGGTGGGCTGCCGTCTATGAGGTCGCACAGAGTCGGACACGACTGAAGTGACTTAGCAGCAGCAGCAGCAGCTTATTGTACCAGATAATGTTCCATCTATTGTACATTTGTCTTATTTTTCTAACTCTGCTCTTTTATTTACTATACATATTTTAGCATTTTTATTTAGGTATAATGATGTACCTTTATATATTTTAAAATTATATTTCCTAGTAGATAGACTCTTTTATTATTAGAATATACCTCTCTTTATCTCTAGTAATGAATCTTGCCTCAAATTATATTTTCTCTATTTTATCTGTAAGGCAAATAACAAACAAAAACCAAGTTTACAGATTTAATCTTCAGTAAACTGAGGGAGATGGTGAGGGACAGGGAGGTCTGGCATCCTGCAGTCCATGGGGTCGCAAAGAGTAAGACAGGACTTGGCAACCAAACAACAACATATCTATAATTTTTTTGTTTTGTTTGTTTTTCTAATGTGTACCATTATTAAAATCTTTATGGAACTTGTTACAACACCACTTCTGTTGTCAATGAATCCATTGTATCATCAAAAAAAAAAAAAAAAAAGAAAATAACAGAAAAAAACATCAACTTTTGCTTGATTGGTTATGCCAAAGCCTTTGACTGTGTAGATCACAAAAAAACTGTAGAAAATTCTGAAAGAGATGGGAATCCCAGACCACCTGACCTGCCTCTTGAGAAACCTATATGTAGGTCAGGAAGCAACAGTTAGAACTGGACATGGAACAACAGATTGGTTCCAAATTGGGAAAGGAGTACATTAAGGCTGTATATTATCACCCTGCTTATTTAACTTCTATGCAGAGTACATCATGCGAAATGCTTGGCTGGATGAAGCACAAACTGGAATCAAGATTGCCAGGAGAAATATCAATAACCTAAGATACACAGATAACACCACCTTTACAGCAGAAAGTGAAGAAAAACTAAAAGGCCTCTTGATGAAATTGAAAAAGGAAAGTAAAAAAGTTGACTTAAAACTCAACATTCAGAATAAAGATCATGGTATCTGGTCCCATCACTTCATGGGAAATCAATGGGGAAAGAGTGGAAGCAGTGACAGACTTTATTTTGGGGGACTCCAAAATCACTGCAGACGGTGACTGGAGCCACGAAATTAACAGATGCTTGCTCCTTGGAAGGAAAGCTATGACCAACTAGACAGCATATTAAAAAGCAGAAACATCGCTTTGCTAACAAAGGTCTGTCTAATCAAAGCTATGGTTTTTCCAGTAGTCATATGTGGATGTGAGAGCTGAAGTATAAAGAAAGCTGAGCGCCGGAGAATTGATGCTTTTGAACTCTGGTGTTGGAGAAGGCTCTTGAGAGTCCCTTGGACTGCAAAGAGATTAACCCAGTCAATCCTAAAGGAAATCAGTCCTGACTATTCACTGGAAGGACTGATGCTGAAGCTGAAGCTCCAATACTTTGGCCACCTGTTGTGAAGAACTGACTCCTTGAAAAAACCCTGATGCTGGGAAAGATTGAAGGCAGGAGAAGGGGACGAGAGAGGATGAGATGGTTGGATGGCAACACAAGTCAATAGACATGAGTTTAAGCAAGCTCCAGAAGTTGTTGATAGACAGAGAAGTCTGGCATGCTGCAGTCCATTGGGTCACAAAGAGTTGGACACAACTGAGCGACCGAACTGAACTGAACTGCTTCTGTTTTACGTTTAGGTTTTTTGGCCATGTGGTTTGTGGAATATTAGCTTGCCAACCATGAATTAAACTCACATCTATGCATTGGAAGGTCAAAGCTTAACCAATGGACCTCCAGGGAAGTTCCTATCACTGTTTTAAATATAAACATAAAATGATAATTCAAAGATGAAGATTGTCATAATGCCACATTTGTCAAATCAGCTTTCTTTTGATTCATTTTTGCATAACATGCTTTTCCATCTTTTTATATTCCATTCTGTCTCTGGGGCTTCTCTGGTGGCTCAGCTGGTAAAGAATCCTCTTGCAATGTGGGAGACCTGGGTTTGATTCCAGGATTGGGAAGATCCTCTGGAGAAGGGAAAAGCTACCCCTCTAGTATTATGACCTGAAGAATTCCATTCACTGTATAATCCATGAGGTTGCAAAGAATAGGACACGACTGAGCAACTTTCTCTTTCATTCTGTCTCTGAACATATGTATTATTTGTTTTATATGGAACAAATGGTTTTTATTTTTACTTTTATTTATTTATTTTATTTATTTAGGCAGGCTGCTTGGCATGCCTTGTGGGATCTTAGTTCCTCGACTAAGAGTTGAACATGGGCCCAGGCAGTGAAAGCACATAATCCTAACCACTGGACTATCAGGGAATTCCCTATAGGGTTTTTTGTTTTTTAATTAACTTACTTATTTTAATTGGAGGATAATTTATTTACAATATTGTGCTGGATTTTGCCATACATTGACATGAATCACCCACGGGTGCACATGAGTCCCCCCAACCTGAACCCCCTCCCACCTCCTTCCCTACCCTCTCCCTCTGGTTGTCCCAGAGCAACATACATAGAACTTTGTGTGCCCTGCTTCGTACATCAAACTTGCACTAGTCATCTATTTTACATATGGCAATATACATGTGTCAATACTATTCTATAGTTTTTATTTTTAATTATGATAGAGTCCCCAAACTTAAGTTGACAGCACTCTTAGAGTCTTAGTAATTTTTTCATGTCATTTCAAGCCAAAAGAAAAATACTTAACAGTTTATTTACTAAATAACTAGGCCCAAACAGCTCAGTAAGTTTTGTGTCCACCATAATTCTTAATAACAGAATGTTAAATGCTGCTCAGCTTTGCAAACCATGAAATCAGATTGCAAACCACCACTTAATTTCTGATTCCAGATTAACTTTCCCTTGGTACTTTTTCTTTATCACAGTCATTGCTGAAAACCCAGCTATGTAAAGATTTGATGTCATCAAATAGAACTTACTGCAATCTAACATAACTGGGAGCTATTCTGAGCTAGCAGTTTGCGAAATACATGAGAGATATCAAATATTGCTGTGTTTCCACTGAACATTTAAAATATTCCATAGGTCCCTTGTGAATTTATAAAGACCCCCATGGCACCTCAGTCCACAGGTTTGGAAATGCAGTACCATGACAATTTTTGTCTTTAAAATGGAATTGTCTGTTTATATTTAATATAATTGTTGATATATTTGGGATTCTAGCAACCATTTTAAAATGTGTTTTTAATTTGTCCTATATTTTCTATGCTCTTTATTTTCTTCTATGTTGCCTTCTTGTTATTAATTATATTTATCATTTTAAACCTAGATAGTATATTCAAAAGCAGAGACATTACTTTGCCTACTAACGTCCGTCTAGTCAAGGCTATGGTTTTTCCTGTGGTCATGTATGGATGTGAGAGTTGGACTGTGAAGAAAGCTGAGCACAGAAGAATTGATGCTTTTGAACTGTGGTGTTGGAGAAGACTCTTGAGAGTCCCTTGGACTGCAAGGAGATCCAACCAGTCCATTCTGAGGGAGATCAACCCTGGATTTCTTTGGAAGGAATGATGCTAAAACTGAAGCTCCAGTACTTTGGCCACCTTATGCGAAGAGTTGACTCATTGGAAAACTCCCTGATGCTGGGAGGGATTGGGGGCAGGAGGAGAAGGGGACGACCGAGGATGAGATGGCTGGATGGCATCATGGACTCAATGGACGTGAGTCTGAGTGAACTCCGGGAGTTGGTGATGGACAGGGAGGCCTGGCGTGCTGTGATTCATGGGGTCGCAAAGAGTCGGACACGACTGTGCGACTGAACTGAAATGAACTGATCATTTTAAAGGTAATGCACATCCTTAACATAGGAAAGGTAATTAACAGTTATAACTTCCCCAACAATGCAAGAACCGCAGAAAATGTTAACTTCATTTACTTCCCTCCTGTCTTTTGTTCTATCATTATCATGTATTTAAATTTTACATACATTTTAAGCTAACACTAGTCATAATCAATGCACACAACACAAGCTATTTACTAAACTATTACCACTTTCTGCTAACCTGAACTCTAATGGGAATGGACTCCCTCAGCTAAGATTTTGAAAATCTGTTTGGAAATATGCAGTAGGCCAGATAATGAGCTCCCAAAGACATCCATGTCCTAATCCTTGAAAACTGTGAACATTACCTACTATGGCAACAGTGCTTTCCAGATGTGATTCACTTAAAAACCTTAAAATGGGAAGATCATCCTGGATTATTTGGATAGGTCTTAAATTTACTCACAAAAGTCTTTATAGGAAAGAAGCAAAGGATCAAGGAGACAGAGGAAGATATGAAGATGGGACACTACTGACTTCAAAAGTAGAGAAAGGGGTCCATGAGCCAAAGGATGTAGGCTGCCTCTGGAAGATAAAAAAGAGCAAGGAAAACTAAAGTCTTCTTGAGCATCTAGAAAGAACACAATGCTATGGACCCATTTTAGATTTTGACCTCCAGAACTCTAAGAGAATAAATTTCTGTTGTTTTAAGCCACTGAATTTGTGGTAATGTATTTTATAGCAGCAATAAAAACTAATACAAAGATAATGGGACATGGTGTTAAAAACTTTGAATTTGTAGAGACTTGGCCTGGAACCCAATGTCTTCTTTTTTTTTTTTTTTAATTAATTTTTATTTTTTAGTTTGTTTTGCTTTACAATACTGTATTCGTTTTGTTACACATTGACATGAATTAGCCATGAGTGTACATGAACTCCCAATCCCGACCCCCACCTCCACCCTCCCACCCCACACCCTCTCTCTGGATTATTCTACTTATTAACTACGAGGTTTCAGATGAGCTGCTTAAACTTCTGAGCCTGAGTTTCATCTTCATCATAATGATGATAATATTTACCTAGTAATTTTGCTGGGAAAGTCAAAGATGCAAAGCATTTAATAGTATCTTAGATATGGAAGATATTTGGTAAGTTGTTGTTATAGTTATAATCTATTGAAAAAGGAAAATGCTAGCAGGATATTTCCTGAAAAAGTGGGCATGCTCACTTTGCTTCCAAGAGTTTATTTTCTGCCTACATATACAGAGCTAATTTAGAATAAACTTACCTTGGAAAAGCCCTGAAGGACCTCAGTGACCAGCAATCTCAGAAGTTCTCCTGAATGAGTGTGTCCCAGATTCAGCCTAGGATTTAACCTCTGCAACACATGAGTTCTATCATGGTTGCCACCAAACCACTGACAAGCATGAGAATTCCTGAAGAAATTGGATTGAACTAGCCATTAGGTCTGCATAGTTTCTATGTTACATTTTTTTTCCTATTTAATGGCTTTTATCAAAATTAAGGGATTTAATCTGTGTATCCTATCCGAGCAAAGGATGGTGATCCAAGAAAACGCACATTTATTACTTATTTTTTCTAACATTAGACAGTCTTATATCTATTACTACACATTCCTTTTATTAAATAGCAGATATTAAGCTAGAGTGTCCTTGTCTGTGTTTATTTCTTTATCTTGTATCATCATAGTCCTCTGACTGAGCTATAGTCCTTCCCACCAAAACCTTTTCACCCCTTCTTTAAGATATATGTCTTTCTTCTGTCTGCGATATTCCCTCCATGTGATTACTTTTATCTTCACTAACTTTCACTCTTCTTCCAGATGTCTGCTAAAATGCTACGTCCTTATACATGGTTGAGTCCCTTTGCTATTCACCTGAAACTATCACAGCCCTGTTAATCAGCCATACCCCAATACAAAATAACACATTCCAAAATAAATTAAAATGCTGCTTCCTTATTGAAGCCTTCCCTGACCCTCCCAGGGATTTCAAATCTGATTTCCCTCTGCCTCATCACATAATAATTTTGAATTAAACACTTTCTTTTTCCTTTTATATCACAAGTTTTTTTTTATGTTTATATGCTTTTAAACATACCTATGTCTCTCAATAGATATTAGACATGCATATTATGAAGGAAAGAAACTCCATGATTTTTTGTCTAGCACTCAATTATAAGCAGTCAGTGCATATTCGCTGCAAAGAACAGGTGAATGATGAATTACCTTAAAAACTTAAAATAAAATCAAGAAATCAGGCTATATCCCTAAAAGCTGTAATTCAGTGGGTGTGGGTAATGGCACAAGAAACCATCAGTTTAAAAAGTTTCCAGGTGATTTCGACAGATAACAGCACTTTGAGAACCAATGTGACAACTAGGAAAATACAACCAAAGTTACCAAAAACTAAAAAACAACTCCTGTGACTTCAAATATGATGCCTTCACCTTTTCTCTAGTCATATGCAGGATGAATGTAATTTTGATAGTGATCTCATCCATTGGTTCTGAACAAGGAAAGAGATTGCAAATGCAGCTTCTAGTGCCAAAGTTTTACTAGGAGAGGCTGAACATCACAGCAAAGCAGATAAGAAGATAGAGATCTAAAACAACAAAGCAAATGTAACGAACTATTCTTGAAATGGCGTGCCTTTCCCTTCAGTTCAGTCCAGTTCATTTCAGTCACTCAGTCGTGTCTGAGTCATTGCAACCCCATGAACGGCAGCACGCCAGGCCTCCCTGTCCATCACCAAACCGGGAGTCAACTCAAACCATGCCCATTGGGTCGGTGATGTTATCCAATCACCTCATCCTCTGTTGTCCCCTTCTACTCCTGTCCTCAGTCTTTCCCAGCATCGAGGTCTTTTCAAACAAGTCAGCTCTTTGCATCAGGTGGCCAAAGTATTGGAGTTTCAGCCTCAGCATCAGTCCTTCCAATGAACACCCAGGACTGATCTCCTTTAGGATGGAGTGATCTCCTTTAGGATCTCCTTTAGGTTGGATCTGCTTGCAGTCCAAGGGACTCTCAAAAGTCTCCAACACCACAGTTCGAAAGCATCAATTCTTTGGCGCTCGGCTTTCTTTATATTCCAACTCTTACATCCATACATGACTACTAGAAAAACCATAGCCTTGACTAGAAGCACCTTTGTTAGCAAAGTAATGTCTCTGCTTTTTAATATGCTGTCTAGGTGGAACTTCCAGATGTTCAAGCTGGTTTAGACAAGGCAGAGGAACCAGAGATCAAATTGCCAACTGCCGGATCATCAAAAAAGCAAGAGAGTTCCAGAAAAACATCTACTTCTGCTTTATTGACTATGCCAAAGCATTTGACTGTGTGGATCACAATAAACTGTGGAAAATTCTGAAAGAGATAGGAATACCAGACCACCTGACCTGCCTGTTGAGAAACCTATATGCAGGTCAGGAAGCAACAGTTAGAAGTGGACATGGAACAAGAGACTGGTTCCCAATAGGAAAAGGAGCATATCAAGGCTGTATAGCGTCACCCTGCTTATTTAAGTTCTATGCAGATTACATCATGAGAAACGCTGGGCTGGAAGAAGCACAAGCTGGAATCAAGATTGCCAGGAGAAATATCAATAACCTCAGATATGCAGATGACACCACCCTTATGGCAGAAAGTGAAGAGGAACTAAAAAGCCTCCTGATGAAAGTGAAAGAGGACGGTGAAAAAGTTTGCTTAAAACTCAGCATTCAGAAAACTAAGATCATGGGATCTGGTCCCATCACTTCATGGGAAATAGATGGGGAAACAGTGGAAACATTGTCAGATTTATTTTTGGGGGCTTCAAAATCACTGCAGATGATGACTGCAGCCATGAAATTAAAAGACGCTTACTCCCTGGTGGCTCAGTGGTTAAAGCGTCTGCCTCCAATGTGGGAGACCTGGGTTCGATCCCTGGGTCGGGAAGATCCCCTGGAGAAGGAAATGGCAGCCCACTCCACTATTCTTGCCTGGAGAATCCCATGGACGGAGAAGCCTAGTAGGTTACAGTCCATGGGGTCGCAAAGAGTCGAACACGACTGAGCGACTTCACCTTCACCTTCACTCCTTGGAAGGAAAGTTATGATCAACCTAGACAGCATATTCAAAAGCAGAGACATTACTTTGCCAACAAAGGTCCATCTAGTCAAGGTTATGGTTTTTCCAGTGGTCACATATGGATGTGAGAGTTGTACTGTGAAGAAAGCTGAGCACTGAAGAATTGATGCTTTTGAACTTCAGTGTTGGAGCAGACTCTTGAGAGTCCCTTGGACTGCAAGCAGACCCAACCAGCCCATCCTAAAGGAGATCAGTCCTGGGTGTTCATTGGAAGGACTGATGCTGAAGCTGAAATTCCAATACTTTGGCCATCTCTTATGAAGAGTTGACTCACTGGAAAAGATCCTGATGCTGGGAGGGATTGAGGGCAGGAGAAGAAGGGGACGACAGAGGATGAGATGGCTGGAGGGCATCACCGACTCGATGCACATGAGTTTGAGTGAACTCCGGGAGTTGGTGGTGAACAAGGAAGCCTGTCATGCTGCAATTCATGGGGTTGCAAAGAGTCGGACACGACTGAGTGACTGAACTGAACTGAAATGAGGTTGGTCATAACTTTCCTTCCAAGGAACAAGCGTCTTTTAATTCCATGGTTGCAATCACCATCCGCAGTGATTTTGGAGCCCCAAAAAAATAAAGTCAGCCACTGTTTCTACTGTTTCCCCATCTATTTGCCATAAAGTGATGTCATGATCTTAGTTTTCTCAGTGTTGAGCTTTAAGCCAATTTTTTCACTCTCCGCTTTCACTTTCTCAAGAGGTTCTTTAGTCTTTCTTTGCTTTCTGCCATAGGGTGGTGTCATCTGCGTATCTGAGGTTATTGATATTTCTCCCAGTAATCTTGATTCCAGCTTGTGCTTCCTCCAGCCCAGCATTTCTCATAATGTACTCTGCATATAAGTTAAATAAGCAGGGTGACAATATACAGCCTTGACGTACTCCTTTTCCTATTGGGAACCAGTCTGTTGTTCCAAGTCCAGTTCTAACTGTTGCTTCCTGACCTGCGTACAGATTTCTCAAGAGGCAGGTCAGGTGGTCGGGTATTCGCTTCACTTTCAGAATTTTCAACCGTTTATTACAGTCCACAGTTAAAGGCTTTGACATAGTCAATAAAGCAGAAATAGATGTTTTTCTGGAACTCTCTTGCTTTTTCCATGATCCAGCGGATGTTGGCAATTTGATCTCTGGTTCCCCTGCATTTTCTAAAACCACCTTGAACATCTGGAAGTTCACAGTTCACGTATTGCTGAAGCCTGGTTTGGAGAATTTGAGCATTACTTTACTAGCATGTGAGATGAGCGCAATTGTGCAGTAGTCTGAGCATTCTTTGGCATTGCCTTTCTTTGGGATTGGAATGAAAACTGACCTTTTCCAGTCCTGTAGCCAATGCTGAGTTTTCCAAATTTGCTGGTATATTGAGTGCAGCACTTTCACAGCATCATCTTTTAGGATTTGAAACAGCTCAACTGGAATTCCATCACCTCCACTAGCTTTGTTCATAGTGATGCTTCCTCAGGCCCACTTGACTTCATATTCCGGGATATCTGGCTTTAGTTGAATGTGAGTGATCACACCTTCATGATTATCTGTGTTGTAAAGATCTTTTCTTTGCAGTTCTGTATTCTTGTCACCTCTTCTTAATATCTTCTGCTTCTGTTAGGTCCATACTACTTCTGTCCTTTACTGAGCCCATCTTTGCATGAAATGTTCCCTTGGTGTCTCTAATTTTCTTGAAGAGATCTCTAGTCTTTCCCATTCTATTGTTTTCCACTATTCTTTGCCTTGATCGCTGAGGAAGGCTTTCCTATCTCTCCTTGCTATTCTTTGGAACTCTGCATTCAAATGAGTATATCTTTCCTTTTCTCCTTTGCCTTTCATCTCTCTTCTTTTCACAGCTATTTGTAAGGCCTCCTCAGACAGCCATTTTGCTGTTCTGCATATCTTTTATTGGGGATGGTCTTGCTCCCTGTCTTCTGTACAATGTCATGAACCTCTGTCCATAGTTCATAAGGTACTCTATCAGATCTAGTCCCTTAAATCTATTTCTCATTTCCACTGTATAGTCATAAGGGATTTGATTTAGTTCATACCTGAATGGTCTAGTGGTTTTCCCTACTTTCTTCAATTTAAGTCTGAATTTGGCAATAAGGAGCTCATGATCTGAGCCACAGTCAGCTCCTGGTCTTGTTTGTGCTGACTGTATAGAGCTTCTCCATCTTTGGCTGTAAAGCATGCAATCAGTCTGATTTTGTTGTTAACCATCTGGTGATTTCCATGTGTAGAGTCTTCTCTTGTGTTGTTGGATGAGGGTGTTTGCTATGAACTTTCCTTTAATTACCTAAAATTCATACCTGAGTTCTGGTATAGTATATGTAATAACTAAAAGTGAAAATTTGGATAAAGTGGAAGTCTCAGTCATGTCCAACTCTTCGCAACTCCATGGTCCATGGAGTTCTTCAGGCCAGAATACTGGAGTGGGTAGCCTTTTCCTTCTCTAGGGGATCTTCCCAACCCAGGGATCAAACCCAGGTCTCACAGATTGTAGGCAGATTCTTTATCAGCTGAGCCATCAGGGAAGCCCAAGAACACTGGAGTGGGTAGCCTATCCCTTTTCCATTGGATGTTCGTGACCCAAGAATCAAACTGCATTGCAGACAGATTCTTTACCAACTCAGCTATCAAGGAAGCCTGAGACTTTGGATAATATCCCAAATAAAAAGGAATATATGAAACTGAGAAAGCTTGATTTAGTTTCTTTTCCCTTCTTTATTGCCAATCTCTCAAATTAGGGCTTGTTCTACAACAAACGTATTAATATAAACTCTATAAGCTCAAGATCTACCATAGTTTTAAAAAATTTCTTATATCTTTATTAATATATATTGGGCTTCCCAGGTGGCGCTAGTAGTAAAGAACTTGTCTGCCAATACAGGAGACGAAAGAGATACAGGTTCAATCCCTGGGCTGGGAAGATCCCCTGGAGTAGGGCATGGCAACCCACTTCAGTGTTCTGGCCTAGAGAATCCCATGGACAGAGAAGCCTGGTGGGCTACAGCCCATGGGGTCAAAAAGAGTCGGACATGACTGATGCAACTTAGCATGCATGCAAACACGTATTAAGCTGTATTACATACAGTAACTATACAATTTGTTGACTCGACATATGTATACACTATGAACTGGTCACTACAGTCAAGACAACAAACTTTTCCATCACAGTATCTATCTACAGTTTCCTAATGTTTCTTTGTAATCTGTTCATCTCTTTATCTCCTTCTCTAGACAAACTCCAACTTGCTTCCTGTTACACAAGTTGATCTGACTCCTAGAATTTTGGATAAACTGAATTACTCAGTTTGTACTTTTTATTTTTATATAGCTTTCACAAAGCATAAATATCTTGCGCATCATCTGGATTGTTACACATAAAAATTTAAGTGGTTTCTTTTGTTTACTGAGTAACATTCAGCTGTAAAAATACACCTTAATTTAGTTTACCCTTTTAGCTGTTTAGCATTTGTATTGTTTCTAGTTATTGGCTATTACAGATAAAGCCACTATAAAAATTCTTGAACAAGTCTTTATGTGAACATATGCTTTCATTTCTCTTGAGTAGATACCTAGGTGTAAAATACTTAGATATATGTGTGTTTAGCATTTTAAGAAACTGTCAAAATTTTGTTTCCAAAGTGGTTGTATCTTTTTAACAATGAAGAATGTTTGATAACTACAGTTTACCTTATAGCTAATACTTGGTATAGTTAGTTTTTAAAATTTAAGTCATTCTAGTGGGTGTATAGAGAAGGCAATGGCAACCCATCCAGTACTCTTGCCTGGAAAATCCCATGGATGGAGGAGCCTGCTGGGCTGCAGTCCATGGAGTCGCTAAGAGTCAGACACGACTGAGCGACTTCTCTTTCACTTTTATGCATTGGAGAGGGAAATGGCAACCCACTCCAGTGTTCTTGCCTGGAGGATCCCAGGGATGGGGGAGCCTGGTGGGCTGCCGTCTATAGGGTCGAACAGAGTCAGACATGACTGAAGTGAGTTAGCAGCAGCAGCAGTAGTGGGTGTATAGTGTCATTTCATTGTTATTTTTGTCTTGGGTGTCACTGTCCACTTTGAAATACATCTGACTCAAACTTACTTGAGGCAGGTTGATTTATCCTGTACTATAAGCACAACTACCCACTATTTCTTTCATGTCTGTTCAAACATGAGCTGTCAACCTAGATTATACTCTGTTCCTCATTCCTCATATTCTGCTCTTTATAAAAGGACCTGAAAATGTTTTACTTAAGTAATTATATTATTTAGAAAAAAAAGGGCATGCACTTAAACATTTTTATTTATTTTATATTTAAATATATTCATATATTTTATGATGTATATTATATGCCATGCATTCGGTGTACTATATAACATTTAATACTATGCAGCACATACTTTGGTATAATGTATCCCTTCTCCAGGGGATTTTCCCAACCCAGGGATCGAACCCGAGTCTCCTATATTGCAGACAGACGCTTCACCATCTGAGCCACGAGGGAAGCCCATAATATATATTGTATTTTCTATATGGTATAATATAATATATACTTTGGTATAGTTTGGTATTAAATAATATATAATATTTAGTATACATAATATACATTATATACATTAACATGTTATATATAAACTATGTGTACAAACTATAAGAAGTCAATAATAGATGTTAAATTATAATATATAGCATAATAAAACTATTATATCTGTTTAATTATACTAATATAATTTAATTATATTAATGTTAATAATTATATATGATTATTATGCAAGTTATTTGCAATTATTATATAGCTATATATAATAATTATATATGCTATATAATATATATTGAATGTAAAGCTATATTTCAACTTGTCTCCTTAATGCTTTCTAGATTTTTTCATTTTTGTCAACTTTTGGTCAATCCTGATTAAACCAACAGGATTTCTTCTTCTTAATGTCTGTGTGGAGAGGACAGTCAGCCATGTCATTCAATTGCTTGTTTGAGTTGGCCCTATTAGAATTATTTTATTCATTATCTCTATATAGGAAAATTTTGAAGTTACTTGTCCAATTGTGAAAGTTATATTAGATAAAAGCAGGTAACACAAGCATAAATCTACTCATCCGAGCATATGTAAACTGAAACAAGTCAGGAATTATAGAAAGCCAACTCCTTTCTACCCCGCATCTTTACACAACAAGGTAAGAGTGAGATCTGACCTGAGGGCCAAGTGAGGGCGCCAGAGTCGGCCCTATCTTCAACACAGTCCTGGCAAGGCTTGTGCTATGCTAATTTTTACATAAAATAAATATACTCATGAAATATCCTTTACATTTTTTTTTATTCACTCTGCAAGTGCTGTTAAAGCTATGCTTCTTCCACTCAGCCTAAGATCACTGAAGCTGAGATCTCTCCCTTTTCAATCACTCTGAGGCCCTAAAGTATGACTTTTTAGTCATGGTTGTGTAGATCCCCGTGGGGATTTTCAGGTTATGAAACACTGTCACATACGGTAAGTCATCTGATTTGCACACTAACCCTCTCAGATAGCAGAATATTAATTATGTTTATTGTATATATGTGGACTCTCGAGATCAGAAATGTTACTGACTTGCTGGTCCAAGAATTCCAGCTAGTAGGTAGCAGAGGCTGAACAAACCAGAACCCTGGCCTTTAAAATTTCCTAAAATCCCACCACTCTACTTTATGCACACATCTTGAAGCCACAGCTCTCTCTTCCATTTCTTACAAACTCCAAAGTGCTGCGTACACTATCAGCATTCCATCAGCATTTTTTAAATTACTTTGGCAAGTAAATTGCTAGATAGTTAGGCTATCTCACATTTTGAAGTTATTATAATAATCCTAGTAATTTTTTTTTTTGCAATTAATAGTGTCTGGAAGTGTACTATAATGGTAAACTTAAAAAACACAGACAATCTATAACAACATTTCAATAAGAAGGGAACCAAGTACCCACAAAGTCCACAAATATTCTAAATACAGATTGCTTAAATTTTTTGGCATACTTCTCTTCTGAAAATAAAGCTGTAGGTTTTATCCCATTTCTTCACTTGACAGGTTCCTTTATGACATCTAAGTAAGTGTTAGTTGCTCAGTCGTGTCTGACTCTTCACAACCCCATGGACTGTAGCCCACCAGGCTCCTCTATCCATGGAATTTTCCAGGCAAGAATACTGGAGTGGGTTGCCATTCCCTTCTCCAGGGGTTCTTCCCCACCCAGGGATTGAACTGGGGTATTCCACATTGCAGGCAGATTCTTTACTGAGTCACCAGGGAAGAGATAAAATATTAATAACAATTTCTGTGGAAACTTAGTTTTCCTTCTTTTTTTACTCTCTTAGAAGGGAAGGCATGATCAAATACTGAATGCAAAATGCCTAGCGATGACAAAAAGCAAACTGAGCTGTCAAGAAGAGGCTCAACAAAAAGGAAAAAGACTGTCACTTCAACCAAGATGTCCACTTGAATGAGGTGACCCAACGAAGAAGACTTCTAGGGAAGCCAAAAATAAGAAGGGTTCTAATCTCTGTTTGCCTATTTGAAGTGAAAGGAAAGAAGAGAGGACGCCACCTCAAAATTTTCATAAGAGTTATAACAGGCTTTGTTTTGTTGTAAATACTTGACTAAACTGGGACAATATGTGAACATTACTCTCCACTCCTACCTGTAGTCATTACATTGAGTGAGGGTTCTGCAGTTCGGCTAGCTTTCCTAACCCCAAGCACCTGCTATTTGTCTTAGCACAGGTGCTCAGTAATGATGGCTCAGAGGATAAAGCGTCTGCCTGCAATGCAGGAGACCAGGGTTCGATCCCTGGGTTGGGAAGACCCGTGGAGAAGGAAGTGGCAACCCACTCCAGTATTCTTGCCTGTAGAATCCCATGGACAGAGGGGCCTGGCGAGCTATAGTCCACGGGGTCTCAAAGAGTCGGACACAACTGAGTGACTTCACTTCAGTAATGATGACAGTGGTTGTTTAGGGGGCTGAATGGCGGAGGGGGGCGGTGAATATAACCAGATGGGAGGCACTTTGCAGGTGATAATTGGCACCCCGGGACTGCTTGTCCAAACACCCTCGTGTACAAAGGGCTGAAGTAATGAGGATAGATATTAAGTGGGCAGGCACTGTGTTAAAACGTTGACACGCTCTCTGCCATTTAGGTAGCAACCCCAGGAGGTGCAGAGATGGGTGAAGAAGAAACACAAGGAGTAACTTTCCTCACAGTCAACATGTTTCAAGGGTTAGAACTCACCTCTGTCGAATCCCCCAACACTCTTTCTTTCCCTATGACCTTCGCCACATTCTGCTATAGACAGTCTCTGTGCAAATAAGGCAAACGCAAGGAATGCCGCGCGGCACCCGGTCATCATCCGCACTGGGCACAGCATAAGCCCCACGAAGAGAGGAACTGGAGCAGTGCCACCAGGGGTCCGGAACACAGCGGGAGTCCCAGAGCCGACCTGCCTTCTCGCGCGCTTAGCCCTTGGAAAGAGACACTCTCGACGCGGGTGCCAGCGAGGACCACGCGCCCGCGCACCTCACCCCCGGCTGCCCGGCGCGCGAGTAGCGCCAGAACCGCCCGCAGGGCTCCTCCCGAGCAGGAGAGCGGGGCGCCGGCAGCAGGAGAGGTTCCCAAGCGCCTCTAGTAACCAGAGACGGTCTCGGAGAGAATCGAAGTCCGGGAAAGTGCAGCGGAGAAAGGACCACACACTGGATGCAGCTCTCAGGGTTTGGGAAATGCAGCGAAGGTTCCCGACGAAAAACTGTTGACCACAACTTCCCCTTGCTGAGCGAGGTCTTGTTTACTCCCGGTTTCCCTTGTTTCTAACAAGTCTCGCTCCCAAGGAGCCCTTAGAGATCTTGGGACAGAAGGAAAATTAGGCAGAGCTTTCAGCTCCTTGATGTGTTCTACGTATGAGGGTGGGCAGCTCGGGACAGAAGCGGTGGATTCTCACAGCCTCGTTTTCATACACCCCTGCACGATTTTCCCCCTTCTCAAGAATCCGCGTGGGCAGTAGTAGATCAGCTAAAGAAATGCCTACACTCTGCCTAAGAGACTGTTGCAGGCAACATGCACAGTGTACAGAAAATGAAGAACCAATTTCTTTATGTTCAATTGAGATAACCCAATGCCGTCTATGGGGTCGCACAGAGTCGGACACGACTGAAGCGACTTAGCAGCAGCAGCAGCAAGCCATTGAAAGATCTTTTGAAAGAGAGTGACTTAATCAAATTTGCATTTTTAAAAGTATGATTCTGATATAACACTCCTTATGTATGGTATCTAAAAAATGATACAAATGAACTTAGAAAATGGAAAGAGACTCACAGACTTAGAGAAGGAACTTCTGGTTGGAGCAGGAGAAGGGATCTTTAGGACGTTTGGGATGGACATGTACACACTGCTATATTTAAAATGGATAATCAGCAAGAATCTACTGCATAGAACATGGAACTGCTGCTCAGTGTTATGGGACAGCATGGATGGGAGAGGGCTTAGGGGAGAATGGATACATGTGTATGTATCCAGCCCCTTTGTATGGCTCAGTCCCTTTGCTGTTCACCTGGAACTACCACAACTTTGCTAATTGACTATGTCCCTGAGAGCTCAGTTGGTAAAGAAGCCGTCTGCAATGCAGGAGACCCTGGTTTTATTCCTGAGTCGGGAAGATCCCCTGGAGAAGGGTTAGGCTACCCACTCCAGTGTTCTTCTGCTTCCCTTGTGGCTCAGCTGGTAAAGAATCCGCCTGCAATGCGGTAGACCTGGGTTCGCCGCTCCCTGGGTTGGAAAGATCCCCTGGAGATGGGAAAGGCTATCCACTCCAGTATTCCAGCCAGGACGAGTCCATGGGGTCGCAAAAAGTCAGACACACTGAGCAACTATCACTTCACTTCAATACAAAATAAGAAGTTCAAAAAATAAAAATATGATTTTGTCTGTAGAGACTAGACAGGAATAAAGCAATAGTGAATGGAGCTGCCAAGAAGGAGGCTTTTACCATCATCAGGATGAGATTTGGTGGTAGCCATGACTGGGATTAAAGTAGATAATTAAGAAAGATATTGGAGATAGAATGAACAAAATTTGCTCAAGCATTGGATTTTGGCAAATTTCTTAAAGTTACTGGTAAGAGAAAGAAGAGAATCAGTAGTTAGCTTTAGGATTCAAAATGAATGGTAAAGGTGTTTATTGATATAAGAAATATGGGGGAGGGACAAGTAAGAATTCAAAGATGAGAGAAATGGGGGGTGGGTGTGGTAGGCCTAAGAATGGTTCCTAAGATGTCCCTGTCCTATTCCCCAAAACCTGTGCTATGTTACCTTATGTGGCAAAAAGGATTTTGCAGTGTAATTAACTTAAGGAGTTGGAGGTGGGGAGGTTATCCTCTATTATCTTGGTGGGCAGATTAATCAAAGGGGTTTTTATAAAAGTAAGGCATCAGAACAGCGTGGGAAAAGGCAACATCTGAAGCAGAGATTAGAGTGATGCCACCACAAGCCAAGGAATGCCAGCTACCTTTAAAATCTGAAAGAGGCAAGGAACAGCTTTTTCCCTGGAGCTTTCAGAAGGAGTCAGTCCCACGAACACCTTGGTTTAGCACTGTAATGCTGATTTTTAACATCTAACTCCAGAACTTTTTTTTAAATCTGCACTTTTTCAAGATTCAAGGTAATTTGTTATAGTAGTATCAGGAAATCAATATGGAGGGGGTGGAGGTAGCCTGATCACGGGAGAATATTAAAGGTTTTTTGGATTTTTAACTGAGAAAGTTGTAGCCATGGAACAAATGGAGTTTAGTGAGGGCCAGAAGGTGTGAGAATATTCTAGGAAAAGGTTGAGAGTATAGTTAGTTTGTTGATTATGAAACTAGACTTCTAGAAAGGCCTATGAAAGGACTTTGTAAAGGAAATGGATGGAAGACAATCAAAAATCTCAGGAACTGTTGGATCTGTTAAGGAAGAAAACGTACAATAAACAGTAGATCAGGATAGAAACATATGAACCACATTCATCCAGAGGTCTTAAAATTTTTTTGTTGAAGTATAGTTGATATGCAATACTATTTTAGTTTCAGATGTATAACATAGTAATTCAAATTTTTATAGATTCTATTCCATTTAAACTTATTATAAAATATTGGCTATATAGTAATTCCCCTACATATGAATCAAGTTGTGAACTTTCAAAGATGCAAATGTGCATTCACATGTCCAATCATGTAAGTTAGTCCACCTGTCTGGTGTACATTGTCACGTTCATGCCATCCTCTAGAAATGGTTGCATTTTTTGCATACTTTATTGTACAGTACGGCATAGAGTCCAATAGTACAGTATCCTTATTTCAAACCCAGAATGTCCAGAAGCAAGTATAAAAGCAGCAGTGATATAGTTGGTACTACTGTACTTTTCAAGATACTATACTGTAAGATTTTAAATGTTTATTTTGTGTGTTTGTCTTTTTCTTTTTTGTATTTGTGTGAAAAGTATTATATACCTATTACAGTGCAATACTAGACAGAAGGTTGTTAGTTGGTTACCTAAGCTAACTTTATGGGACTTATGAACACATTGGTCTTATGAAGGTATTCTCAAAACAGAACTTGTTCATATGTAAAAGAATTACTATACTCAATATATTTCCTGTGCTGTATAATATATCTTTATACCTTATGTAGTAAAACATAGTGGTTTGTGCCTCCTAACCCCCTATCCCTGTCTTGTCCCTCCTCCTGCTCTCTCCTCGCTGGTAACCACCAGTTTGTCCCTTATATCTGTGAGTCTATTTCTGTTTTGCTATATTCATTCTTTTGCTTTATTTTCTAAATTCCACACACAAATGATCACATACAGTATTTGCCTTTTTTTGTCCGACTTATCAACTAGAGGTTTTTAATATTTTTCTGTATTATGGACCCTTTGCCTATTTGATCAAGCAGGACCCCTTCTCAGAACTGTTTTTATAAATGCATAAAATAAAGTACACAGAATTACAGATAAAACTGGTTATATGGAAATATAGTTCTAGTCATGAATTTTTGGAGGTCTGTGGTGACCAAGACAGAAACCCTAGATTTAAAAATTAATAGAAGCAAAAGTCATTTGTTTCTGAAGCTAGAGTTAGAGCAAGTCATATGGAGAGTGGAATAATTTCAAATATCAAATGCTGTAAAGAGGGAGGAGGGGTATGAGGATTGAAAAGGCTTCAGATATTTCAGTAAATATGTTAGCTCTTCTCTCCTCTGTGCACAGATATGGTTCATGGTGGAATAAAGACACTCAAGGTTGGAAATTAATCTTCACTCATTATCTCTTCACTGTTGGAGACCCACATACACATCACCCAGCAAACCTGTACTCACTCAGCATGCACAGCCTTAGTTCACACAAACAATCCAAAATACTGTCTTACTTCATTAGTCCTTTTATTAAAGTCTCAGTCCCTACCCTCACTACGTGAAGAAGGGCAGTGTCCCAAAGGCTAGATATATTTTTAATCTTCCATTCGTGTCCATTAGACTCTCTCCTAAAACTCTATTGTGATAAAATTAACTTTGATTACATCACATCACAAGCTCCCTTTTATTTTTTTTAATCAATACATTTATTTTAATTGGAGGATAATTGCAACACTGGGATGGCCTCTGCCATACGTCAACGTGAGCTGGCCCCAGGCATACCTGTGTCCTCTCCCTCCTGACTCCCCTCCCACCTCTTCCTCCTCCCCATCCCAACAGTTCACGTCATCACAGAGCACTGGCTTTGGGTTTCTTTTGTCACACATCAAATTTCCATTGGCTATCTATTTTACACATGGTAATATACAAGATTCAATGCTACTCTCTCAAATCATCACACCCTCTCCTCCTCCCATTGTGTCCAAAAGTCTGTTCTTTACTTGTGTCTTTTTTAATACTTTAATACTTTCCTTTTTATACTTAATATCACTCTTTCAAGGATTTGATATCATCCTTTCAAGATATTCTCAATAGAGCAATGGAAGAAGAAGCCAGGTAATAGTAGGCTGTGGAAAAGGAAATAGAAGATTCAATTCCCCAGGCTTACATCACAAGCCATCAGAATATGCCACTCATTACCACTTCTTTTTACGCTAGTCTCCTAGCATCTGCTTTCTTCCCTCATTTCTGGAAGGTTTTAGCTCCTACCTCATGGCAAACTTCTCTACCACTACTCCTGTAATAATCTTCAGTGATTTGATATTCAGTGATGGTATTTTCCAAATACCTTGTCTTTTTTCAACACTCCTGTCCTCTCCTCTATTCTGCCACTTATGCCCATGGCCATATCTTAGACCCTGTCATCATCAATAAATACAGTCCCTCCATAATTTTGGCCATCTCACTGTTCAACCACTAATCCTATCCTTCTAGTTCACCTCTCGTACCTTGATCCCAACAATCTTGGTATCTCTCAGTACCTACAACCCATTATCTTTTCTTTCAATTTCACACCCCCTTAGTATCCTCACTTTCATCCTAACCAGATTCAATTCAATTCCATGGTCCATCATTATAATCACTATCTTGCATTCTGCCTCAGCCATCTTGCCTTCTCCCACTTTATTGTATTTATTACATGAACAATCTTGCTTTGATTCATTTCTCCACAATTTTGCCCCTGTACTTATGGAACTAAATGTGGCTGGGGAAAAAAATAAGTATATCCATGAGGGCTAGTCTAATGACAACTCATTTCAAATGGACCTTTGTAATGCAGGCTGGTGTTCTTATTACACTTACCTAATCCATTTACTCTCTCATTGTTCCAAGTGACCATCAATTTTTTTTTTTTGACATTGAACTCTCATTTCTCCTCCATTGTTCTTAATATGTTTATAGCTTTGGTTCTTTTCTTTTTCTTTTTTTTTTAACAGAGAAAATAGAAAAAAAAAGGAAAGAAATAAAAAAACAAAGAAAACTTCCACAAACTTCTCTCAAAATTAATCCAAATATTTCTATCTGGTTTAGATAGTTTCTTTATCTCCGGTTCATAGGGTTATACAGTTCACACCTTATCTAAGGCTAAAATTGCCACTAATGCACTAGATTCTATCTGTTCTTTCTTGCTCAAATACATCACTCTAGGAATTCCCCTCTCTCTCCAGAATTATTACTTCTCCCTTTCTACTGGATTTTTACCATAGCATGCAAACAAATTTCTCCAAATGCAGCAGACATAGTCCCTCTTTCATTTTTTTTAATTTAAAAAATTTTTTTTCTCCTAATATTTCTTTTGCTTGCAACCCCATCTGATGAGATATCTATATCTGCAGAGCTACCTCCTTCATCCCCTTAAGTTTCTATTTTACTTAAGTGTTACCTTCTCAATGAAGTCTTCTCTGGCCACTATTTACATGAAGTCTTCTCTGGCCACTATTTACAGCTGCACATCCATTCAGAATTTCCTTTCCTCTTTCTCTGTTTCATATAATGTTAAAATTTTTACTTATTTTTTCATTTTATTTCTGTCTGATGATCTGCTTGTCATTTGCCTCTCCTCACTAGAATAAAAGCTACTTGAGAAAACATGTTCATTTATCACTGCTATATCCCACAACCTAAAACATTGCCTAGCACACAAGAATGGGCACCATAATTATTTGGGAAGTGAATAGATGAAATGGTTAAATCTGCTAAGTTCAACCACTTTTTCAGAAAATTTGATGGTAAAGAAAAGGGAGATAGTTTAAGGGAGAAAGCATGGATGGTTTGGGGGAGGATTTGTTTCAGGGTTGGGGTGGATATGTCTTGCTTTTTTGTTTTGTTGTTGTTTTAATAAAGAGTTTCACAGCTTAAGTTTGGGGTACAACCTTTCGACTTCTGTATCTGAGCCAAGAGATGTGAATAATTAAGATATTTTACATTATTTAACCTTGAAATGATTATTTTCTATTGTTCTTCTTTCAAGTTCATGAATCAATTTAATTGAAGACTATCCAGAGCCTGGGCATGAGACGGTGGAGTCCTCTTCTTATGTAAGCACCGAAGAAAGCATCCTTCCCAAGGGAGATGTTAAACTTTAAGAACTGGGGTTGACTGATGTGAATCTGCTATCTCCAAAACATGCCTGGTGGGACTTCTTCGGTCACCCGCCAACCAGCTTCTGCTTCACCACTGTCTATGCTGCTGTTCTTCAAGGTCCAGGGCACTTTGCCTCCAGATGGCATTGTTGCACATCATCGCTTCCTGGTAAGCTGGACCTTATCCTATTGTTAAAGGTCTGTCCTATGTGTTGCTTTAACTGAACCCATTCTTTTGGAATTAGGCCCCTGATTTTTCCTGTTTCCACAGTTCCATATGGTTCAGATGGACCACAATTTCTCAAACATGACAGTATTGACATATTGAACCAGACAGTTCTTTGTTTGGGGAGCTGTCCTGAGCACTGTACGATGTTTAGCAGCACTCTGGCCTCTACTCACTAGATGCCAGTAGCACTCCCCTCCTCCAGCTGTGACAATAGCGAATGGCTATAGATGTTTCCAAATGTCCTCTCTGGGGTGTGCGGGACTGGGGGGAGAGAAGGGAGGGTGTGATTACCCCACTTGAGAAGAACCAAGGTAAATCAACTCGATCCCCAGCTCTAAGCCTGGGCAAGCAGCTTAGCCCTTGTCATCTGCTTATTCACTGCTCTGATCTAGTAAGTGGTTCAGCTGAGGACATTGACCCTATTTGGACAATAAGAGTTAGTGAAGGCACTTTTGAAAGAGTTATTGAACCAAAGAAGTTCTTTGTGCTGGAATGCTAAGCTGACGGGGGTTCCTAGGTGGTGCTAGTGGTAAACGACCTGCTTGTCAATGTAGGAGACCCAGATTTGATCCCTGGGTCAGGAAGATCCCCTGGAGAAGGAAATGGCAACCCACTCCAGTATTCTTGCCTGGGAAATCCCATGGACAGAGGAGCCTGGCAGGCTACAGTCCATGGGGTCACAAGAGTTGGACATGACTTAGTGACTAAACCACTACCACCAGAGAATGAGGCCAGAGAAAAAAAACAAAACCAGGGAATGAAACAGATTCCTAAGGATATGATTTGAATATTTAATTCCCATTTTTACTGAAACAAGCTGCACCTTTTCTTTCATGCGACATAAAATTCCTTCTTGGTTTAAACCAGTGTGAGATGGATTTCTGTCGCCTGCAGCTCAATAAGTACTGGGTTGAACACATTTTGTAGGTGAAAAAGGCAGGCAGTGATGAGAGAAAGTATAACTGAGGGAGCAATCTTCTGGAAGAAACAGAAAGGGATGAGAAAACTGTATAGTCTGTAAAAAGCGGTAAGTGGAATTGAGAATAAGGATGGATAAACTTGAGAGGTGAAGAAAGAGGAACTAGAAAGATATCCTGTGATATTTTCATCCTCTGCTAACATAAGGAAGTTGGTAAGATATAATAAGGGTTTTTCCAGGTGGCTCAGTGGTAAAGAATCCACTTGCAATGCAGGAGACACAGGTTTGATCCCTGGGTCAAGAAGATCCTCTCAAAAAGGAAATGGCAACCCACTTCAATATTCTTTCCTGGAAAATCCCATGGACAAAGGAAACTGGCAGGCTATGTAGTCCTTGGAGTCGCAAAGAGCCAGACACAACTTAGTGACTAAATAACAACAAGTTATAGTAGATGGCTTGAGGTGCATGAACAGATGAGTTGGAGAAATGAAAATGGTACTGTGAATGAATAAGATACCGAACTGCATACCAATTGAAAGCAGTTTCTTAAGGAGATATCTGTACACTCATGTTTGTGGGGTGGGGTGGGGGAGGGCAGTGCTAAGTTGCTTCAGTCCTGTCTTACTCTGTGCAACCCTATGGACTGTAGCTTGCTAGGCTCCTCTGTCCATGGGATTCTTCAGGCGTGAATACTGGAGTGGGTTGCCATGCCCTCCTGCAGGGGATCTTCCCAACCCAGGGACCGAACCAGCATTTCCTCTGTCTCCTGCATTGGCAGGTGGATTCTCTACTACTAGCACCACCTGGAAACCCATTCATGTTCATAGCAGCCATTTTCCAATAGCCACGAGGTGAAAACAACCCAAATGTTCATTGATGGATAATTAGATTTTAAAATATTGTATATACATACAATGAAATATTATTCAGCCTGAAAAAAAAATCCTGACAATTGCTACAATGCAGATGGACATTGAGGACACTATACTAAGTGAAATAAACTTGTCACAAAAGGACAAGTAACTGGTTCAACTTATATATGAGGTATCTTGAAGTAGTTATGAAATTCATAGAAATGGAAAGTAGAACGGTTGTTGGCAGGGGCTGAAAGATGAGGAGAATGTGGACTTACTCTTTAATGGATATAGACTGTCAGTTTTGTAAATCGAAAAAGTTCTGGAGATCTGTTGCATAGCACTGTGAATATACTTACACTTCTGAAGTGCACACTTAAAAATAGTTAAGACTAAATTTTGTTATATGTTTTCTCTACTACAATTTTTTTTTAAGATGTCAAACCGCCTACAGAATCTAGAAGAGTGGGAGTAAATCTAAGGCAGTGAATGAGCAAGATTTTATTTTCTCAATAATTTAAATACTGGAACAGAGAACACTGACAGCCAGATTTAGAGTGGGAGACAATGAGTGCACTGGGGCAAGGTGTTGTTGGATAAGTGTTGAGGATGAAGGAATTCAGTGTGTGGGTTGAGTCTGACTAACATGACAAAGGACAAGGCAATGGCACCCCACTCCAGTACTCTTGCCTGGAAAATCCCATGGATGGAGGAGCCTGGTAGGCTGCAGTCCCTGGGGTCGCTAAGAGTCAGACACGACTGAGTGACTTCACTTTCACTTTTCACTTTCATGCACTGGAGAAGGAAATGGCAACCCACTCCAGTATTCTTGCCTGAAGAATCCCAGGCAAGATGAGGGAGCCTGGTGGGCTGCCATCTATGAGGTCACACAGAGTCGGACACGACTGAAGTGACTTAGCAACAGCAGCAGTGGACATATGGAGAAGGCAATGGCACCCCACTCCAGTAGTCTTGCCTGGAAAATCCCATGGATGGAGGAGCCTGGAGGCTGCAGTCGATGGGGTCACTAAGAGTCGGACACGACTGAGTGACTTCACTTTCACTTTCATGCATTGGAGAGGGAAATGGCAACCCACTCCAGTGTTCTTGCCTGGAGAATCCCAGGGATGGGGGAGCCTGGTGGGCTGCCATCTATGGGGTTGCACAGAACCTGACACGACTGAAGTGACTTAGCAGCAGCACCAGCAGCAACATGACAAAATGGTGGGCTGTGGAATGCATAATTGTTAAATCAAAAATTCTAAAACCCTAAAACAAATAAAAATAAAAAATAAAGTTCATTTTAAAAAGAAAAAAAAGTTCTAAAACCCTAAAACTATGTCTGCTACTCAAGAGTTCATTGACTCCAGAAAAAAGATCACAAAAGGCAAGTTTTTTTTTAAGATAAAATTTATTTGAATGACTAATATACACATTATCAAATGACATTTTACAAACAACTATAGTTACTTCAGAGTTAAAGCTTCAGAATTACAACTTGACTCCCATAATTTAAAAAAAAATGTGTAAACTGGAATTACTGAGTGATTATAGAAAGGCAAAATATATTCGATGAGAAAAATCCAAATCAAGTGGAAATAAAAGTGAGATGTTTAACTAAATCAGAGAAAGGTGCACTTATTAAAATAAAAACAGGCTTCCCAACAAATGTATGCCTATCATAACCACAGAATATCCTTCATCCTTTGCTTAAATAATTAAAACCACACTATAATTAAAAGTATATGGTAACAGTAAGTATGCTGATTACAGTATATATGTCTAGATTCTTTCTAGACACAAGGAAAGCTCTTTTTAGTTCCTTTCTTAAAAATTTAACACTTCTTCAGAGATATGTAACTATTTATAGCCATAGCCTGTCTCCAGTTACATCACAGCTGAGGCTTCAAAAAGTCCTTGAAATGCACATGGCAGTAAAACTGGGCTCCCATCTTTACTATCATCAAGCAACTTTTCGTTGTTCTGCTTGATACTGATTGCATATAGGAGTTAAATCTTATGAAACAAATCACTGATGTTGAGACCATACTAATCCACTTGTTGATAGTAGAATGGTTTCTTTCCAACTGATGTTCAGTGAGGCATACTGAAATAGATTATATTTAGGAGGCAGCATGAAAAGCAGTGATGCAACTCAAAGTTTAAATCTATGTCTTAACCTTATCTCTATATATACCAATTACAAGTGCTATAAACAATGGAGCATCATTCAGTTAAATGGTCCATATTACATGAAGCAAACAAATAACTAAATTTTGCATTGATAGATATGAATGAAAATAAATGAGGAAGAAATTAAAACAATGGTCTCCTACTAACTTAATCAAATATTTATTTAACAAACATTTACATGATACCTTTACTTTGGGCCCCCAAAGGGTTTGGTTTTAGAGATCACTCTGGCAGTCTCTCCTATCCGCTTCTCTTTTTCTGCAACTCATCAGCAACAAGGAATCTTTTCTTCCTCAACTGCCACAGCAGTTTTTCTGTGTCTAATTTATGGCAGTTAATGTTACACTATGATATGTATGTGTCTTATTTTTCTGACTAAAATAAGTTCCAGGAGGGTAGAGGTGGTATCTTCATCTTATGTTTTATAACTCACATAGGAGAAAGCAGCTTGAAGCCATATTTGAACTTGAATTCTTCCTTTGTCAATTACTGACCCCCGAGTCTTTGGTCAAGAGAATTTTTTCTCCCTGGTTTTGTCACCGAGGATATTATTATATGCCAACTCAGGTATTACCTTGGAATAATACATACCTTTTAAAGTTGCAGTGAAGGCTAAATGAGATAAGGCATGAAAGAGCCTTAGCATAAGGCCTGGGCTTAGCAAGCCTTCAATTGTTCACCCCCATTTTCTCCTGGAAACCTCAGGGGGGCTCTTCATGTTGCCTGTCAACCTTTCTGTACTCCCTATCATTCAGGCTTCACCTATCATGGTGACAAATTAATACCTTCTCCTCAAGTCTTTAACATCTCCTTTTCTAATCTCCCTGTCAGCTGGTCATTTTGCTTTTTATTCACTGGAAAACAGAGGCATCCAAAGAGAACTTCTACATGTGTTTTCCCAATGACATCTCCCCACCTGCCTTCATCTGCTCCCATGTGTTCTGCCTTTCCTGTTACTAAGGCCAGGCTCCTAAGGTCTACCTCCTGCTTGAACACTAGATCCCATTCCTCTTAGCTTAGGACATTGCTCCCACAATTTTTCCTTTTCTTTCCCTGTCATTTCCTTCCTTCCCCCTAGATCATTCTCTTCAGCTTATAGGAATAGCAGCTATTTCTCCATTCTTACAAATATGTCCCTTTGCTTCTTATCCTTGCCATTACTCTACTTATCTACTCCTCTCTATAGAAAAAATCCTTGAAAGAGAAATCTCCAGTTTCTCTCCTTTCATTCTCTCTTAAACTCACTTCTGTCAACTCCAATTTGCTTCTTTTCCTCTACACCAAAACTGTTCTTGGCAAGATTACCAGCAAATCTTATGCTAAACACAGGTCAGTTTTTCACATTGATGTTCCTTGATCTATCAGCACATTCGACAAGGCCTATCACTCCCTCCGGAGAAGGCAATGGCACCCCACTCCAGTACTCTTGCCTGGAAAATCCCATGGACGGAGGAGCCTGGAAGGCTGCAGTCCATGAGGCCGCTGAGGGTTGGACACTACTGAGCGACTTCACTTTCACTTTTCACTTTCATGCATTGAAGAAGGAAATGGCAACCTACTCCAGTGTTCTTGCCTGGAGAATCCCAGGGATGAGGGAGCCTGGTGGGCTGCCATCTATGGGGTCGCACAGAGTCGGGCACGACTGAAGTGACTTAGCTCAGCTGTATCACTCCCTCCTCCTTATGGTTCTCTCTTTGCATGACTCCTGGAACACCACACTCTGGGATTCCCTCCTGTATCAGAGCAGCGTCTATGCTTCTGTGTCAGCTCCTTCCCACTCCATGACTCCTAATGTTGGAGGAACCAGGGCTCAGCATTTGGACCCATCTTCTTCCCTTGCCTATCTCACTCCTTTTATTGACCTTACTCGGTTTCATTATCTGTATATCCATACACTGACAAGACTCAACTTTGTATCCCAAGTCTGGTCCTATTCCTAAAATGTTGAGTTGTACATCCAGCTATCTTTTTAGCACCTGTATGTGGATATCTATTAGATATCTTACATTTAACAGATATCCAAAGTGAACTGCTCATGTTTCTCTCCAGTCCTGATTTCATTCTCAGTTGTCTTAATTAACAGCAATTCTAAACTTCAAGCTGCTCAGGCCAAAAACTCCAAGCATCATCATCGACTTCTCCCTTTCTCTCATACCCTGATACAAACTGTCAGCAAATTCTACTGTCACTGTCTCAAAAATGTATGAAGAATCTGACCTCTCCTCACCAGGCTGGTAGTAGCCATTCACAACTTATTAGAGTTTTGTGATAGCATTCACACACTCTTTTCTTGATGCAGCAGTTAAAGCGACCATTTGCTTCCCTGTTTAAAACCCTTCAATGATTCTCATTTCAGAACAAACACCAAGTCCATTAAAATGATCTAGCATACCCTATAGGGCCAACAATCTTCACCCTCCTCCCCGTGTGTGCGTCCAATGCAGCAGGAACATACCAGCTTATATGGCCTTTGTACTCACTGTTCTTTCTTCCTCTATGAGGCTGAGTCCTTGCTTCACATTAGCCTTTGCTGAACTGTCATTTTCTTAGTGAGGACTTCCCTTCTAACTCTCCTTCCCTATCTAGCCCCTTTTCTGGTTTCTTTTTTCTCACAATATTTATTTATTGATTGATTCTTATTTTGCTATTTATTTAAATATTTGTTAAATAGATGAATAAATTTTAAAAAAACAGGGATATGAGTCGGTAATGTGAAGTAAGTAAACAGATTTTGTGCATAATTATTAAAGACCTATGCAACAGACCCATATATATTTAGTACTATGCTTATTGATAAATATAAATTGAAAGAAATTTTGACATAGAAATTAATGAAAATATTTAAAACTTCATTAGATACCAATTTGTCTTCTGACTAGTTTGCTGGGCTGTATGGGTCAGGGAGTACATGTCAAGTGCTTCTAAATGAACATCTTCTTTATGGCTTGTATTTGTGTAGTAATTGCTAAATGGAAAAAAAGAAAAAAGAAAAGAAAAAATAAATTCTTTACTCACTGGCCAAAATTACTATAAAGGTGTAACAGTTGTCTTCCTTTTTGCAATTCCCAACACATGGTAGGTACTTTTTATGGATGATTTCATTTTATTGTCTTAACTATCTTATGAAGTAATCACTATAATCCCCATTTTTTGAAAAGACCCATAAAAATAATTTGCTAAGCTACTAAGTGTCCAAATCAGAAGTTTACATTGGGCAGCTTTATCCAGCTCTTTTAATGACTAACAATTAGGACTCCCAGATTGAAAAAAGTTATAAAGAAGCTTTCACTTTATAATATGATCATAAACTTACCTTTGGAGAACCAATCTTCCAATCTAACTTAAAAAGAAATTTATATTTTATATTTAATTCAAAATACTTAAATATCATGCAGCACTAAAATTTTTAAATGACTTTTAAGATATTTTTGCTTTTTTTTCTTTCAAAGCACATGTACTTTGCTGTGCTTCTAAAACATTTTGTCAAAATTAGCAAAAGACAATAAAATGTGATTGTACTATCATGCAGAACTCTGAGACAAAATAATACAAAATTACTAGGGAAGAAAAGTTACCGCTAAGGGTACTTACAACTTGCCACTCACTATCACATTTAAGAGGTCAATTTACATATTTAGCAGGAAGATACATTAAAATTATTACAAAAGATAATTTTTACGTTAATGTGAGATTTAGGTTTTATTGAAACATCTTAGAAGGCAAGGAGAGAATAACATAGTCTCTTCTTCATGTGTTTGAATAACTTCAAAATTTAATTTTGTTAGTAGACATTGATTTTTAAATGATCCACTACTCACCTTACTTACAAAAAGTATTTAAGACAGTTCAAATGTCTGTATTAAGTATAAGAAACTAAACTGAAGTCAGTTAGAAAATGAAAATAAAATGAGTGATGCTTAGGATTTAATTTAACATATATGTTTAGTTCATAATCAACTGAGGCTCTTATGTATAGTGTTTGATATAAACATATTAATAACTTTGTTAATAACTTTAATAATCAGATAGGAATATTACAAATTATTTGAGCTTATTGGTGTTCCCAAAGTTTACAAATTTTCCTACACATGTAATGCTCTGATAGCAAACTTTGTAAAAGGAAAGAGGGAGATAGAGACCACTTTTTCTCTTTATTTAAATGTCTTTTTAAATTACTCTTGACTAAAATTATGTTCTAACTTCCTGTAAGAAAAGCCATGCAAATGACGTCTCTATGTTTGTTGTCTTGAGACCTGTAACTCTCCTGAATTCTATGAAGCCATTTTCTCCCAACTTTCTTTACTCTTACTTCTGACAGTTCCTTCCCCCTCTTGCCTTTCAAGTATTACTGTTATTCTTAGACCTGTTTTCATCCTTGTTCTAATCTTCTATTTTGTTTGGTACCCGGTCCATCTAGTCAAGGCTATGGTTTTTCCTGTGGTCATGTATGGATGTGAGAGTTGGACTGTGAAGAAGGCTGAGCGCTGAAGAATTGATGCTTTTGAACTGTAGTGTTGGAGAAGACTCTTGAGAGGCCCTTGGACTGCAAGGAGATCCAACCAGTCCATTCTGTAGGAGATCAGCCCTGGGATTTCTTTGTTTTTGTTTTTGTTTTTTTGTTTGTTTGTTTGTTTTGTAGTTGATATGTTTATTAATTACAAAAATTTGGATCAAAAAATTCATTCATTTGCTCATATATTATCCCTGCCTCCCTCCAACAAACATTCATTTAGTACAACTGGTCCTTGAACAACACAGGTTTGAACTGCACTGGTCCCTTTATGTGCAGATTTTTTCAATAGTAAATACTCCATAATCCAAGGTTGGTTGAATCCCTGGATTCAACCGGGATTGAGAGGTTGAATATAGATAGGGGAAGACAAGAAACTATAAAACTCTTAGAGGAGAACATAGGCAAAACACTCTCTGACATAAATCACAGCAGAATCCTCTATGATCCACCTCCCAGAATACTGGAACTAAAAGCAAAACTAACAAATGGGATCTAATTAAAATTAAAAGCTTCTGCACAACAAAGGAAACTATAAAAAAGGTGAAAAGACAGCCTTCTGAATGGAAGAAAATAATAACAAATGAAACAACTGACAAACAACTAATCTCAAAAACATACAAGCAGCTTATGCAGCTCAACTCCAGAAAAATAAATGACCCAATCAAAAAATGGGCCAAAGAACTAAATAGATACTTCTCCAAAGAAGACATACGAATGGCTAACAAACACATGAAAAGATGCTCAACATCACTCATTATCAGAGAAATGCAAATCAAAACCACAGTGAGGTACCATTTCACACCAGTCAGAATGGCTGCAATCCAAAAGTCAACAAGCAATAAATGCTGGAGAGGGTGTGGAGAAAAGGGAACCCTCTTACACTGTTGCTGGGATTTCTTTGGAAGGAATGATGCTAAAGCTGAAACTCCACTACTTTGGCCACCTCATGTGAAGAGTTGACTCACTGGAAAAGACTCTGATGCTGGGAGGGATTGGGGGCAGGAGGAGAAGGGGACGACCGAGGATGAGATGACTGGATGGTGTCACGGATTCGATGGACGTGAATCTGAGTGAACTCCGGGAGATGGTGATGGACAGAGAAGCCTGGTGTGCTGCAATTCATGGGGTCACAAAGAGTCGGACACGACTGAGCGACTGAAATGAACTGAAGGCTACAATTGTGATTTACACATCAGCTACCTGAGTCCAGGCCTCTCTCTTGAGTCCTGGAAGAGGGTGCCTAGAAGTAGCAGATCAGAACTGCACCATGTCCCCCCACAAATCTGTCCCTCTCCATTTTTGGTGAACCATTGGCTCTATCCAGTGGCCACCACTTGATTTATACTTTATGTCCGCTTATTCCCACATTTAGCAATTCACTAAACCTCGAAATACTGATTGAAGAAGGGACGAGAAGGGGACAACAGAGGATGAGATGGCTGGATGGCATCATAGACTCGATGGACATGAGTTTGAGTAAGCTCCAGGAGTTGGTGATGAACAGGGAGGCCTGGTGTGCTGCAGTCCATGGGGTCACAAAGGGTCAGACATGACTGAGCGACTGAACTGACTGAACTGAAATCCTGAAAAGCCTATTGTCTTCATAGTGAAAATATTTCTTTTTAAGATTTTTTGGATGTGGACCATTTTAAAACTCTTTATTGAGTTTATTACAATATTGCTTCTGTTTTATGTTTTGATTTTTTGGTCAGCAGGCATGTGGAATATTAGTTCCTAATCAGGTATTGAACATATACCCCTGCATTGGAAGGTGAAGTTTTAACCACTGGACTGCCAGGGAAGCCCTTAAAGATATTTCCTACATCTATTGCATCCTCTTGATCCTCACCACTGCTGCTCTGGTTGACAACTCAGTACTGCCCCTTTTTTAAAAAAACAAAAATCAAACAACTAATCTCAAAAATATACAAGCAACTTATGCAGCTCAACTCCAGAAAAATAAATGACCCAATCAAAAAATGGGCCAAGAACTAGACATTTCTCCTAAGAAGACATATGGATGGCTAACAAACACATGAAAAGGTGCTCAACATCACTCATTATCAGAGAAATACAAATCAAAACCACAGTGAGGTACCATTTCACACCAGTCAGAATGGCTGCAATCCAAAAGTCTATAAGCAATAAATGCTGGAGAGGTGTGGAGTAAAGGGAACCCTCTTACACTGTTGGTGGGAATGCAAATTAGTACAGCCACTATGGAGAACAGTGTGGAAATTCCTTAAAAAATTGCAAATAGAACTGCCTTATGACCCAGCAATCCCACTGCTGGGCATACACACTGAGGAAACCAAAATTGAAAGAGACCCATGTACCCCAATGTTCATTGCAGCACTGTTTATAATAGCCAGGACATGGAAGCAACCTAGATGTCCAACAGCAGATGAATGGATCAGAAAGCTGTGGTACATATACACGATGGAGTATTACTCAGCCATTAAAAAGAATACGTTTGAATCCGTTCTAATGAGGTGGATGACACTGGAGCTGATTATACAGAGTGAAGTAAGCCAGAAAGAAAAACATCAATAGAGTATACTAACACATATATATATATGAAATTTAGAAAGATAGTAATGATAACCCTGTATGCGAGACAACAAAAGAGACACAGATGTATAGCACGGAATTTTGGACTCTGAGGGAGAGGGAGAGGGTGGGATGATTTGGGAGAATGACACTGAAACATGTATACTATCATGTAAGAAACGAATCGCCAGTCTATGTTCGATACAGGATACAGGATGCTTGGGGCTAGTGCATGGGGATGATCCAGAGAGATGATGTGGGGTGGAAGGTAGGAGGGGGGAGTCAGGATTGGGAATTCATGTACGCCCGTGGCTGATTCATGTCAATGTATGGCAAAACCAATACAGTATTGTAAAGTAAAATAAAGTAAAAATAAAAATATGAACATATTGTTTCTTTGCTTAAGATTCTACAGGATAAACACCAACTCCTTGTCGTGGCATACAAGGCTTTTGATGACTAACTTTCAGACCATCTTTTCCCAAGACTGTTAAACTTCAGTCCCATGAGATGTTAAAGGCATTTTATGAGAAAAAAGTTCAGCAGCCCAACTCATCTGAGAGATTCGTTTTTGAAAAATTAAATAGGCTTCCTTAATGTAGGACCTTTGCCTGGAGAATCCCAGGGATGGGGGAGCCTGGTGGGCTGCCTTCTATGGACTTGCACAGAGTCAGACACGACTGAAGCAACTTAGCAGCAGCAGCAGCAGCAGTGTAGGACCTTAAGTAGTCTGATAGTCATTGTGAATACCCATGAAAAAAATGTAGCATGAAGTATTTCCCAATCTTATTTGTTCATAGAACACCATTTCCCCTGAAATCATTCACAAAACAATGTTTATGTGATAAATCCTGATAAACACTACTGCCTAAAGTACCTCTCAAGACCCTTGCCAGACCTACTGTGCTTAGGCCCTTCCAGGCTTAGAACAAACTATTCAGGTTCAAATATGCCATTATTACATAATTTCAATGTTAGCCCCTTCATGTCTGATGCCTGCTCTAGGCATTACAGAACTGTGAACAGTGCAATCAGATCATTTAGAGAGATCCAAGTGATGGGGCTTGTTAAAGTAATTTTGCTGGAGTTTGTGGGTGACATGTTTATGGTGACATGATTTGGTCATCCCCCACTGGAAGTTATTTGAGATTTGGTAAGACTTTACCTGATTATCCTCCCTATCACTAGCATTTATTGATCCTTAAGAACCTGGGCACACAGAACATTCCCTGGCTGATAACTGATGATATCATTTGCTAAAAGTGTACCCTTTGTACCTATGAGAATATTCTGCAATTTCCATAAGATTTTAGGTATCAGAGGGGATCTTTTATGTCACTTAAACCTATGCTAACTTCAGTGTTTCCCAGGCATGTCAATTCCTTACATAGTTCTCATAATATGTGATGGAAAGACAAGTCCCTGGGTCTTTATTCAAACTGCACCTTCTACTTAGAATACTTTTCTCTACTTGTCTACACCTGTGAGGCATACCTGCAACATCTTCTCCACTATGAAAGCTTTTCTGATCAAAATTCCTAAGCACTGACCATTTGATTGCATCTCCACCAAACATCACATAACCTACTCTGGCAATAATACTTTATGGATACAAAGTTTTTTTTTTAATAATAAATTTAAAATAAAATGAAAAAGTATGTCTAATTTATGGATGATAAAACATAATATAGCAAACTGTAGAAACCTAGTAGTATATTTAAACAGTCATGAAAACAACAATTGAGTTGTTTAAAGATTGCTTAAACAAATAGAAAGGCCTAGTATGTTTCTGTATAAGAAAGCATTACAGAAAATGTGCCAATTCTCAAAGGTTAACCTATAGACTTAATTGTAATCGCAACATATCTGTCTTTAGAAAATGACAGATTATCTAAAATGCCTATAAGAACAAACAGAAGAAAGAGGAAAATCTTTAAAAACTATAATGAGGGGATTCTTGCCTTCTTAGAAGTTATAATATCAGAAAACTATACTATTTGAATGCAAAGCGGTTTGTGATAGAAAAATAGACACATCAATTGAAACAATAAAAAAAGAATCCAGAAATACAATATATCCAGATACATTAATTATTTGATATATGATCAAGTTGGAACTAACTTTCTGGAAAACCATTTGGCAATATTAACTAAGCATCTAAATGTTCATACACTTATTCCTAGAATTCTAGGAATCTAAGCTAAGGAAATATGGAGATGTAGAAAAAGTTTCTTTAGGTTTTTCTTGTTTTTATTTATTATGAAAATAAATGTGGAAGCAGTTTAAAATCTATACAATATAGATACATATTATAGAAAAATATGCAATCAAATTGGTAAAAAGAAAATGTGATTTAAATATAAAAATAGGCTAAATGAAAAAAAAGGCAGGAGAGTATAAGGCCAATATTGCAGTTTAAAAAAAACAAAGAAATAAGAAAATAATTATACAGGCAAATGCCAAATATCAGCAGTTTTTATCACTGGGATTTTTTCTTATTTTTAGATTTTTTTATTGTGTATAAATAAATATAATCTTATCTGTATAAATATCATTCAAATAAAATTAATGCTTGTTATCTTTCAAGTTCTTACAGAAAGGATATTCTATTTAACACAAAATACCTTATTCCAGTTATCACATTGCAGTATTTATTTCTTTTAACTTGTGCTTCTGTGTTTAGTTTCAGGAAAGAAGTCAAAATCTTTTGTGCGTTTTTGTCAAGCAAGCATCAAACTTACCGTTCTCTGTGTTTTAATATCATGCGTAAGGTGACAGCACCCAAGCAGAAAAGAGCTATTACCCCTGCAGAAAAACCTAAAATACAAAACAAAGTATTAAATGATAGAAAAACATAACCTACATTGTTTTGAAGTGATTGTGGGGTCTGTTCCTAGTGGTGGGGAAAATGTTATGTGACTTTCTTGCTTATTCTTCTTCAGCCATACAGATACTAAATTCCGAAATAGTTTTATGTGGGCTTATGTTTTGGATTTAATCTAGTTCATATTTATTCTAAGGCACCAAGCATTTGACCACAAGGTTCCAATCAAGTTTAAGTTCAGTTTTTCTGTTCTTTTCAGTTTTATTAGTAATATTCTTGTCACTGGAGTGAAATTAGAAGCTCAGGACTCCAGGATTCCGTGACTTTTCATACAACATTTAACTCTAAGTTGTGAAATATATTTTGCCACTGCAGAATAAACGAGTCTGTTTTGATAGCAACCAAATCATGCAAAAGACCAATAGTTAAACGAAAGTTTTGTGTGTGGTGTTCAGTAGCTCAGTCATGCCATACTCTTTGCGACCCCATGGACTATAGCATGTGAGGCACCTCTGTCATAGAATTCTCCAAGCAAGAACACCGAAGTGGGTTGTCATTTCCTTCAGGGTATCTTCCCAACCAAGAGATTGACCTCACATCTCTTGCATCTTCTGCACTGACAAGTGAATTCTTTACCTCTGCACCGTATGGGAAGCCCAAACTTTTAGTAAACCTAAACTTTTGAACTAAAAACTGAGAGTGCTGATCAAGCCATTCATTTCATCCTATCCAAAAATGACAGTTTTGTGATGTGAAGTGCACATTAAAAAAGCCTTAGAAAACTTAAAAAAAAAAAAAGTGCAATTTCTCATGAGTTCAAATGAAAAAAACTTAACAGGCAGGATACAGGGCTTCCCTGGTGACTCAGATGGTAAAGAATCCCCCTGCAATGCAGGAAACCTGGGTTGGATCCCTGGGTTGGGAAGATCCCCTGGAGAAGGGAATGGCAACTCACTCTAGTATTCTTGCCTGGAGAATTCCACGGACAGAGGAGACTGGTGTACTACAGTCCATAGGGTCACAAAGAGTTTGATATGACTGAGCAACTAAGCACAGCACATATCAGTTCTGTTCAACTGCTCAGTCATGTCTGACTTTTTGCGGCTTCATGGACTGCAGCACTCCAGACTTCCCTGTCCATCACCAACTCCTGGAGTTTACGCAAAGTCATATCCATTGAGTTGGTGATGCCATCCAACCATCTCATCTTTAGTCATCCCCTTCTCCTCCTGCCTTCAGTCATTCCCAGCATCAGAGTCTTTTCAAATGAGTCAGTTCTTCACATCAGGTGGCCAAAGTATTGGAGTTTCAGCTTCAGCATCAGTCCTTCCAATGAATATTCATGACTGATTTCCTTTAGGATGGACTGGTTGGGTCTCCTTGCAGTCCAAGGGACTCAAGAGTCTTCTCCAACACCACAGTTCAAAACCATCAATTCTTTGGCGCTCAGCTTTGTTTATAGTCCAACTCTCACATTCATACATGACTACTGGAAAAACCAAAGCTTTGGCTAGACATAACTTGGTTGGCAAAGTAATGTCTCTGCTTTTTAATATGCTGTCTAGATTGGTCATAATTTTTCTTCCAGAGAGCAAGCATGTTTTAACTTCATGGCTGTAGTCACCATCTGCAGTGATTTTGGAGCCCAAAAAATAAAGTATGTCACTGTTTCCATTGTTTCCCCATCTATTTGCCATGAAGTGATGGGACCAGATGCCATGGTTTAGTTTTCTGAATGTTGAGTTTTAAGCCAGCTTTTTCACTCTCCTCTTTCACTTTCTTCAAGAGGCTCTTTAGTTCTTCACTTTCTGCCATAAGGGTGGTGTCATCTGCATATCTGAGTTTATTGATATTTCTCCAGGGCCTCACACATTTGTATAAATTACCATTAGAAGTTTCATTGAAGAATTTAAGAAAACTTACCAGCAATAAGAGGAGCAAGTGAACCTAAGGAAAATACAAAATCATGAAAACATTAGTCTAGTTGCATGGCTCCACGTAGCTCCAAATACCGTGGATATCCCAGAAATTAACACTCAGATCCCTCTTTTTTAAGTCTACTTAAAAAATGTATCAGAACACTGAATTATACCCAATCTTTCTTCATTCTTTATGTAACAACTTCATTAGCCTTTAAAATTTTTTCCACTTTAAGGTGAGATAGTTCATTCATGAAAAAAATAATAAACTCAACTTTATAATCAGGGATTTCTCAGGTCAGAATGGAAACAACCATTACAACAGTTTAGTTAGCATATTTTTGGAGGTCCTTGTCATATCAGTAAGCTTATAAATCAAGATTCAGCAATAGCAGAAGTCTCGGGAGCAACTTCTTTCAAAATACATTCTGTCTTTTGTATCTGTGGATTTAACCAACCACTAATCAAAAATATTTGAAAAAGTAAAATATTTCAGGAAGTTCCCAAAAGCAAAGCTCACACTGTGAGCCCAGCATCTATTTACATAGCATTTACATTGCATTGGGTATTATAAATAATATAGAAATGATTTCAAGTATATGGGAGGATATGCACAGATTATATACAAATACTATGCCATTTTACATAAGGGACTTGAGAATCTGCAGATTTTTGTATATAAGGGGGCCCTAGAACCAATTCCCCTGAGGATACCAAAGGACCACTGTATAAGGCTGTGAGTTTTGCACCTTTTAAATCAGTGCTCATCTCTCTTTATATTCTTTCTTTACTTTCCCAATCTTCAGAAAGTCTCACTTTTACTACATAGACCATTGACTTCAAATTCTTCTGTTACTATACCACTGATCACAAACCTGTCTCCATTTAAAACCCAGGAGTCCCTAAAATTGAGGGATGACCCCCTGTCTCTTCTTTACAGTGAAACAAGTAGAAGCTGCAGAGAAGCTCTTTGCACTTACTGGGTGATTTGCAAACAGCCAAGGGAGGGTTCCATCGGTGATCTTCCTGACACTGGCTCTGGGGACTGCCTTCCAGGGTATACCCGTCTTCACATACTAAAGTGATAACAGCTCCATATTGATACATTCTTCCAGGCTCCAGCCCATTCTGGATTCCATTTATGTGTTCTGGGAAGCTACAGTTCACCTCTGAAATTAAAGGAATCTAATTGAATCTGTGTCATATTTTGACCTTTAACTAAGAATGTAGATACTTCCCTTAATGGAAAGATTTATGAAACCAATTTATTCTATTCTCAGTTAGTAAAACTTCACTGAAATAACACAAAATTATATCCTAGGCATAGACTTTTAGTGTCAGCCATCTACCTCAATAACACTCTGGTTATCAAATAACTTTCTTTCTTGTGGTTTAGTCTCTAAACCAATAATGAATAATTTTTGTGGCTTCTTAGAGAAATGATGCAGGATGAATGAGTAATGTTAAGACTTCTGAATTATTTCCTCAGCTTCTACTCTTGTTCTCCAACTCTTCTTAGATGTGAAAGCTTCCTCTTTTCTTCTTTTGTCTTTTCAGTGCAGTGGCCAATAGTGTGAGATTTTGGATTTGAACCTAACTCTAGGGCTTTCAGGTTGTTTGACTCTGTATAAGTTATAAATCTCTCCATTCTACTAGGACCTCAGGAATAATGACACCAATCTCATATGCTTCTCATGAGGATTAAATGACAGAAGGCATGCAAAGTGCTGTGTGTGGTAAGTGCTCAACTAATATTTAATATTAACTCACCATTCATATTTCATATGTACTATTTATGATAGTAAAAATGACATTCTGAAACTTTGATAAGTATGCCCATAATCCTACACCACTTACAGGGAAATATGATCAAAAAATTATTTTTTAGTAGTATTTTGTTAAATGCACACTTAACTAACCACAGTGCACATTCAATCTGTATTAGTTGTTTAATCTACATAAGTTGTAGTTATTTAATCTACATAAAGACTTCATCTTTCCATATTTAAATGACTACATATATGATAGCTCATATAGACTAGGCCTTCAGCCATTTTCTTTATTTTGCAATATTTAAATTACTTCATCTATTAATCCAATTAAATGTATTTAATTGGATTAAATACATTAATTAAATGTATTTAATTAAATGATCCAATCAATGCATCTATTTGGCTATTTTAAGTTGAAAGTACTTAACTGAAAATATCTACTTGGGATAAATTTTATTTAAAAAATAAGAAAACAAATAGAGAACACACCTTTACAATACGGGGCAGGTCGGTTCCAGGTTCCTTCATGTGTGCAAAGAAGGAGTGCCTCTCCCACAAGCAGGTAGCCTTGGTTGCAGCTGTACAAGATTGACATTCCAGGAGAAAATCGAGTTATGTCTCCACCAGTATGATTTCCATGGGAGATCTTAAATGGACGTTGACAGCCAAAGAAAGCTGAGACATCAATATGAAAGGATTTTTAATTTAGTACAGAGGAACACATAGCCAATACTCTCTGTAGTTGATAACAATACAGAAAGAAGGCAGGCAACAAGCCAACTGATCAGTATCCAAAAATACTCATTCCACCCAAACCAAGCAGTACAGGACAGATATTTGCAAAGAATGCTCAAATAACTGCACAACTGCACTCATCTCACATGCTGGTAAAGTAATGCTCAAAATTCTCCAAGCCAGACTTCAGCAATACGTGAACCGTGAACTCCCTGATGTTCAAGCTGGTTTTAGAAAAGGCAGAGGAACCAGAGATCAAATTGCCAACATCCGCTGGATCATGGAAAAAGCAAGAGAATTCCAGAAAAACATCTATGTCTGCTTTCTTGACTATGCCAAAGCCTTTGACTGTGTGGATCACAAAAACTGTGAAAAATTCTGAAAGAGATGAGACTACCAGACCACCTAACCTGCCTCTTGAGAAATCTGTGTGCAGGTCAGGAAGCAACAGTTAGAACTGGACATGTAACAACAGACTGGTTCCAAATAGGAAAAGGAGTACGTCAAGGCTGTATTTTGTCACCCTGCTTATTTAACTTCTATGCAGAGTACATCATGAGAAACGCTGGATTGGAAGAAACACAAGCTGGAATCAAGATTGCCGGGAAAAATATCAATCACCTCAGATATGCAGATGACACCACCCTTATGGCAGAAAGTGAAGAGGAACTAAAAAGCCTCTTGACGAAAGTGAAAGAGGAGAGTGAAAAAGTTGGCTTAAAGCTCAACATTCAGAAAATGAAGATCATGGCATCTGGTCCCATCACTTCATGGGAAATAGATGGGGAAACAGTAGAAACAGTGTCAGACTTTATTTTTTGGGGCTCCAAAATCACTGCAGATGGTGACTGCAGCCATGACATTAAAAGATGCTTACTCCTTGGAAGAAAAGTTATGACCAACCTAGACAGTATATTCCAAAGCAGAGACATTACTTTGCCGACTAAGGTCCGTTTAGTCAAGACTATGGTTTTTCCTTTGGTCATGTATGGATGTGAGAGTTGGAGTGTAAAGAAGGCTGAGTGCTGAAGAACTGATGCTTTTGAACTGTGGTCTTGGAGAAGACTTGAGAGTCCCTTGGACTGCAAGGAGATCCAACCAGTCCATTCTGAAGGAGATCAACCCTGGGATTTCTTTGGAAGGAATGATGCTAAAGCTGAAGCTCCAGTACTTTGGCCACCTCATGCGAAGAGCTGACTCATTGGAAAAGACCCTGATGCTGGGAGGGATTGGGGGCAGGAGGAGAAGGGGACGACCAAGGACGAGATGGCTGGATGGCATCACTGACTCAATGGACGTGAGTCTGAGTGAACTCCAGGAGATGGTGATGGACAGGGAGGCCTGGCATGCTGCAATTCATGGGGTCGCAAAGAGTCGGACACGACTGAGCAACTGAACTGAACAAAACCATGTATGATCTGAAAGCAAATGTCAAAAGTAAGATAATGAAACATCAGTGGTTGCAGCCTACAATTGTAATCTATCAAAGAACAGTAATTTTTTCTCTTTAAATGGTAGAAAGACTGTAGTTAAGTGTCACACCTTCAAATAGCTACAGGCACCAGGAAGTGATGCCAAGTTATAGAGCACCTATCTTTCTAAAAATGGCAGCCACTGCCTAATTCAAGCTATTGATACCTCACAGGAAAACACAGGGGATCCTCACTGTATCACAGATTCACAGTTGATCTTGGGTTGATCACAGTTGGATCTCACTTAAAATAAGACTGCTGTGCTAGACAAAAATAAACAGTTCTGAATTCAGTTCTTGGTTGCCAGTTGCATTCTCTGTTGCAGATAGCCACTGACAGGGATAAAACTACCAATGACAACTAAAATTACAAGACAATTAAGTATGTTTTAAGGCTAGCTCCATTTTCTAGAATACTCAAATATCTCTTTCTGGCTGATAGCACAGCCTTAAATATGAAATTATCAAGCAATGTTACTGCCAAACATTTGCTGAAAAAGATATGTGCATTTTTGCCATTCTAAGCTAATAAAAATAATAAATTTGGAAAATCCCTTAAATTTAGAAGTTAACCATTATCCTTTCATGTAGCTTTTGAAAACATGCTTGGAAAGAAAAGGGAAAACAAAACACGAGCTGAGAAAATAAGACAAGCAAGTATTTTGTAAAAATAATATGATTATCCCCGTGCATCAGTCTGAAGAGAGGGTGTGGGGCGGGAGGGGGGAAGTGGGGGTCGGGATTGGGAGTTCATGTACACTTGTGGCTGATTCATGTCGATGTGTAGCAAAACGAATACAGTATTGTAAAGCAAAACAAACTAAAAAAAAATTAATTTAAAAAAATAATATGATTACATAAGCTTTTAACTTGCCTTTCTATAGGTGAAATGACAAGTGCACATTCAAAACCCCTTCTTAAAAATTATATGTAACACCCCATATTTTATTCCTTAAAATATCTTACCCTTTTTGATGCAAGTTGGTACACCTGGCACCCATTTGTTGTTGGTATGGCATCTAATCAAGTGACTGCCATTCATGATGAAGCCAGGATTGCAGGCAATATGTAATATGTCATTGTGGGAATATGAAGAATAAGTTTTATTTAGCTTGTGTCCATGAATGACTTCTGGGTTAGGGCAGTAAGTCACAGGAGGAGATTTTAAACACTGGGGGGCAGGTCCACTCCAAGATCCATTTCCTTTAGAATCAATTATGCACCGTATACTTTTCTCTCCCAAGAGATCAAATCCTTGATCACATTCATAAGAGACTTCGTTTCCATATCGAAAGCCTCCTGGCAGCACACCCCTGTGCCTCCCATTCTTAACCTTGGTGGATCCTTACAGTAGACAACTGCAGATAAGAACAGGAAATTCTGCTTCAGCTGGTGCACCATAGTGGACAGTCTTCATTCAGATACAAATGCAACTATGCAACTGTGTGTACTGCACATAGCTATAAAGTTGTTTCCTGAAGGAGGAAATGTCAATCCACTTAATTCTTGCCTGGAAAACTCCATGGACAGAGGAGCCTGGCAGGCTACAGTCCATGAGGTTGCAAAGAGTTGGACATGGCTGAGTAACTGAACACACATAAAGTTATTTAAATTTTAGATGCTGGATCATGCTTTCTTTCAAAAAACTTAATTGAACTTTTTACTCTGATTCCAAAATAATTCAGAAATAGAGTATAAATATAGACAAAGGAATAAATATAGCTATGTTTCTATGAAATAAATAGTTTATATTGTTATTTTTTTAATTTTTAGCAATTGGCAGGCCTACTGCAAATACAGTCATTCCTCAGTACCCACAAGGGACTGATTCCAGGGTCCTCTATCAGTACCAAAACCCAAGGAGACTTAAGCGCTTTATATAAAATGGCATAGTGTTAGCATTTAACTTATGCACAGCCTCCTATATATTTTAATCACCTCTAGATGACTTATAATACTGAATACAACATAAATGCTATCTAAATATTTATGAATACAATGTAAATGCTAAGTAAATAGTACCCAGAACATAGTAAATTCAAGTTTAGCTTTTGGAAACTTTCAGGATTTAAAATATTATATATATATATATATATATATATATATATATATAATTTACAGTTGGTTGACACAAAGCTATGAGGCCTGCAAATATAGAGGGCCAACTGTATTCATTTCCTAGTTGACAGTTTTGTTTCCCACTGCCAGTACTATCTAAATACTAAAACATGTTTTATATAAACTAAGCTAGAACACATATACTGCTGAGGCATAGATTAGCTCTACAGTGACCTATCCTCTTTACCTCTCTACAACCCCATGGAATTTTTTTTTTTTTAACTTACTTTCACAAATGGAATCTTTTGGAACCAAACCCTATTTTCATCATCTTGACATTTCTGATAAGTGTAACTCTTCATCCGGTACCTAGAGAGAGATTATAATACATTTTCTCTTCTTAAAAATCACATCTCTGAAACCTAGCCTCCTCAAACCACTAATATAGAGGTACTTCTAAATAAGAAATGTGGCGAGGAGTCAAAAGTCTTGGCCCTTCAAGTAAGAAAACTGCTTTAGACTTGGGGTGCTCCCAGCAAAGACATTTCCTTGTCAAGAAAGGACTGAAAAGTTAGAGATGCTAGTTAGACCTTTATAGTCTCATATCCTCTGTTAGTGTGACAACGAAGAACCTTAAAAGGTAGTCACCAGGACAAATTGAGGCTAGAATTAATGCACAGAGCAAGATGGAGGCCTTTATGAGAATGAATCTTACTAACCCATCTTGGCAAGATGTATTAGCTGGTACTACAGATGAACCAACTGGAGGTTTTTTAACATCTTCTCCCAAAGGTTGGCATTGTGCTGCTGGAGGAGGAAAGTTGAAATTACTTATATGTGTTTGATATAAAAAAGAAAGACAACTCAGGAACTGAAAATACCTTCACAGCGAGGGACAGATGGACTCCAATTTCCTGAAGGCATACAATGAATGGATCTGTTTCCCACAAGCAAGTAACCAAGGTCACAGGTGTAGTCTACAGTCATCCCAGAGACAAAGAGGACCCTATTTCCACCTGTATGCCAACCATGGTGGACCCCAGAGGGTGGCTGACAGCCTGGAGAGAAAACTTCCCACATAAATACCAACAAAAACTCAAGAACACTAAGTACACAACATTTGACAATAGACAATCTGAAACTTTAAGCAAACAAGCAAGCCCTTATTCATTACTGAGTGTGTTCTGCTCTTTTGAAGGAAACTGGCACCTTGAAAACAGATCCTCTGAATTATTTACCCTGACTATATCCCATATCCAAGGGAGTATTTGCACAAAGAACATATGCAATATGAATAGACTGTTTTAATACAGAATAGATGGTAATCTATGCCCCTTTGCTTTTTCCCACAACTCTAGCTTTGGGTGGGAGGTAACAAACAAGAATAAACAAATAAATACCTCCATTTTTTCTCCACTTGATTTTTACCTTTTTCACAAACTGGTATTTCAGGATCCCAGGTGTTATTGGCTTTGCAACGAACCTGACTGCTGCCCTTCAAAATGAATCCATCATCACACTTGAATATCACACTGTCATTGTAGAAATATGGAGCTTCCTTTCCAGATATCTTGTATCCATTTGCAACATGGACATTCGAGCATTGAACAGCAGGGAGGGAGAGTTTACAGAGAGGAGCAGGGCCACTCCAGATGCCTGTCCCTTGATCATTGCTTATACAACGAATTGTGCTCTCCCCAATGAGGTTGTACTTCACTCCTCTCTCTGGCCCAGGGTAACATGTGTAAGTGACTGTAGTTCCATACAGGACATCTTCTGAAGAACTGCCTGTGTGTATTCCATTGTAGATAACAGGAGGTGGTGGGCAGGTGATATCTGGAGGGAGGAAAACTTACTCTACAATTCGGTTTCAGTATTAAACACCAAAGAAAAGAAATGAAGCTGATTATAAATCTTTTATCAGGTTTCCTAGAGAATATGGGTGAGATATGATTATGTTTTGTGTCAAAACTCATTATGTATGTAAAATTCAATTTAAAAGATGTCATTGAAAAAATCTTTTCAATGTGTTAAAAGATGTATATAAATATCATATTGTGACTAAAGTTGGATAGCAAATTATTAAGAAAAAGATTCCTTTTATAACAACCAATAGGTCAATAGGCAGACAGAATGAAAATCACAATCACAGAAAACTAACCAAACTGATCACAGGGACTATAACCTGTCTAACTCAATGAAACTATAAGCCACGCCAGGTGGGCCACCCAGGACAGATGGGTCATGGTGGTGGGTTATGACATAATGTGGTCCACTTGAGAAGGAAATGGCAAACCACTTCAGTATTCTTTCTTTGAGAACCCCATGAACAGTATGAAAGGCAAAAAGATATGACACTTGACCTCCTCAAGTTGGTAGGTGCCCAATGTGCTAACTGGAGAAGAATTGTAAAGTAAAAAAAATAAAACTCCAGACTTCACAGAAACAAACAAACAAAAAAAAGTGAATGAAGAGACAGAGCCAAAGTGAAAACAATGCCCATTTGGGGATATGACTACTGATGGAAGTAAAGTCTGATGCTGTAAAGAACAATATTGCATAGGAACCTGGAATGTTAGGTCCACAAATCAAGGTAAATTGGAAATGGTCAAATGAGATGACAAGAGTGAACATCAACTGTTTGGGAATCAGTGAACTAAAATGGACTGGAATGGGAGAATTTAGTCCAGATGACCAAAATATCTATTACTGTGGACAAGAATCCCTTAAAAGAAATGGAGTTGCCCTCAAAGTCTACAAAATAGTCCAAAATGCAGTACTTGGGTGCAGTCTCAAAAATGACAGAATGATCTCTGTTCATTTCCAAGGCAAACAATTCAATATCACAGTAATCCAAGTTTATACACCAACCATGAATGCCAAAGAAGCTGAAGCTGAATGGTTCTAGGATGCCCTATAAGACCCTCTAGAACTGACACCCCAAAAAGATATTCTTTTCATCACAGGGGACTGTATTACAAAAGTATGAAATCAAGAGATACCTGGAACAACAGGCAAGTCTGGCCTTGGAGTATAAAACAAAGCAAGGCAGAGGCTAACAGTTTTGCCAAGAGAATGAATTGGTCATAACAAATATTCTTTTCCAACAACACAAGAGATGACTCTATACATGGACATCATCAGATGGTCAATACCAAAATCAGATTGATTATATTCTTTCCAGGAGAGGATGGAGAAGCTCTATACAATCAGCAAAAACATGACTGGGAGCTGACTGTGGCTCAGATCATGAATTCCTTATTGTAAGATTCAGACTTAAACTGAAGAAAGTAGAGAAAACCACTAGACCTTCAGGTAAGACCAAAATCAAATCTCTTCTGATTATACAGTGGAAGTGACAATAGATTCAAGGGATTAGATCTGATAGCCAGAGTGCCTGAAGAACTATAGACAGAAATTCATGACATTGTACAGGAGACAGTGATTAAGACCATCTGAAAGAAAAAGAAATGCAAAAAGTTAAACTGATTTCCTGAGGAGGCCTTACAAATAGCTAAGTAAAGAAGAGACGTGAAAGGCAAAGGAGATAAGGAAAGATATACCCATCTGAATGCAGAGTTCCAAAGAATAGCAAGAAGAGATAAGAAAGCATTTTTTAGTAATCAATGCAAAGAAATAGAGGAAAACAATAGAATGGGAAGAAACCAGAGATCTCCTCAAGAACATTTAAGATACCAAGGGAACATATCATGCAAAGATGGGCACAATAAAGGACAGAAATTGTATAGACCTAACAGAAGCAGAAGATATTAAGAGGTGGCAAGAATACACAGAAGAGTTATACAAAAAAGATCTTCAAGACTCAGATAATGATGATTCTGTGATCACTCACCTGTAGTCAGACATCCTGAATTGTGAATTCAAGTGGGCATTAGGAAGCATCACTGCAAACAAAGCTAGTGGAGATGCTGGAATTCCAGCTGAGCTATTTCAAATTCTAAAAGATGGTGCTATGAAAGTGTGGCACTCAATATTCCAGCAAATTTGGAAAACTCAGCAGTGACCACAAGAATGGAAAAAGTCACTTTTCATTCCAATCCTAAAGAAAGGCAATGCCAAAGTAGGTTCACACTACCACACAAATGTTGATCTGCTAGTAAAGTAATGCTCAAAATTCTCCAAGCTAAGCTTCAACAGTACTGAACCAAGAGTTTCCAGATGTTCAAGCTGGATTTAGAAAAGGCAGAGGAACTAGAGATCAAATTGCCAAAATCTGTTGGACTGTAGAAAAACAAGAGAGTTCCAGAAGGACATCTACTTCTGCTTTATTGACTATGCCAAAGCCTTTGACTTTGTATATCACAACAAACTGTGGAAAATTCTTAAAGAGATGGGAACCCCAGACAACCTTACCTGTCTCCTGGAAATTTGTATGCAGGTCAAGAAGTAACCGTTAGAACCAGATATGGAACAATGGACTGGTTCCAAATTGGAGAAGGAGTACATAAAGGCTGTATATTGTCACCCTGCTTGTTTAAGTTATATGCAGAGTACATCATGCAAAATGTTGGGCTGGATGAAGCACAAGCTGGAATCAAGATTGCCAGGAGAAATATCAATAACCTAAGATAAACAGATGACATCACCCTTGTGGCAGAAAGTGAAGAGGAAGCAAAGAGCCTCTTGATGAAAGTGAAAGAAGAGAGTGAAAACGCTGGCCTAAAACTCAACATTCAAAAAGGGAAAATCATGGCATCTGGTCCCATCACTTCATGGCAACAAATGGAGAAACAACGCAGTGAGAGACTATTTTCCTGGGCTCCAAAATCACTGAAGATGGTGACAACAGCCATGAAATTAAAATACGCTTGTTCCTTGGAAGAAAAGGTATGACCAACCCAGATAGCATATTAAAAAGCAGAAACATTACTTTGCCAAAAAAGGTCCTTCTAGTCAAAGCTAGAGGGCTATGAGTGCTTCCCTCATAGCTCAGTTGGTAAAGAATCTGTCTGCAATGCAGAAGACCCAGGTTCAATGCCTAGGTCAGGAAGATACCCTGGAGAATGAAATGGCAACCCACTCCAGTATTCTTGCCTGGAGAATCCCATGGACAGAGGAGCCTGGCAGGCTGCAGTCCATGTGGTCACAAGATCGGACATGACTGGGTGACTAAAGAGAGAGAGAGCGAGTCAAAGCTATAGTTTTTCCAGTAGTTATGTGTGGATGTGAGAGTTGGAGCATAAAGAAAGCTGAGCATCCAAGAATTGATGCTTTTGAACTGCAGTGTTAGAGAAGACTCTTTCGAGTCCTTTGGACTGCAAGGAGATCAAATCAGTCAATCCTAAAGGAAATCAGTCTTGAATATTCATTGGAAGGACTATTCTGAAGCTGAAACTCCAATACTTTGGGCACCTGATGCAAAGAACTGACTGATTGGAAAAGACCTGATGCTGGAAGGACTGAAGTCAGGAGAAGAAGGAGACACCAGAGAATGAGATGGTTGGTTGATATCAGCTAGGTGATGGACATGTGTTTGAGCAAGCTCCAGGAGTTGGAGATGGACAGGGAAGCTTGGCGTGCTGTAGTCCATGGAGTTGCAAAAAGTCAGATATGACTTAGTACTGAACTGAACTGAATAGGTCAATAAACAGCACAGTGGAATAGAATTAAGGTTTTTTGAGGTGGTATATCTTTGTGTTGCAATGGTATGGTAGGTTAGCCAAGAATTTTTACTGTTTATTGAACATCTACTTTTTGATAGGCAAAGTTCTCATCCTTAATGTAAGGATAGTAGCATCTAATTATAACAACCTTGAGGTTTGCAATCTTATGGCAACATTACAGATAAGAGGCATGAGTTCAGACAAGTCACATAAATTGCCCCAGGTCAATAAGTAGAAATAGAATCTGAGTTCAGATCCCATTTCAGTCCTCTTTCTCTCCACTAAGCTAGTATACCCAGAATTAAGGATGATGGTTCATATACTTACTGACCTCATTACTCTTATCTCCCAAATCACATAAGAGAATCAGTAACTAAATGCATTCACATTAAGTGATTGCTATGCTTTCAGTAAAAAGAGGAAGCAACAGAAAGCAAAAGTGTGCAATTATAACTATTGACAGACAGAAAAGAATGGAATCTAATATTTGTAATCCCATAACATGCCTAAAACAGAAATCTCACAGGAAGCTAGATCCTCTCTTATTCATATTCATTTATCTCACATTATTCTAGATCCTCTGTTATTTTTTTACTCACCTTTACAAAGACGAATTTCCATAAACCAAGGAATTGTGCCTTGACACTGCTGATAAACACTTTCACCCAGTCGGTACCTAGGGACAGAGAGTGAAGACATTTTGTCACCTGTGGACTGTTAGCCTAAGCAGGAGCTATTGGCTCGAGAGCACATATTACTCTCAGGACAGGCAACTATAGGAACAAAAATGTGGCCACCATGAAGCAACCCATCCACTGAACAGCACAGTTTCCATTAATGGAAAAACAGAGTGATCAGCTCATCCACAAACCTATGAAGAAGGCCTTTGAGATAAACTCTTAACACAGTGCTTGCAGTGTACCTACTTAGTCTGAGATGGTCCTCACTTACCCTTCATCACAAGAAGAGTTAACATCTGGTCTAATAAATTGGTTCTTGGGTTTTTTAAAGACTTGCTTTCCAACAGGTTCACATTCTGCCACTGAGAAAAAAAAAATGGAGAATGAGAAATCAACTGAAGGCTATCTCAAAACTAAAAAAAAAAAAAATCAAAATTCAGAGCCTGGCACCTTTGCATGTGGGAGCAGTGGGTGTCCACACTCCTTCAGGGGTACAACGTATGGATTCTTCTCCCACCAGCACATAGCCAGGGTCACAGCTGTATCTTATGGATGTCCCAGGGTCAAAGCGAAACCTGTGTCTATCTTCCTTTTGCCCATTGAGGATTTTAGGAGGGGCTTGACAACCTAAAAAGAAGGCAGAGAATTTTTCTTATGTAAACAACAGAAAAAATTGAGCCAAAGATATTGATATCAATGCTACAATTCCATTCTGGTGGCAGTTGTACAGTACAGCCATAATCTTACAGCCCGGTTTTGGGTAACTTTAGATCAGTGATTAACTTTTTTTTTTTTCCTGCATTTAGACTGTTCTGGATTGTTTTTCAGTCCAACTGAGTGCTCCAACTCATTTGCTGTCTCTTCCTGTCTTAAGAAATCCTTTGGTATGCTTCTAATGGGAGATTCTGATCTATCTGTAGGGTGGGATTTTGCTGAAAACTCTTTTAAGATATCACTGTTAAGACAAGCAAACATTTTCCCCAGTTCTGTTTGTTTGTTTTTCTTTAAAAAAATGGACAATTTAGTGATCCCTAATGTTTTTCCACCAAGGATACTTCCACAAAATGAATGGCAGACAGTGTTTTAAAAGGCTTCTGTATAACTTATATTCACTATATTTGATGTGGGTGGGCTTCCCTGATAGCTAGCTGGTAAAGAATCCACCTGCAAATGCAGGAGAACCTGTTTCGATCTCTGGGTTGGGAAGATCCCCTGAAGAAGGGATGGGCTACCCACTCCAGTATTCTTGGGCTTCCCTGGTGGTTCAGATGGTAAAGAGTCTGCCTGCAAGATGGGAAGATCTCAATCCAGGGATGGGGAAACAATGGAAACAGTGACAAACTTTATTTTCTTGGACTCCAAAATTGCTGCAGATGGTGACTGCAGCCATGTAATTAAAATACACTTGCTTCTTGAAATAAAACCTATGACCAACCTAGACAGCATATTAAAAAGCAGATACATTACTTTACTGACAAAGGTCTGTATAGTCAAAGCTATGGTTTTTCCAGTAGTCACGTATGGATGTGAGAGTCAGACCATAAAGAAAGCAGAGTGCCAAAGAATTGATGCTTTTGGACTGTGGTGCTGGAGAAGATTCTTGAGAATCCCTTGGACTGCAAGGAGAACCAACCAGTCAATCTCAAAGGAAATCAGCCCTGAATGTTCATTGGAAGGACTGATACTAAAGTTCCAATACTTTGGCTACCTGATGCAAACAGCTAACTCATTGGAAAAGACCCTGATGCTGAGAAAGATTGAAGACAGGAGGAGAAGTGGATGACAGAGCATGAGATGGATGGATGTCATCACCGACTCAATGGACATAAGTTTGAGCAAGCTCTTCGTGTTGGTGATGGACAGGGAGGCCTGGTGTGATGCAGTCCATGGGGGTCACAAAGAGTCGGACATGACTGAGTGATTGAACTGAACTGATACTTGGTATAATTGAGGGGACTGGAAGCTGGAAAAGGTCCTGCTGAAGTCCATAACACCTTCTCTAATGTTTCTAAAGAGGGAATCAGTAGCATTTATTCTGAACATTGGAATACCCACCCTTTTCACAGACTGGTACTGATGGTTCCCATGTGCCTTGGGAATTACATCGGACTGCCTTGCTACCCTTCATGGTAAAGCCAAATATGCAAGCAAATACCACAGTGTCATTAAGGAATATTGATCTCTCTGCCCAGATGATATTTGGCCTCTTGGGATCTGAGGAGGTGGACACCGAACCTCAGAAACAGAAAGTTCACAGCGTGGGGCAGGTCCACTCCAGGTCCCAGTCTTCTGACTATCGGTGGTACAACGGATAGTTCTCTCCCCAACGAGGATGAAGTTCACTCCTTTCTCTGGGCCCGGGTCACAAGTGTAACTGACTGTCCTTCCATATCGAAAGATCACTGAAGAGGTGCCTGTATGTCTTCCATTGAGTATAGGAGGAGGTGATGGGCAAAGAATTTCTAGAAAATTAGAGAAAGAGTTGACAAATTACAGCTGTACTATCAACAAAGAATGTCTCTGGTGTTTCTAGATGCCACTCCCACAACCTGGGTTCAGGGACAATAGTGTTTGAATCTGTAATGAATCTGCCAAAGCAGCTATAGCAAAGTAATTCAGAAAGTACAATCTAAAATTTTGTTCCTGAATATATCTACTTTGCTGATCCTTTTATTTATTTTACCAAGTATATAATCTCCATTATGTGCATAGCCTGGATGGCAACTGTACATAGCTTTCAGAGAAAGAAATGCTCAGGAACCTTCTTTTACCTGAGTAAGCAAAGGATAAAGAGATAATACAAGGATGCTTCAGTGAAGAATATATCCCTTAAAATCTAAAGATCTCTTCACAGCCTGTGCAAGTCAGTGAAACTTTGAGCCATGCTGTTCAGGGCCACCCAAGGTGGATGGTCATGATGGAGAGTTCTGAAAAAATGTGATCCACTGGAGAAGGAAATGGCAAACTACTTCAGTACTCCTACCTTGAGAACCCTGTGAACAGTATAAAAAGACAAAGATCTCTCCTGTATAGTAACAACTGGACAAAAAACTTTCAGTTAAGCTGAGAACACAGTGTCTTGCTGAATCTCTGGCCAAGGAGCAAGTTACAAACTACAATTGCCTAACTTACCTTCACATGCTGGCATCCTGGTCCAAAGAGTACTCTGTTCAACAATTACACACCGACTGAAAGTGGTCCTTGTAACCGATACCTGGAGACAAAGGGAGGTCATTCAGAATGATTAGGCAGAATGAAAGCATCTATTAAAAATCCAAGATAAATTCACTTAATTTGTGGGCACTAACTTCTTTTTATCAGCATTATCTCACAACCTCAAGCTGTCCATCGACCCTCATAGTTTCACAGTTCACACCATGCACACATAAGTCAAATGAATGAAATCCCATTGGGCCTCTGGACACTCACCCTTCATTACAGGAAAAGTTCACAGTTGCACCAACGCCAAAACTAGTGGGCCTTGTTATCTGCCCATTGAGAAGTGGTCGTGGAGGTTTACACTGTGCCTCTAAGAAAGCAAGCCAAAGATAAGCAAAATATGGCAAGTAACATAATAGCCCCAATTTTTTAAATATAAATTTATTTATTTTAATTGAAGGTTAATTACTTTACAATATTGTATTGATTTTGCCGTACATGAACATGAATCCACCACAAGTATACACATGTTCCCCATTCTGAACACCCCTCCCTCCTCCCTCCCCACACCATCCCTCTGGGTCGTCTCAGTGCACCAGCCCCAAGCATCCAGTATCATGCCCCGAACCTGGACTGGCGATTCATTTCATATATGATATTATACATTTTTCAATGCCATTCTCCCACCTTCTTAAGGCTGTATATTGTCACCCTGCTTATTTAACTTATATGCAGAGTACATCATGAGAAACGCTGGACTGGAAGAAACACAAGCTGGAATCAAGATTGCTGGGAGAAATATCAATAACCTCAGATATACAGATGACACCACCCTTATGGCAGAAAGTGAGGAGGAGCTAAAAAGCCTCTTGTTGAAAGTGAGAGAGGAGAGTGAAAAAGTTGGCTTAAAGCTCAACATTCAGAAAACGAAGATCATGGCATCTGGCCCCATCACTTCATGGGAAATAGATGGGGAAACAGTAGAAACAGTGTCAGACTTTGTTTTTTTGGGCTCCAAAATCACTGCAGATGGTGACTGCAGCCATGAAATTAAAGGCGCTTACTCCTTGGAAGAAAAGTTATGACCAACCTAGATAGTATATTCAAAAGCAGAGACATTACTTTGCCGACTAAGGTCCGTCTAGTCAAGGCTATGGTTTTTCCTGTGGTCATGTATGGATGTGAGAGTTGGACTGTGAAGAAGGCTGAGCGCCGAAGAATTGATGCTTTTGAACTGTGGTGTTGGAGAAGACTCTTGAGAGTCCCTTGGACTGCAAGGAGATCCAACCAGTCCATTCTGAAGGAGATCAACCCTGGGATTTCTTTGGAAGGAATGATGCTAAAACTGAAGCTCCAGTACTTTGGGCACCTTATGCGAAGAGTTGACTCATTGGAAAAGACCCTGATGCTGGGAGGGATTGGGGGCAGGAGGAGAAGGGGACGACTGAGGATGAGATGGCTGGATGGCATCACGGACTCAATGGACGTGAGTCTGAGTGAACTCTGGGAGTTGGTGATGGACAGGGAGGCCTGGTGTACTGCGATTCATGGGGTCGCAAAGAGTGGGACACAACTGAGCGGCTGAACTGCACTCTGCAATGAGAGGCTGGTGTATGTTTAGCCAGTCTCTCCCCATTTGGTGACAAAATCAACTGATTCTGTTTCTCTGTTCTCAATATTCTTCTGAGAAAACAATTTTATGCATCTCTATAAATAATATATTTTATATCCTAAATCAGAAACTTTGTTGTGAAAATTCTCAGCTTTTAATGAACTACTGAATTTTTCATGAGACTGTGCATTGTGGAAAACCTATTCAATAATACAAATCTTGAGTGATAAACACAAAATGTAGAGAATAAAATATAATTAAGGAGACAATTTTACCTCTCCTGTATGACAAACTGAATCCCTGAAGCATGACATGATTTCATTAAGTAAAACCTCCTAACTCTGGTTTATTGTTGTAGCTCACATTCATTCTACTGCCTTGCACAAAATAAATATTGGTCATCACCATTTGGTATTAATCACACGTTGCTTTGCATTTAAAATGAATAAGTTTTGTGTGGATGTGTTGATTCATTTCTGTGCATGTTTCTCTGGGAGGATCAAATAAAATTTCTGGATGTATTTTAAAAAAGAATATGTTTAATAAGTCTCAGGGATGTAAGGTATAGCATAGTCAGTAATGTGATAACTTTTGTGGTGACAGATGGTAATGAGACTTATGCTGTCATTTTGTTGGGTAAAAACTATCAAATCACTATGTTGAACAATTGAATATGTATAATATATTGTATATAACATTGTAAATCAATTACACTTTAATTTAAAAAAATAAATCAAGTGAATATGTTTAAATCTCACTCCAAATGAGGATGTTTCTTAAATGACTTTGCTTAAGACTCCATCACCAGATTTTTTTCTACCTGAAATCAGGATCTACAAATTATTTTTCCTTGCACTCTGGATCTGGAATCCGGTAGGTCCAACAATGCTTATTGATTAGAGCAAATTATATTAACTGTAAAATGGTAGCCCTGCATGTATGCTACTGCTAAGTCTGCTAAGTTGCTTCAGTTGTGTCCGACCCTGTGAGACCCCATAGACGGCAGCCCACCAGGCTCCCCCATCCCTGGGATTCTCCAGGCAAGAATACTGGAGTGGGTTGCCATTTCCTTCTCCAGTGCATGAAAGTGAAAAGTCAAAGTGAAGTCGCTCAGTCGTGTCCGACTCTTAGCAACTCCATGGCCTGCAGCCTACCAGGCTCCTCCATCCAGGGGATTTTCCAGGCAAGAGTACTGGAGTAGGGTGCCATTGCATTCTCCAATGTAGCCCCCACATGTATGGCTAATACTAACTAAAAACTTCCTGTTGGTTTTTTGTGGATCTGCTTTATCAGGATAAAGATGCTCCCTTTTGGTCCTAGGTCACCAAACTTAAAAAAAATTAAGAATGATTGTTTGGAATTCCCTGGCGTCCAGTGGTTAGGACTTGGCGCTCTCACCACCAGGACCTGATTTTGATCCCTGATTGGGGACCCAAGATCCTGCAAGCCACGCGGTATGGCCAAACAATCTGTGAATGATTGTTGAATTTTATTGTGATCTATCTCTCTAGATAATCATACATTTTCTCCTTTAATCTGTTAGTATGGTAAATGATGTTAATTGTTCAACTAACATTAAGCTAATTTTTACTCACATACCACAACTAACTTGGTCTTGAGAATCTTCTTGTTTTGTTTTGAATGAATTTTTTTTTTTTGCAATGGTGAATTCAGTTTGCTAGCATTTTAAAACCAACTTTATTGAGAAATAATTTATGTAAAATACATCCATTTCAAGTATATAGTTTGAGGAGCTTTGATTAAGTATATGCATTTGTGTGACCAATACTATAACCAAGATATAAAATATTTCCATTACCCACCCCCCTCACAAAATTCCTTGTTTTCTTCTTGGTCAGTGTCCTTCAGTAATCTGGCAATCTAGTGGTCTGTTTTCTGTCATTATAAATGAAATTTCCTTTTCCAGGTCTCATATGAATGGAATTATATAGACTATGCTGTTTTACTCAGTGTAACGTTTTTGAGTCTCCATGATGAGTGTAACAGGAGTTCATTTCTTTTTTTTTTTTTTGATGAATAGTATTCCATCATAAAGATATATAGGCATGCATTGTTTTATTACACTTCATTAGTTGCAGCTAGCTGGGGCTATTTTTTGTTTGAGTGCACAGGCTTCTCATTGCAGTGGCTTCTCTTGTAGAGCATGGGTTCTAGGCACGTGGGCTTCAGTAGTTGCAGCTTGTGGACTCTATAGGGTACAGGCTCAGTAGTTGTGGTACACGGGCTTAGTTGCCACGTGGCATGTAGGATCTCCTGGACCAGGGATTGAACCCATGTCCTCTACACTGGCAGGCAGATTCTTAACCACTGGACCATCAAGGATGTCCTTGCACTTCATTTTACTGAATTTTGCAGATACTGCATCTTTTTTTAAAAAAATGAATTGAAGGTTTATAGCAACCCTGCTTTGGGCACCTCTGTTGGTGCCGTTTTCCAATTGACTTTGTTCAATTTGTGTCTCTGTGTCACATTTTGGTAATTTTTACAGTATTTCTAACTTTTTCATTATGATTTATATTTGTTATGGTGATCTGTGATCAGTGGTCTTTGATGTTACTATTGGAATTGTTTTAGGGTACCATGAAGTATGCAATATAAGACAGCACTCTTAACTGGTAAGTGTTGTGTGTGTTTTGACTGTTCCACTGACCAGCTGTTCCTCATCTCTCTCCCTCTCCTCAGGCCTCCCTGTTCTCTGTGACACAACACTGAAATTAAGTCAATTAATAACCCTACAGGGTTTCCTTGGCGGCTTGGTGGTAAAGAATCCGCCTGCCAATGCAAGAGACACGCATTAGATCCCTGGTCCCAGAAGATCCCACATGCCCCAGAGCAACTAAGCCTGTGCACCACAGCTATTGAACCTGTGCTCTGGAGCTGGAGAGTCACACTACTGAAGCCCGAGTGCCCGAGAGCTGTGTTCTGCAACAAGAGAAGTCACGGCAATGAGAAGCCTGCGCATTGCAACTAGAGAGTAGACTCTGATCACGGCAACTAGAGAAAAGCCCAGGTAGCAACAAAGATACAGCACAGCCAAAATAAATAAATAAACCTGTAAATAACCCTACAATGCCCTCTAAGTGTTCAAGTGAAAGGAATCATTGCACGTCTCTCACTTTAAATCACAAGCTAGAAATGATTAAGTTATTGAGGAAGGCATATTGAAAACCAAGATAGGCCAAAAGCTGTGTTTCTTGTACCAGTCAAGCTGTGAATACAAAGGAAAAGTTCTTGAAGGAAATTAGAAGTGCTACTCCAGTGAACACACGAATGTTGCTAAGCTAAGTCGCTTCAGTAGTGTCCGACTCTGTGTGACCCCATAGACGGCAGCCCACCAGGCTCCCCTGTCCCTGGGATTCTCCAGGCAAGAACACTGGAGTGGGTTGCCATTTCCTTCTCCAATGCATGAAAGTGAAAAGCAAAAGTGAAGTTGCTCAGTCATGTCTGACTCTTAGCGACCCCATGGACTGCAGCCTACCAGGCTCCTCCGTCCATGGGATTTTCCAGGCAAGAGTACTGGAGTGGGTTACCATTGCCTTCTCTGACACACGAATGTTAAGAACGTGAAATACCCTTATTACTGACATGGAGAAAAGTCTGAGCGGCTTGGATATAGGATCAAGTCAGCTACAACATTCTCCCAAGTCAAAGCCTAATCCAGAGCAAGAGCCTAACTCTCATCATTTTTGTGAAGTGTGAATGAGGTAAGGAGGCTGCAGAAGACGTTTGAAGATAGCAGAAGTTGATTCATGAATTTTAAGGAAAGAAGCCATCTCTATGACATCAAAGTGCAAGGTGAAGCAGCAAGTGCTGATGTAGAAGCTGTAGCGAGTTAACCAAAAGATCTAACTAGGATAACTCATGAAAGTGGCCACACTAAACAACAGATTTTCAACTTAGATGAAAAGAAAAGCCTTAAACTGGAAGAAGAGATCAGGTAGACTTTCATGGCTACAGAGGAAAAGACAGTGCCTGCCTTCAAAGCTTCAAAGGACAGGCTGACTCTCCTGTTAGGGGCTAATGCAACTGGTGACTTTAAGGTGAAACAAATGCTCATATACCATTATGAAAATCCATAATCCTTAAGAATTATGTTCAACCACTCTGCCTGTACTCTATATAAATGGAACAACAAAGCCTGGATGAGAGCACATCTGTATACAACATGGGTTTACTTAAATATTTTAAGCCCACTGTTGAGAACTAATGTTCAGAAAAAAAGATTGCTTTCCAAATATTCCTGCATATTGGCAATGCACCTGGTCACCCAAGAGCTCTAATAGAATGTACAATGAAGTTAATGTTTTCATGCCATGTTATCTTAACAAAACATCCATTCTTCAGCCCATGGATGGAGTAGTACTTTTGACTTTTAACTCCTATTTAAGAACTCTGTTTTTTAAAAAGCTTTAGTTGGCAATAGATAGTGGGTGGATCTGGGCAAAGTAAACTGAAATCCTCTTGGAAAGGATTCACCATTTGAGATACCATTAAGAATATTCATGAATATTCACGGGAAGAGGATATCAACATTAACAGGAGTTTGGAAGAAACTGGCTCCCACCCACATGGATGACTTTGAGAGGTTCAAGACTTCAGGGGAGGAAGTAACTGCAGATGTGGCAGAAATGACAACAGAATGAGAATTAGAAATGGAAATGTAACTGAATTGCTACAATCTCCTGATAAAAATTTAACAGATGAGAAGTTCCTTCTTGTGAATGAGCAAAGAAAATGGTTCTTGAGATGGAAGCTATTCTTGGTATGAAGTGAACATTTTGTGGCTTGCTTATGTCAGAAGGATTGTTGTGAGCTTTGTATCCATATCATCAGAGACATGGATGTTGGAGGGACAGCAGGCTGATTTCTTGAGTGCACAGTGACATTCCTTAACCAAGAAGAGTCTATGTGATGTTCTTTTCTTTCTTTCTTTCTGTTCACACTGCACAGCTTGAGGGATCTAGTTCCCCCGCCAGGAATTGAACCTGGGCCTTCTGTAGTGAAAGCAAGGAGTCCTAACCACAGGATCTCCAGGGAATTCTCTAAGGGATATTCCTTTAGCACTATATAACTGTTTAGTTCCTTATCAACCTTTTTCCTAATGCTTTTAACCTCCATTAGTCAGCAGTTAATTCATTCGTTGAAAAAAAATCAAAAATTTTATTGAGGCTGTGAAATGAAGATTTTTAATTAGTACTCTTATTCTTTCTGTATTTATTAACTGGCATTTTTTTTTCCTGTAAAACAGAGCCATTTGGCTCTCCTGAAATATATTTTATATTAGAAAACCAGGTTAAATGTTTAATTCTTCCCCTTTACCAATTTTCACAGTAATAATTTGGTTTAATAACTTCTTTAGATGGTAATAAATGAGTTCCTTCTCCCTCCAGCTATATCTTTTTTTAATGCACTGGAAACTTTGGTTTTAATATAGTCAATGTGTGCCATTAAACTATAATAATTACTCTTTTTGATTCCTATATTATCACCATTAGGCCCTTAAGATCCCCTTCAACTTACTTCTGTGTCTTTTTGTTATGATTCCATTAATCTTTGAAAGTTTTCCTGGTTTCAAGCGCTACAAAAATGTGACAGGCTTACTTTGTATCCTTCCTGTTTCCTTCCTTTCCTTTATATCCTTCCTGGTTCCCCTGGAACCAGGTGTTTCTCCAAGGAATCCTGATCTCTTTTCACAGGAAAGGGTCCTAGAGACCAAAATCAGGATATAAGTTGCTTTTTCTTGTTGGTTTAAGGGTGCATTTAAAAAATTAAAATATTTTATACAGCACATTTTAAAATTTCTTTTTATCAGAAGTATTGTTCTGGGTACTAGTGTGCCATATTGCCAGAAATGAGAATTTCCTTACTGAATATCAGTTGTCAAGCATTTTATTACACAAATATTTAATTCTCACATCAGTGAAATATGGTCAGTTCAGTTCAGTCACTCAGTCGTGTCTGACTCTTTGCGACCCCAAGAATCAAGCATGCCAGGCCTCCCCGTCCATCACCAACGCCCGGAGTTCACTCAGACTCACGTCCATCGAGTTGGTGATGCCATCCAGCCATCTCATCCTCTGTCGTCCCCTTCTCCTCCTGCCAACTCTTATTATCATGCTCATTTTAAAGATGACAAAATGAGACTGAAAGTAAGTGATGTACCTCAGGTACATGGCAGGGTGGCCTTTGGGCTAGGCAGTTGGACTTGGGAACATGGGCTTGTTAACCACCATGCTAGGATGCTATTCAGCTGCTCAGAAGTATTACTCACAGTGGACTTGGCAGGAAGTATCTTACATGGCATTAATCACTTGGCAAGAATTTTTTTTTTTTTGAGAAGCAAAACTTATAAAATAAGCAGAAACAGGTTAGAGGAAAGAGATAAAGATGTTTCTGTAGAATTGGAAATTCATCCAAAATAGCCTTCTTCTCTCAGTATTGCCAACAGAGTTAACTCTTTGGTTATGGCACGTCAAACAATCCTCCTCTGGCTGCTCTCAAAAGTGAACCCATTTGACTCCAGAATGTCTTGTAATAAGAAAAAATGATATATTCAAAAGATTACATGTAAGTTTGATGTTAGTTTTCAAGCATAACAATATAATTAATACTGTGTATCCTCCACCCAATTCAAGAACTAGGGTATTAACAAAAAGTTGTATCTACATTCTCCTACCTGAATCTCCTACCTCTCATCCCCAGGCCCACCATTTTAAATGGAATATGGCTTTGGTTCTAATGTATATCTGTTTGGGTTTCCCAGGTGGTGCTAGTGGTAAAGAACCATCTGCCAATGCAGGAGACATAAGATGTGGGTTGGATCCCTGGGTCAGGAAAAACCTCTGGAGAAGGTCATGACAACCCACTCCAGTATTCTTGCCTGGAGAATTCCATGGAGAGAGAAGCCTAAGAGCTACAGTCCATGGGGTCGCAAAGAGTCAGAAACAACTGAGGTGACTTAGCACGCATGTGCACCTGTATCTGTTTAAAAGCCCTATTGTCTGTCTTGCTTGTTTTGTGCACTGTGTGAATGGCACTTACCTCTCCCTTCTCAGCATAATGTTTCTTATTATTTATCCACAATATGTATAGCAGTGGTTCATTTTCTCTGCCATTATCACATTGCATTGTTGATATGCACAAGTTATTATTTTCCCGTTGGTGCCCAGTTGGGTTGTTGCTAGTTTTTCGTTATTGTTGTTATTGCAGATGCTGCTCTGATCTTATATATGCCTTTGGTATACAAGTGCCAAGTGAAAACATTTCTCTGGGATGCAGAGTCAGAAATGCATTTACTGGGTTGGAAGGTATGTGAGAGTTCAACTTGTCAAGAAGGTGCACTGGGATGACCCAGAGAGATGGTATGGGGAGGGAGGTGGGAGGGGGGTTCAGGATTGGGAACACGTGTACACCCGTGGCGGATTCATGTTGATGTATGGCAAAACCAATACAGTATTGTAAAGTAAAATAAAAAAAAGAAGATGCCAAACAATTTTCCAAAGTGGTTGTGCTATTTCACACCTTACCAGCTATTGATCCACAGCTTGATCTTGTTAAACTTCTGAATTTTACTAAACTCATAGGTATAGGATCACATCTTGTTGAGATCTTGTTTGCTTTTTTGTCATTCTTAATGAAACGAGCTTATAGGCTATGAATGTTTCCTTTTCTGTGAAAAGCCTGCTTCTTGCAATTTATTTTTCTATGACTTTTTTTTTTTTGCCTCGCTGAATGGCTTGCAGGATCTTAGTTCCCTGGTCAGGAATTGAACCTGGGCCCTCAGCAGTGAAAGTGTGAAGTCCTAACCACTGGACCATCAGGGAATCCCCCATGACTACTTTTAATGGATGTATAATAATTCACCATATGGTTAAAATGGAATTTTAATATTTCTTTTAATATTTCCTCAATAGTTCATCATAATGAATTAAACTGACATGATAATCCTTTTTATACATCCAAGGTATATCTTTCAAATAAGTTCTAAAAGTGGAGCAGGCTGAAGTAGCAGATATCCTCATTTTGAAAGGATTTGGTACATGCTGACATTACGTTGTGAAATGGTGGCCATCTACAATGGAGAGATTTTTCTTTTAAACCTATGAAAAACCGTTTTCAAGCTTTATGGCTTTTGACAAAGTTGTTTTAAAACTGGAAAACTTAAAGGTACCGGCTGCTTCCCTGGTGGCTCAGAGGTTAAAGCGTCTGCCTGCAATGCAGGAGACCTGGGTTTGATCCCTGGTTTGGGAAGATGCCCTGGAGAAGGAAATGGCAACCCACTCCAGTATTCTTGCCTGGAGAATCCCATGGACTGAGGAGCCTGGTGGGCTACAGTCCATGGGGTCACAAAGAGTCCGACACGACTGAGTGACTTCACTTTCACTTTTCACAGGGAAGTCCTGGGAGGTGCTGGAAAGGGGTGAAGCTGTGCTGAGGAAGGTGGGGCGCAAGCATGAGTCTGGAGGTGAGAGTGTGGCCCCATCAGACCCAGTCTGGCCAGAGGAGCAGAACCACTAGCAGAGGCAGACAGAGACTTGGCCCTGTCCAATCAGGGGAACTAGTCGTGTGGTCTCTGCAAGGCTGTTGTCGTTGGTCTGTCTGATTCGGGAGCTTGCAGGCTATGGGACAGGCAGTCAGAAATTGAAGATCGATGGAAAGATGGGGAGAGTGTGGGAGGGCTGAATCCCATAAGCATAAGCGAGAACTGAACCCATGTGAGTTCTTGTTGCTTCTCACCTGAGCCATCCTTGTATGTTTGTCAAGGACCTAAACATGACATACATGGCTCAGAGATCAGAGACCGTGAAAGTGGGAGGAGGAAGGTGGAGTATTCACAGGTCCAGCTGCTGCTTCCCAACAAAAAGTAAATCAGGAGATTTACAACGTGTGTGTATGTGTGTGCTGCTTCCCAACTACAAGATGAATCAGGAGATTTGCAACGTGTGTGTATGTGTGTTGTGTGTGTATAGGCAAGGGTTTGTAGCTTCTGGCATGTAACAGTGTAAAAAGATGCTTTCTTGTACATTATCCCATCAGCCTTCACAACAGTATATGAAGTTGAAAGTGTTGTGTCTAATTCATAGGTGAGTCATATGAGAGTCTGGAGGCAAAGAGGCTTTCTCATTTTTCCAGGAGGACAGGGAGTTGAGACTGCTTTGGGTCAGCCAGTTTTCATGGATATGACCAGGTGCTCTAGGAGGGCTTTTTGTTTCTCTAGGAATTATAATACCTCTAGTTTCCTTACAGCCTGTGGTTGCTCAAGTTGGTCCTTGCTCTATTAGGGGTAAGAAAGATTGATGAACATATTATAATTTATGCTAAAATAGTTTTAATAGACAGCTAGACCTTTTTGGAGAAGGCAATGGCACCCCACTCCAGTACTCTTGCCTGGAAAATCCCATGGACGGAGGAGCCTGGTAGGCTGCCATCTATGGGGTCGCACAGAGTCGGACATGACTGAAGCGACTTAGCAGCAGCAGCAGTGGACCTTTTTACTTTGTGACTTACTTTGGTAATGTCAGAAATTTAGTAGAAATGTAGATGAAATAGTTTAGCTTTTTTAAGAAAATGGAATAGAAGGGTTAACATACACTGTATTCATCTCTGATTTCTTTTGATTTTAGTTGATTGGAAGTTTCTTTTACTGAAAATGAGAACCTTTGGCTTATCATTTCCATTCTGGAAAAAAACAAATGTGTGGATGCTGAAAAGAGTTACTTTCTTATTTATAAAATTGACATATAACATTAGTTTCAGGTGTACAACATACTGATTCAATATTTGCACATACTGCAAAATGACCACCACAGTAAGTCTAGTAAACAGTATTTTAAAACATAAAGTCAGTCCTAGTTTCTTCCACTAGTTGATGGTGTGGAAAGGGAAGCTATGCACATTGCATTCTCTAGGAGCAGATACTGCCCCACAGTCTGGGTGCAAGGTGATTAAAAAGGATCAACACCTGTAAAAGAAAGGGGCTGGGAAGCAGAGGGCAGCAAGAAAGAACTCACATGACACAGGCCTGGCAGAGTCTTGGACAATGCCTGGGACTCTCTGGAGCAAACGTTGGCCATGGAGCTGTCTGTCCTGTGTCAGGCCAAGAAGCTGGGCTTTCTACCTACCCTTGAATGTGGGCTGCTTAGGGAAGGGTGTGGCCTTGGGTGAAGGGGCTTTGGCATCAATGTCAAGCTTTGCAGCTGAGGGGATCTGAATGGTGCTCCTCCATGGCTGGCACAGACCTGTTACAGATTTAAAAAGACTTAAGGAATATTAACCACATGCAGGGGATTCCTGAATCCAAGAAACAACCATAAGAAGATATCTTTGAGACAAGAAGGGAATATAGACTGAGTATCAAATGATAGTTAGGATTTGTTAATTTTATTGGGTTTGATAATGGTATTATGGTTATGACAGAAAATGTCCTTATCTGTTAGTGACATACCTTGAAGCATTTATGGTGGTATAAGACATCTAGAAAAACAATAACAGCAACAACAGTGGAAGGACTGCTGGTGAAACAAAAATACTCAATTGTTGATAACCATTAAAGTTCCAGTGGCTTCCCAGGTGGCTCAGTGGTAAACAACCCTCCTGCCAATGCAGGAAATGCTGGAGATGTGGATTCCATCCCTGGGTCAGGAAGATTCCTTGGAGGAGGAAATGACCACCCACTTCAGTACTCTTGCCTGGAACATCCCATGGACAGAGGAGCCTGGTGGGCTACAGTCCATAGCGATTGTAGAGTCAGACATAACTGAGCAACTGAGCGCACACACACATTTAAGCTAGATATGGGCTCACGGAGGTATTTTATAGCATTCTATGCTTGTATTTGAAATTTTAAGCATAACAAAAATGTGACCCCCCCCCCAAGATCATTTACGAAGAAGCAATTTTCTCTTGGTAAAAGAATTATCACATAGCGTTGGCATGTTATTGGGTGTCTCATATTCTAGAGCTATACAAATGAATCCAGAAAGAAGTCAAATTTGAGTATCATGTTGAACTGCCCTGTTCAGAAACCAAATATCCTGCAATGTCAGTTGAAAACTTTCAGTGGCGTTTGAGGATTTCCTTGTTGAGTGAGGCCAATGCATAACTGGGAAAGGAGAGACTGAAATAATAGGATGGCAGGAAGGAAAGGGAGACAGAAAATGATTTAATTCTGAGAGTGCCCAGCCACAGTTCTAGGTGCTTTCCACACTTCCTCTCCTTGAATTCTCCTTGAACAGTAACCACCCTATGCTATTGTTCAAAATTTCCCAGGGTGCGAGTCTCATTTTGCAAATTAGAGTATTAAGACTCAGAAATGTGGGAGCTCATCCAAGTGCTGGAGTAGGGATTCCAAGTCAGGCGGTGTCTGGTTTCTAGGCCCTTGCACTGGGCCCCTGGGGTTCAGAGAGCTGGTCCCTTCTGATTCCTGACATCTGGCAGTGCTGCAGGAGAGGGAGAAGGAGAATGGTCATGTCCTGGGTCTTGGGCAAGTTCCTGGGACAGGCCACCACGTGATGGTCCTTGGTTTTGTGCAGGAAAGAATTCAAGAGCAAAGTGGAAGCAAATTTATTTAGAGAGACACACATCCCACAGGCAGAATGCAGTCTCAGAAGGTGAGAGTGGACTCTAGGGTATGGGGCTGTTTTTTCTTTTTTTGGTGGTGTAGGGGCGAGGGTGCTGTTAGTTTTTATGAACTGGGTAATTTCATAGGCTGGGTTTCCCAGGTGGCTCAGTGATAAAGAATCCACCTGCCAAATCAGGAGATGCAAAGAGACATGAGTTCCATTTCTGGGTTGGGAAGATCCTCTGGAGCAGCAGATTCTCCCTTCTAGAAAATGTGAGAAGTACACACCTCCCTTGTCTACTAGGTTCCTGCCCAGACCTTCCACTGTCTGGCATCATCTTCTCTGCTCATGCCACTCCATATTTCCCAAATCTATAAAAATTAGATGAGAAGACAGAGAAAGATAGTATTCTGAATCCTAATCAGAAAAAGTTGTGAGGTTTCCTCTTCTCTGGAAGCATTTTCTGTTTCTTGTTGTCTTTGTTTTTTTGCTTTTGCTCCTGACACTGTTTTTTCCTCCAGGCTCTTCAAAAGTTTCAGTTGGGTTTCTTTTTTTGAGGGGGAGGTCTCTTTGTATCTTTTGGGTCCAGAATTTGCCCCAACTACACATGCACGCAGTTATTTTTAGTCTCATATAGTTTCTTTGTATTTTGTTGCTGGAGCAGAGACATGTGCAGGTTCAGGCATTGCAGCAAAGGGTCCCAGGTGTGCCTTACCTTGAGTTGTGGGCTATGAGGTGAGGACAACTGGGGACAACTGGAAAGAGAAAAATCAAGGAGGGCAGGTGTCTTCAAATTCACGCCCATCACTATTTACATACAATGAGAAGGGAGAAGGGATGGAGGGTGTGCACCTGAAGTGAAGGGAAAGTCCATTTCTGCAGACGATGTCAGAAGTATTGCTCAAGCCCCCTTAGTCTAAATGAAAGCAGGCCCTTCTTGCATCAGAGCGGGGGTCAGGGTGGGGGCTGAGGGCTCTGGATCTGCCTGGGAGTTTCAAAGCAAGCTGCAAGGTCTGTGCCTTAAGTGGCTCTGCATTTAACTTGATCAACACTGGTTTATTCCCAGGGGCGTCGGTGTCTCAAGACTTTTTGTTCTTGTTGCTGTTGATGGCCTGGGTTGGAGACAGCATTAAGGAATCTAGGGAGGAGACCTTCAATAGGTGATTTCTCTGAGCAGTTGTGGGGCTAGGAATTCATCTTAAAATGCAGGTACATGGCTTTGAGCATGTGTCGAGAGAGAACCTGCAGAACACTTTGGCATGAGGTTTAGCTAAGTGTAAGTTTTCAGGATGTTTATATGAAAAACTTTCCACTCAGGATACTCTATTGTATCCACTATCACTTCATCACAGCAGAGCTTATCCCTCCCACGCTGCTACTGATTTACTGCTTTCCAACATTCTTCCAAAAAGCTACTTAGGCACTGTTTGTTTTCCTGTGAGAGGTAAACCCTGAAGCCAAGGCTGAAGTTCCCAGCAGGAAGTGCTGAGGCCCCACCTTACTGCTCTGGGTTTCACATCTCATAGAATATTAGCTCTTTGCTGCCTCCTGGGGGTGTAGGTTTCGTTTCCATCACATCCTTTACTGCCCAGACTCACCTGGGGATGAGCAGAAGCGAGATGAAATCCATTTCAAGTCACAGACCACCTCCCCTGGTTATGGACTTTCGTACATTTTTGATTTATGGTTTTTTTTTCAAGTAGATTGAGGGGAGTCGTGTCCCTTTGCTGTTCTGTGGCAAGTCTAAACTGACTGGTCTTAGCTTCCCTCTCCCAGTTTTAGATATTAGAATCCCTCCCTTACTCTGTATCTCTGCGTTTTGCCTTCTTCCTCAGTTAGTGATGCTGCACTTGCCAGGTGTGGTAATTGGACTGAGGAAGGGGTAGATGAATAAAACGTGGTTCCCTGGTTTCAGCAGCTCACAGTGATCTGGGGGAAACAGAAATGTGAGCAGCTCACGGTGGGTGACTCTTTCCTTACCTTCTTTCTGGTCCTCAGGGGGTCCTCCTCCCCTTCTCCCAGGGTGATTGCATCAGTTTTTTGGCCTAGCATGTTACTGGACTGGTTTTAGTCAAATGTATAGATTATTAAGAAATGTTAGTCATTGTCATTACTGTTATCATGCCCTGCATCAAAAGCTTTAATGCCTCTAACTCCCAGAGCCCTTGGTTACCAGTAAAATGTGTGTAGAGAACAGGAACCTTAAGGAAAATGGTAAAGTTGCAGCAGAAGCAGATATTTCTGATTTTAGTTTTTCTTATTTCAGTTATTAGAAAAAAAAAAAAGACAGGCCCCCATTGGATTAATTTGAAGCAAATCTTAGATATTCTAAAATGTATTTCACACAAAATGTTTATAAACATATATAAATATAGATATATAAATCATTATATCTGAAAGATGAGGACTCTTTAAAAAGTAACCTCAATACCATTATCATACCTAAAAATGAACAATTTAACATTATAAAATATCCAGTCAAATTTCTCTGATTTTATCATCAGCTTTTAACTTTACAGTTGGTGTCTCTGAATCAGGATCTTTTGATAAGCCCTTATGTTGAGGTACCTCTTAAATCTATTTTTTAATATGTATGTTTCCCTCGTGTTCTTTATTTTTTCTCACAATTTATTTATTGAAGAAACTGGGTTCCTCTCCCAAGAGGGTTTTTGATAGCCTGGATTTTGCTTCCCCTTGATTTTTAACATATTCCTCTATTCTCTATAGTTCCTTAAAACTGATAGATCTAAACGTTTTAGGCAAAGTTAGGGCAGAAATGCCCCATAAGTGGTGGCATGGACACTTCTATCAGGAGACACAAAATACTTTTCTCTGTTTGTGATGTGAGCAGCCCTTCATGGTCATTACCTCGACCCATAAGCTTGTTGTTTGGTTGCTAAATTGTATCCGACTGTGACCACATGGACTGTAGCCGGCCATGGCTTCTCTGTCCGTGGGATTTTCCAGGCAAGAATACTCGAGTGGGTAGCCATTTCCTTCTCTAGGGGATCTTCCCAACCCAGGGATCAAACCTACATCTCCTGCATTGCAGGCAGATTCTTTACTGCTGAGCCACCTGGGAAGAGGTTGCTGAATGGTAATATTTTAGTTCAATCATCTCTTATGACTTAACTAGAATACTTTTTATTGAAAAGAGAAACTTCTCTCATCAACATTTGGTTACTCTGAAATGTACTTGTATGGGAAAATAAAGGCTTGATTCTTTTATTAATAATTTTTAAAGAATTTAAACACTGAAAATATATAAATCCTCACAGAGAGAGGTTATGGCCCTCCTTACTCACCTAATTTTTTCCTCCTTCCTTTGGTTCCTCTGACATCTAGAATTTCTCTCCTCCATAATTCCTTTTTTTCATCCAACTTTGAAGGGATTTGGGAAAGAACTGCAGGCTTATTCACAGTAAAGTACAAATAACCAATAACTTAGTGTGACTATTTTAGAGATTTTTTTTTATGTACTTGTATCAATGTCTTAAATTAGAGAAATGAAATGGCGCTTCTTGGATAAGAATAGCATTTGTATGCACTAAATATTGTGTCTGCTGCTCTGGTAGATACTTAACATATGTTGTAAGGTGTTCATGTCCCCTCCCCCATTTTCAGATGTAAATAACAAGCTTCAGGTTGTTTAGCCTCAGCTGAAAAGTGGCAGAGATGAAAATAAAACCTGAGTTGTGTGGCCGCAAAGCCGGAGTATTGAACTTACCTTTTCAATACCAATTCAGGCATGAAACTGAACAGGAGGAGAGAGGGGTTAAGGGAGATGAGGGCTTCTTAAGACTGAAATCAGCAGTATGAAGGACACACTGTGTTAGTGTGTAAGGCAGAGCCTGGCAGTCACCCACAAAGCCAAAGATTTCTCCCCTCAGGAATGTTAATGTGGGATTGTTTCCCTGCCATTGCAGCAGTAGTAATGATGCCTGCCCCACTTCCCGAGGATCCTATTTACTTTTTCAGCTTCTCTTCCATCCTGTTCACTTGGTCCAGCCCCAACAGGAAAAGTTCCTCAAACATGCCAAGCTCCTTTTGGTCTCTGGGATTTGCTTGTTATGGACCAGGGCTCTTGGCCTCGTTAATCAATAGAAACTGATTAGAGGCGTGACACGGAGAAGGCAATGGCACCCCACTCCAGTACTCTTGCCTGGAAAATCCCATGGATGGAGGAGCCTGGTAGACTGCAGTCCATGGGGTCGCTAAGTCGGACCTGACTGAGCGACTTCACTTTCACCTTTCGCTTTCATGCATTGGAGAAGGAAATGGCAACCCACTCCAGTGTTCTTGCCTGGAGAATCCCAGGGACGGGGGAGCCTGATGGGCTGCCGTCTATGGGATCGCACAGAGTCGGACATGACTGAAGCGACTTAGCAAAAAGAGGCGTGACAAGAAATTCAGGCAAGGCTTTACTGGGACCCCTGCTGTAGCAGGGGGCGGTGAGAACAAACAACAGATGGCCTTGCTTTACGCTCTCTCTCCGAGGGGGAACAAGCTTGTTCCTTATATGGGGTGAGGGTCAGATTGTGTCCAGGGGTCTGGCTGGAGGGGTGGCTTGTGTGTTTTGCCCACCCCTTAGGTGCTGTTGTGTGCAGGGGGCATGCTCAGTACCCTACTTTTGCTTCCAGCACGTTTTTTTTTTTTTGCTACAGACTCTTCAAAAGTGGCAGTTGGGTTTTTTGGTCCCTTTGTATATTTTGGGTTCAGAATTTGCCCCAACTGCTAGTTTTAGTCCCATATAGTTTCTCTGTATTTTGTTGCTGGAGAAGAGATGTTTCCAGGTGCAAGCACTGCAGCAAAGGGTGCCAGGTCCCAGCCTATCTCACATCTACTGTTCTTTCCCTGGATCTTTCTTCACATTAGTCTTAGCTTGAATGTCAGTCTTGCAGAGACTGACATCCTCTCTAAAGAAGCCACTCCCTAGCCCCCCAGTCATTCTCTTTCCCAGTTTTCAGGGTCTTTTCTAGCTCTTATTACCACTGAAAAGTACCTTCCCTCTTTGGCTTCTGGAATGTAGGGAGAACATGGCCAGTTTTGTCCATTAATGGGACTCTGGGGCCCACTATGTGGTAGGCACTCAGAAAGCCTTTGCTGAACAAATGAGTCAGTTCAGGCATTCTTTGCTCATTGCCTCCTATGTGGAGGCCTCCCTAGCCCAAATCCATCACCACTGGTTCCAATTAATCACCAGAACTGCCACAGCTGTTATAATCTACTCTTCCATCTAGAAAGTCAAAGGTTTCTGCCTTTTGTATTTAAAACCATAGCTTAACACAAACAGCCAGATTTACTTAGTTATGAATTAGGCTGAGGTCCAAGATGATTCATATTTTAAGTGAAACCTGTTTGCTTGAACTACTCTGTTTCCTCTGACATAGATTGTTCTGGGAAAAGGACAGGTGGGGGAACATGTTTTTAGGCCACATTTTATAGCACAGTCATCTCTTCAGTTTTGAAATGTGGCATCTATCTTAGTCAACTGGGGCTGCTAAAACAAAATACCTAGACCGGTGGCTTAAATAATAGACATTTATTTCTCATAGTTCTGGAGGCTAAAAATCCAAGATCAAGGTTCCAGCAAATTCAGTTCTGGTGCGAGCTGTCTTCTTGTGGTGTCCTCATAAAGCAGAAAGAAAGAGCTCTGGAATCTTATATAAGGAAACCCCATCATGGGGGTCCCACACTCATGACCTCAACTAAAGCTTTTTACCTCTCAGAGATCTCACCTCCAGATACTGTCATATTGGGTGTTAGGATTTCAGTGTATAATCGTTACAGGGACATAAACATTCAGTTCATAATAGTATCTCTCAGATTCTTTTTGATGGAAACCTTGAGTGCTTCTTGGTGAGAGAAAACTATGACAGATGGAAGCACCTCAGACATTCTCCCGAAGTTGGTTGGTGAAAGCTCTTGATGGTCTACGAAACTAAATTGGAAATGGATGAGTTTGCTCAGAGTTAAACCAGTGGCTTGGGAGACAGTTCACAGGGCAGTACGAAGTACAGTCCTAGCTTCATCTGTATCAATCACCTGGTGGGATGGGGCGGGAGAAGGTGTTTAAAGGCTGCTAACTAAACCACAATCAGAGCTGCTGATTCAATATGTTGGGGGGTGGGGCCTGCAGGCTACATTTTGACAAGTACTCCGGTGTAGCCTACTTGCACCGCTGTCATTTAGAAAGGACTTCCCAGGTGGCGCTAGTGGTAAAGAACCTGCCTGCCAGCACAGGAGGTGTAAGAGACTCCGGTTCCATCCCTGGGTCAGGAAGGTCCCCTGGAAGAGGTTATGGCAACCTACTCCAGTATTCTTGCCTGGAGAATCCTATGGACAGAAGAGCCTGGCGGGCTACAGTTGTGGAGTCACATAGAGTTGGACATGACTGAAGCTCACGCATGTCGTTAAGTGAGATTGGACTTGACCACAGCCTGCTTATCCTGAGGAACCTGAGGTGAGTTGCCTCAATCACATCGCCATTTCACGCTGTGGTTTTTGTCTCTGGCCTGCTTGCTTTCTACAGTTAGTCCTGTATGTACGAACCTTCAAGCTGCAAATTTTAAAGGTTAGTTCATGTGTCTGGGAGCTTCCCTGGTGGCTCAGACGGTAAAGCGTCTGCCTACAATGCGGGAGACTCGGGTTCGATCCCTGGGTCGGGAAGATCTCCTGGCGAAGGAATGGCAACCCACTCCAGTATTCTTGCCTGGAGAATCCCATGGAGGGAGGAGCCTGGTGGGCTACAATCCGTGGCGCTGCAAAGAGTCGGACGCGACTGAGCGACCTCACTTTCACTTTCATGTGTCTGGCTTCCATTGTCACGTGTGTGAATCCTCTACAAGTGGTGGCGCTTTTGTGTACTTTATATACTGTACGGAGCACCGTACAGCGCTACATAGCCAATTGTGTTAGGTAGGTACCTAGTCTAACCTTGTTGGACTTCAGAGCAAATTGAGCTGACAAACGTGCTCTCGGAATGGAACTCATTCTTGTGTAGGGGGATTACTATATTGCACAGGGGTGTGAAAAGTGAGACTTTCTGACCAACCAAAGGTATATCTCCAAACATTGCTAGAGGCTTCCCCTGGTCAAGAACCTCCTTTGCTTTTTTAGATCCTGCCTCTATATTTTTGCTGGAGAAAAGGCATAGTTTATCTTCACCTTGATGTAAACATTGTTTAATATTCAAAATAATAGTTGGCCTCAACTCTCTCCTGTGTTCGTTCTTCTATGGGCCTTTCTCTGAAAGATTTTCCCCCTAACACTAATTCCGCCCCCCCCACCCCCCAGCCCTAACCCCAAACCCCTAACCTCGAACCCTGAAGCCCTAACTCGAATCTCAAACTCAAACCTCCAAACACTAACCCCAAACCTGAGCCCCAAACCCCAAACCCTGAATGCTTAACAACAAACTGTGTACCCTGAACCCCTAATCAGAACTCTGAAGTAGAACCTCAAACCCCAAACCCCAAACCTGAACTTCAAAACTGTAACCCGAACCCCCCAAACTAATGCACAAATCCCTAACC
>SJXQ01006720.1:33536-67677 GCA_006408695.1 Aepyceros melampus | reverse complement strand
GCCTTTTTCCTCCTCTAATTCCCAAAATAGATGTACCATAGTCTTTAGTACTTAATTGTACTCTCCTGTGGAATCAATTTGAAGACAAAGCCTGAAGCTACTTTTGAATGCTTTGGTAAACACTTGAGGGCAGGTTGATTGGGTCCTTAGATGAAAACTGAAGAACATTGCATTGGATGCAGGTGGGTTCAATAGAATTGCCCCAGCTCGAAGGAGCAAAGTTCAAGAGGAAACGTTACAAAGTTTCTGGTTTATATTGATAAATATTTAGAGAATGGATTTTTGGCAGATGTAGACTTATTAGTCTATCTAATATGTTTAAAAAGCAGGTCTTACTTAGGAGCATAAATCTTTATGCCTTTATTTCCTCAAGTTTAGTAGTGAGGCAGTACCAAATTTGCATTTATGAAATAGTGCTTTTTAGATGTAAATGAAGCAGGGCTTTTCAGAAAACTTTAGAAAGAAATTGAAAAGGAGTTTCTGTGTCATAGATAAGGTTATATAAATTTTCCTGTTCCATCCTAAAAAGGTTTAAACGGTTTTCTGCAAAAAATCTGTCCAGATAACGTTTCTTTGGCTCTAATGAAAATGAGATCTGTTTCACCCTGTGTTTAATGTTGCTGGGCTGACTAGAGAGAGAGTTTACTCATAACTACATTTTTTTTAAATTTAATTTTGATTGGAGTATAGTTGACTTACAATGTTGTGTTGCTGGTAACTACTTTGAATGCAAAATGTTCCTTTTTATGTGGCAATTTCTTGTGACTGCCTTCACTCAGGGAAGGAGGAGAGAAGGAAACTGAGAAAGTTTCTAAAAACAAAAGCATCTAAAAGTTCGATGCTTTTCTGTTCCATGTTGCAAACTGTAGCTCTCTAGTCTCTACTTAAGGGTCTCAAAGAGATGATAATACATTCTAGCCCCTCTCTAAAACATGAGCTGCTCTGTTCTGTGTCTATGTGGATCACCATGTCATTACTCTGGTAAGAGAAATAGGCTGGAAAGTGTTCCTTATCTTAGCACCCCTGCACCCACCCCCTCCTCCTCCCCACCGGACACACACACCCAGGAATCTGGCTTGTTGTGTGTGCATCCATCATTCTGGAAAATGTCTTGGAGGCCTTGCCAGCCCTATGCGCATGGACATTTCCTTCAAGAGCCAGCAGGGGTCAGCCGGAACACTGGCTGCTCTGGACACTTCTCTTGCCAAAACCAGGACGGCACAAGGAGGCACTTGTTGGTTCCCTGAGCTGAGACAAAGCCCTTGCTAAGTCTTTGGAGATGTTTTACGTGCCTTCTACCTTTTGGCACTGCCCTCCACTTTGTACCACGTATCCCTAAGCGTTCACCCTTTCCTGGGTTCAGTACCCTTTCCCATCAGCATCTAAGCCAACACCATAAACCATCTCTCTCCCCCGCTGGAATGGAGCTGTTCTATTTTAAATTTGAAGTTCTACAGTCACTAATTGTACAGTTTTATCCAAGTGAGTGTGCTATGGCTTCTTTCTTGCCATTCACTGACATTGACGTTAGTGGTGGGGAATTCCAGCTTGTGGCCTGGAGGGAGGGAGACCTGGGGGTGAGAAAGGTGCAGAGGAGAGAACTGCTGGAACAATCCCAAGACCTGCCAAAGGGCTTCGCTGTCCTAGTCTGAAGAGAGTGAAGATCCCATGTGCCTCAGGGGCCAAGCTCCTGTCCTTGCATTAGTAGTGATGGGGTAGCTGGTGATCATGACCTGCCCGCAAGATAAAAATGTAGGTCCCCTTGTTCAAAGACTATTAAGAACTTCAAATCAGTGATCACAGAGCATTGAACCAAGCATAAAGCCACTCTGAGCATGGAGCCCTCTGTGACTAGCCTGCAGGTCATATACCCATGATGTCGTCTCTGCCCCAAACATACAAAGGAAAAGCTCTTCCTCGTCCTGACCCAGGGGATCTGTGTGAGGGCATCCCACATCTGACTTCTCTCCTGTCCCCAGGAACCAGGGTCCTGGAGAGTGAGAGAGATACATGGGGGAAAGTGTGTGAGATCTTACTCCACAAAACTGGACATACACTGTTTTAGGCTCTGGAGATTCTGCAGTAAACAAGTCCGTGTCCTCATGGGGCTTGAAATCTAACTGGGGAGGACAGCAGTCAACAAACAGGCAAACACCTGCTCTTAGTGTGTTGGATAGTGACAAGCACCTTGAGAAGTAAAGCAGGGCAAGGAGGGAGGATGGGTGTCAACGTGAAGGGTTAGTGTCTGAGAGGGGCTATTTGAGTAAAGGCCTGGAGGGGGGGAGTCATGCAGGTACTTAAGAAGGGGAGCATTCAGGCAGAGGGTCTGGCAAGTGCAGAGGCCCTGAGGCCTGTCAGATTTGAGGAACAAAAGGGCAGCTTGGCCGGTATGGCTGATGGGGGTTTGGAGGCTGTGCAGTTGGAAAAGGGAGTTGTACTAAAGACTCTGGATTTTACTCTGGATCAGATGGAAGCTTTGGGTGTTTAGAGCAAAGCTGGGTCATCATCTGACTTAAGTTAAATCAGGGGTCCCCGGCCTCCAGGATCTGATGCCTGATGATCTGAGGTGGAGCTGATGTAATAATAATAGAAACAGAGTGCATAATAAATCTCCTCCCTGCCCCTCGCCGCACTGGTTTCTTCCATGAAAATCAGTCCCTGGTGCTGAAAAAGCTGGGGGCTGCTGGGTTAAAGGGCTCACTCTGTACTCCGTTGAGAAGAGGTTGTGGGGACAGAAGAGTGAGAGTGACCGGTGTGCAGGTTCTTGCAGTGATAACCCAGGTGGCTCTGACCAAGCTGCTCCGGGTGGAGGTGATGAAAAATGGCCAGGTTCTAGAAATATTGTAATCTTAAAAGGACAAGGGGCCAGGTTGGACTTGTTTATCACTTTAATCCTATTGCCAGACAGATGGTCTGGCCCATGTAGGTGCCCAGCAAATATGTGTTTAATGAGTTAATACAATTTAATAGAATTTTTTATAATAGAGATGTAAGATATATTTAAAGAATGAAAAGAGGCAGGAAGCCTTGCCAGTGTTTTAGAATTTTTTATTCCCCCTGTGCTTCGTGAAGTCTTCAAAAATGTTAAAGGTCAGTTCAGATGTAATTTATTTCATGTCTCAAGGTGATGTAGCCTGTCTGCCTGAACATGCTTTAAAATCGACAGTAAGACTATTTTTAGTGTGTGGTCCCTAGGTGACACTGTTACTTGTTAGGGTTTCCTCTCCACCAGGCCATGTGTGCAAGGCCACTAAGGTAGAGTGTTTTGTCTTCTTAAGAGCTCTTTTTTATTCTCTGTTCTTTCTTTAAAAACTTTTTTATTTTGTATTGGAGCATACTTGATTAACAATGTTGTGTTAGTTTCGGATGAATGGTGAAGGGACTTACCCATGCATATTCATGTATTCATTCTCCCCCAAATTCCCTCCTCATCCAGACTGCCACACAACATTAAGCGGAATTCCCTGTGCTCTACAGTAGGACCTTATTAGTTATTCATTTTAAATATAGCAGTGTGTACATGTAGATTCAAAACTCCCTAACTCACTCTCCACCCTTCCTCTCTGGTAATAAGGTTGAGTGTTAAATGCAATTTTAACTGAACTTTATACTTGGTCTGTAGATAATTAGATTAGCTTCTCCAACAATTTGGTAAGACTCTCTTGAAATTATATGTACAAGACAAACATTTGAAAATGTCATTCTTCCTTAATGGAATACTTAGATATTATATCAGTTCAGTTCAGTCGCGCAGTCATGTCCGACTCTTTGCGACCCCATGAATCACAGCACGCCAGGCCTCCCTGTCCATCACCAACTCCCAGAGTTCACTCAGACTCATATAAAGGATCAAAAATTCATCTCAATGTTGGAAATACAGCAGTGCTCACATGCTACAGAGACCTTTACTACTTGATGGCAATTTAAGTCTTTTCCCATGTGATTCTGGTACATATGTATTTCATATTTATGGGCATGCTAAGTCACCCTAGTCATGTCCGACTCTTTGTGACCATATGGACAGTAGCCTGCCAGGCTCTTCTGTCCATGGGATTCTCCACACAAGAATACTGGAGTGGGTTGCCATGCCTTCTCTAGGGGATTTTTCCAACCCCAGAGATGGAATCTTCATCTCTTACATCTCCTTCATTGGCAGGCGGGTTCTTTACCACTGGTGCCTCCTGGGAAGCCCCCCATATATATATTTTGAAGGGGCTGTTATTTGTTAAGACCATATAAAGTATCATTAGATTTATTTTCCATTTTGAGTTTGTGCAGGGAGGTGGAAGTACAGAAAGGGATGGTGTAGGGAAGGGATATTCAGGGGAAGATGAGGCTGCAGTAAAACTTAGGAAACTGTGGGGTATCATGGGAAATTCTATGGGCGCTTTTCAGATGGCAAGTTTCCTCCAGCTGTGGGCCTTCTAAGCTGCTGGGCCATCTTTCTCCACCCAGAAAGCTTGCTGAAGCCATACTGCCTTGCAAGACTGCTTCCCCTGGAGCTGTGAAGCTGATTGGTTCTTTTCATCCAGTGCCCACCTTCCTTCCATGGGAGCTGGTCATTCCAGATGAAACCTGGCTAAAGTCAGACATTCTGTCTGAGATTCCTGTCTTGTTAGACTTGAAGAGTCAGATGATGAAAGATTCCAGTGGACCCATGGCTTTCCTCAGAGTTGGGCATCCCCCTCCAAGATGGCTGGTGTCTCCTGGAGAGTCCCCAGGTGTTAGTGGAGCTGTGGATCTCCAAGGATGGAATCATGTTCTTCACAGCCTACCATGTGCCAGGCATATGCCTTGATGTGTCCTTCCTCTAGACTCATTTGTAGTCTGATTTTCCTCTTCTAGTACTGTTTGTGTTTGTTTCTTGCCTAAGAGTTTCCCACAATCCAGGGCTAGACAGCATCCTATCTTTTCATCCTCCCACCCCATCATTAACATACTTTTTGCCATCTTATGGATGACAAACTGGCTCTAAGAACTTCTAGGCCTTGTGTCCTCATTCAAGGAAAACAGAGGGGGCTGCTCCACCTATGTCTGTTTCTTTCATCAGAGAAGTGAGCTTTACCATCGGCTCCCAGTGGACTTCCCCTATCACTGTCTCACCACTTCAGCTAAAAGCAATACTGGGAAAATGAGGGTCTGGCTTTGGGAAGAAGAGGTTTGGGAATGGCTCCTGACTTAAGTAAAAGTCATTCAGTCATGTCTGACTCTTTGTGACCCCCTGGACTGAATCCTGTCAGGCTCCTCTGACCATGGGATTCTCCAGGCACGAATACTGGAGTGAGTTTGTCATTCCCTTCTCCAGGGGATCTTCCTGACCCAGGGATCAAATCCAGGTCTCCTGCACTGCAGGCAGATTTTTTACCATCTGAGCCACTGGGGAAGCCCATATACCTAAATATGATAAAGCTTAATTTATGAATTAGGCATATTCCAGAGATTAGTAACAGTAATGGATAATAAAATGGAGTGGTTATAACAATATACTGTAATAAAACTTGTGATATGATCTCTCTCTTTCCCTGTGTCTCAAAATGTCTTATTTTATGATATTCACCCTTCTTGTGATGATGTGAGATGAATAAATGTTTATATGATAAGATGAAATAAGGTGAATGATGTATTGTGATCTATGTGTGTGCTAAGTCGCTTCAGTTGTGTCCGACTCTTTGTGACCCCATGGACTGTATCCCGCCAGACTCCTCTGTGCATGGGATTCTCCAGGCAAGAATACTGGGGTGAGTTGCCATGCCCTTCTCCAGGGGATCTTCCTGATCCAGGAATGAAACCAGGGTCTCCTGCATTGCGGACAGACTGTTTACCCTCTGAGCCACTAGGGCTTCTGACTTAGCCAACTGCAAACATCTGCCAGGGGCCACTCTCTCCAGTTGGATCATGTTCTTCCACACAAGCTGCCATAACATGTGAAAATGCATGTCATTTCATTGCATCCACTCGCTCTAGGGCCACCATCTCCCTCCTGTCTCTGTCACTGCCTTTAACTGCAGCATCAGCGACTCCTGGCCTTAGCGTTAGTTGCTTGACCTTGATCACCTGTTCACCCCTGGCTCCTCCCTCACCTACTGCTCTCAGGTGACCCACAGGAGAGCCAGTGCTGGGCAGACATCTTCATCAAGCTTGCCCTCTTCCTCCTCCTGCACGCCTGCGTGTGAGTCTTGAAAGTCTGTCTCATCTGTCACTGTCATTGGAATCACTGGATTCATCCTGTGCTCCTGTGTCTCTTTAACCTCTGTCACGCAAAGGTCCCCGAGTTCTGTTCATCTTGTTTTGGGAATAACTCTCACCTCACCTTCTCGTTTCCCTTTGCACAAACCTGGTTCCCCTTCAGGGCTTCGCTGGTGGCTCAGCAGTAAAGAATCTGCCTGCCAGTGCAGGAGACACGGGAGACTCGGGTTCGAGTCCTGGGTTTTGAACATTCCTTAGGATAGGAAATGTCAACCCACTCCAGTATTCTTGCCTTGGAAATCCTGAGGACAGAGGAGCCTGGCGGGCTACAGTTCTTAGTGTCAGTCGGACATGACTGAGCATGAACACCAGCGTGAGTTCCCCTTCAGTTCCTGATTTCCTCACTCCACTTCAGTCCGTCCTCCAAACTGCCACAGTTATCTTTATGTAACTTGATTGTTCGCTCCTGACTAAAAGGCATTCATGGTTCCTTACTGTTTCAATATAACACAGAAGCATGGCATTTGAATTGCATCCTGCCCAATCCGTCGCTTTAATCACATTTGCTCAGTGTTCTTGCCCTCCTGAGTCAAGGTCTCCAGTTTCCCAGAGAGATCTCAGGGCTTTGCTGTGTTGGGAACGCTTGTCCTGCCTTTTTCCCTCAGTGACCTCCTCCTTGTCCTATGGACCAAGGTCAAAAATAACCTCTCCGGGGCGGTTTCTCTCAAACCGTCTCATGCAGCTGCCTTTCCCCCTCTTATACTGTTGGTATCACAGTTGCGACGTTGTTTTTCACCTTCACATCCATCTCCTCTGAGAGAACCAGCCTGTGCTGTAGCTTCACATCTTTAATAGCTGTTGCAGGGCTTGGCATCATGGCAGGTGCTCTGAAGATGTTTGTTAAACAAGTATTTTTTAACTCCTGTGGGATAGCAATGGAGGAGGTTTTCTGAATGTTGTGCATTTGGACATGTGTGGTCAGTATGGATCCTAAAAGTTCAGTTAAGAAAACTTCAGAGAACGAGTGTTTACTGCAGTAGAGAGCTCTTCAGCTTCCAGGATTGGAGGTGGGGGGTGTGTGTATGTGGTTGGTGTTTTTAGAACAAGGCAATGGTTCAGCCCCGTGGGAGCAGATTGCATGAGACAGACACCCAGAATGGGGGAGATAATGCCAGCCAATCTGTCAGGTTTCATCATCTGCTGGTCTTGGGCTGGGAAGATTCCTAATATACGCCTCTCAAACCTAACATCTTGGGAGGGACTGTCTTCAGTTTTCATCTTCTGTAGGTTGCTTATACAACTCACCTAAAAGTAATATTTTAAGAAAGCTTATTATTTATTTCAAGTCGAGTAAGTAAATCTTTGTGTATTGGATTTAGTAAGCATGGATTCTGATCATATCTGCCCTGGTATGGAAATGTACCCGGCATGGAGAAGAGGCAGATCTCTTTTATAGATTACTTCTTAGCCAAGAAATAACATTTTTTCTTTTAATTTCACACAGCTAAAATTGCAATTATATAATTGTGATAAAGCAGTTTGGGGAGTAGTCCATTTAAGACTCAGGGATAGAGGGAGCTGTGGATCCTCACCCCACCCCCCACCAAATTGGTTATTTTATTTTATCTGGGAAACCTACTTGCTCGTGGGTGTGTGCATTGGCAGATAAAGTATGTGGGTTGGTGAGTTGTTTGTATATACTTACATGACTGTAGGTGAGTGTGTGTATAGATCAGAAATTACAATACAGCCTCTTAAATTTAGAAAAATTGTGAAATGACATAACTCATGAATACACATCCATCATACGTAAACATATATACTGCCTTTCTGTACTGTTAGTGTACAGATAGGTCTCCTTTAACAAATAGATAATATTTGAAACACCTTATGTTTTAAGTGAGTTAGATGTCTTTCCTGAACAGTTTGTTATTAATTTTCTTTGCAGTGCTCCCTATTCAAACATGTTACAGAAGTAATCTTCAATCAAGTTTAATTACTGTTATTTTCAAAGCAGTTGGATCTGAAATAATGAGGCTTTACTGATATTTTCCTATTCTTTAGCCATAGAAGTTAATGATAGTTCTTTCCATCAAGTTGAAACGAAGCAGAAGATAAGCAGTATAAATAATTATGTCTCAGGTACTTTCCTAGAAAATATTTCATCTTCTGGTCCAACTGGAAAAATAAGCAATTGGTAATTCCTAATGAGTTGGTACTATTCAGGATTTTTTTGAGGTGACCTTCCATTTTTGAGATAAAGAAATTCTGATGGGATTAAGTAGATCATCTTTTCTGCATTCCGTATATGGCTTTGTGTGAGAAAGAACAAGATGGTTCTAAGTGGGTAACTTGGCAGAAATACTGGTGATAGATGATTTTATGGAAGACAGTGTGTGGGATAAGAGTGAGCTTAGACTTAAACGTAGAAATCTGGCCTCTTTGGACCTAACATCAAGAAAGAACAGTGTGCATTTCCCCATATTGTTGTTCCAAAGGTGTGGCAACAATATCAAAAGCAAAAATCCATTGTTGGAACCATGTACCTCAAGTTGAAGCCTTCAAGCATGGCTTTCAGGTAATGAACTAAGTCCTGATTTCGTATGAAGGAAGGCTTAATAGCTGGTAGGTGACCTTGTATTATTATTTTTTCTTTCACTTAAAAGATTAAGCTGTATTCAGGACAGAGTTGGAGAGAGAACAAAGAATCAGTAAGTTAGCAGCATAGTCTATTGAGTCATGAGAAAATAAAGGCTTGTGCACACACAGAACAGCTCTGCTTGGCTTACACACAAGTCTGTGCTTTAAATGCCAAAGGTGCTATCACTTCTTCCCTCTCTCCTTTTCTCATTTTATCATTGATATTTTCCTTTCCTTTCAGTAGGTAAAACTACTTACCTTTCTCCCCTGAAACTGCTGCGAACATTATCTATGACCCCCACTTTGCTAAATCTAAAGCTCAACTTTCTGCTTTGGTCTAAGTTGACCTTTCAGCAGAGTTGACATACTTGAGACTCTCTTCTAGCAAACACTTTCTTCTCTTGACTCCCAGGCCTTCACAACTCCTTGGTTTCCCTCTGACTTCACTCATGGGTCACTCTTTCCCAGATGCTTGCTGCTTCATTTTCTCTTTGTGGATGTGCCGAGGACTCAGACCCTACAGCGCCTGTTCCTCTCAACTTGATTCCCTTTCCTGGAAACCTCATCTGGTCTCATGTGCTCACAGCTCCCACGTGGACATCTCTGGCCCACTTCCCTGAATTCCAGACCCATGCAGTCATTCATCTCTTGTGTGTGTCTACACTTCAATCATCACCTGTCTAAATGCAGACTCTGGATCTGGCCTTCAAGTCTGCTTCCCTTGGAGTTATTTGTATCAGTTAAGGACAACTTCATTCTTCCAAGCGCAGGAAACATCCCTGACTCCTCTCTTTCCCTCACATTCTACCTCTAAGCTTTGAGAAATCATGAGACCCAGGTCTTATTACACTTCTCACCACCTCACTGTTACCCTTCTAGTCTGACCCACCAGTGCCCCTTGCGTGGGTTATTGCAGCTGCCTTGTAACAGGTCTCCAGGCTTCTGCCCACTTCTCAGTTGGCTCAAAGAGTGACTGGCGTGAGGTCGTTCAGTACATTGATCAGATCACCTCACTTCTCGCTGCAAACCCTCAGCGACTCCCAGTTTCCCTTAAAGGCCAAAGTCCTTCTCTAGACCTGAGGGGCTCTGTAAGATCTGACCTTTCTGCCTATACCTCCCTGACTTCCTCTCCTGTTAAATCCTTCACTGCAGGTACAGTGGCCTCTGCTTTTCCTTACACATTCCAGATGTGATCTGTTTCCATTTTAGGGCCTTTGCACCTGGTGTTCCATCTGCCTGCAATGTCTTTTCCCCAGACATGTGTATAATTAACTCCTTCATTTCAAGCCCTTTCTCCAGTGTCACCTTCTTCCTAATGACTGCTGCAGTCTGTTCCACCCCAGCACTCCTTATCCCCCTTTTATTTTTCTATAACACTTATCATCTATTAACATCTATATGGTATGGTTATTCACTATGCTTGTTTTTAAGAAGAATTCTTTATTTTTGGCTGTGCTGGGTCTCCACTGCTGGGCAGGCTACTCTCTGTTGCAGTGTATGGGCTTCTCATTGTAGGGCACTCGGGCTTCAGTAGTTGATGCGTGTGGGCTCCGTAGCTGAGGCTCCTGGGCTCTGGAGCACAAGCTCAGTAGTTATGGTGCACAGGCTTAATTGCTCCAAAGCATGTGGGATCTTCCTGGATAAGGAATCCAACCTGTGTCTCCTGCATTGGCAGATGGATTCTTTACCACTGAGTCACCAGGGAAGCCCTATTTTTTATTGTCAGCTTCTCCTACTAGAGTGCAATCTTCATGAGCACAGGGGCTTTTGGTTGTTTTGTGTCCTAAAGTTTGGTGTGGTTGATGGCACAAGTTCTCAGTAGCTATGTGCTGAATGAATAAGAGAAAATTGTGGATGCTGGGAGCTGTGGGCTGGCTTTCTCTCTTGTGGGGAGACTTGTTCTGTGTCAAGCCTTTTCCCCCTTAAGACTCCACTTTCTGAAGTGTTTGTTGTGGGAGTTGGGGCTAGAATGAAGTCTCCCTTGGGATGGTTTCTGGGAGGAGGAGGAAAAAGAGAAGGGAAGGCCTTTCCTGCTATTGCCATAATGCACTGGCTTGTATCAGCTTGAGTGATTCAGCCAGGTAATCAACGAGCCTGGCCTGGTCTGGTATAGTTTGTATTCTGATGTTTTTACTTAACATTATCTCCTGAGTACTTGCCCCACTTTTTCTTTTCTGTTTTTTTATGAATATATTTTAATAGCTACATATTTAAAATATGGTCCTCTCATGACTCAGCCTTAAAAGCTGACATGTGTAAGCATGGAGGTGATCTTGGATTGCTTTTAAATATGTCTAGTCAAGGCTATGGTTTTTCCTGTGGTCATGTATGGATGTGAGAGTTGGACTGTGAAGAAGGCTGAGCGCCGAAGAATTGATGCTTTTGAATTGTGGTGTTGGAGAAGACTCTTGAGAGTCCTTGGACTGCAAGGAGATCCAACAGTCCATTCTGAAGGAGATCAACCCTGGGATTTCTTTGGAAGGAATGATGCTAAAACTGAAGCTCCAGTACTTTGGGCACCTTATGCGAAGAGTTGACTCATTGGAAAAGACCCTGATGCTGGGAGGGATTGGGGGCAGGAGGAGAAAGGGACGACCGAGGATGAGATGGCTGGATGGCATCACAGACTCAATGGACGTGAGTCTGAGTGAACTCCGGGAGTTGGTGATGGACAGGGAGGCCTGGCGTACTGCGATTCATGGGGTCACAAAGAGTTGGACACGACTGCGCAACTGAACTGAACTGATTTATTTTTAAAAATAATTTTATTTACTTTTGGCTGTGCTGGGTCTTCATTGTTTTGAGGACTTTTCTCTAGTTGTGGCGAGTGGCAGCTACTCTCGTTGCAGTGCACAGGCTTCTCATTGTGGTGGCTTCTCTTGTTATGGAGCTCAAGCCCAAGGGCTTCAGTAGCTGCAGCTCTTGAACTCTGCTGCTGCTGCTGCTAAGTTGCTTCAGTCGTGTCTGACTCTGTGTGACCCCATGGATGGCCGCCCACCAGGCTCTGCCGTCCCTGGGATTCTCCAGGCAAGAGTACTCTAGAGCTCAGTAATTGTGGAGGAAGGGCTTAACTGCTCCACAGTATGTGGGATCTTCCAAGATCAGGGATAGAACATGTGTCTCCTGCACTGGCAGGCAGATTTTTTTTTTTTTCCTTCAACCACTGAGCCGCCAGAGAAGCCCTAAATATTTATTTATTTGGCTGCATGGGGTCTTAGTTATGGCACGCAGGATCTCTGAACTTCCATGCAGTATGTGGAATCCAGTTCCTCTTCTAGGGATTGAATTTGGGCCCCCTGGATTAGGAGCATGGAGTCTTGCTAGAGTTTGGCTCTCTGGGTGATCCTGGCTCCAGCCCTTCCCAGCTGTGTGGCATGAGGCAATTCACTGAACTCATGCTTAGTTTCCTCCTCTGTCAAATGGCAATAGTACCAGTGCTGTAGAGGGCCTGCATCTGTCACAGAAACAGGGTTATTCTGGAGAAATGAGAGTTTGCTCTTACAACCTTTCTGTTCCCTGTCATCTTCAGACCAGCATGGTCAGTGATACCTGGGGGGCTGGTCAGTAATAGACTCCGAGACCCCACCCAGACCTGCCCAATCCGAATGTGCCTTCTGCCAAGCTCCCCAGGTCTTTCCTTGCACACCGATGTCCCAGAAACAGTGACTTCAAACACTGGCTGGGACATAACCAAAGACTGCCTGATGCTGGTTTTGTTTTGGAGCAATTCTGCCTTTGGACCAGTTAGAAACATACTTCTTGTTTGTGTCAAGCTTTTTTAGTATTAATAAGTACCTGTGAGATCCCAGGCCCTTCATGGCACATCTCTGGGCTTCACTGTCCTCGTCTGTGATGTGAAAGTCAGAAACGAGTCATTTCAGAAGCAACCTGCCAGCTCTGGCCTTCTGGGATTCGGTGCGCCTCATCAATTCATATTTTACTGAATGGTGGTGGTTTAGTGGCCAGGTCCTGTCCGACTCTTGTAACCCCATGGACTGGAGCCTGCCAGGCTCCTCTGACCATGGGATTTTCCAGGCAAGAATATTGGAATGGGTTCCCGTTTCCTTTTCCAGGGGATCTTCCTGACCCAGGAATCGAACCTGGGTCTTCTCCATTTCAGGCAGATTCTTTACTGATAGGGAGTTTTAAAAGACGAGGATTTCTTTTGGAAGCTGGATAAGAGTACAGCCTTGGAAAAATGTTCACAAATACTCTTGTGGTGCAAGCTAACCATGCCAGAGGGACTGGTCTTTTCTAAATCTTCCAGGTGCATCTTACTCTGTTTTAATGTCTTGCTTGACAGCACTCTAAGAACCAGCAGGATTTGGGTGTTTTTGGTAGAAGCTACTCTACTTAAGTAATCATTAACCTTTATAGAACAAAAACAATGGCCCTTAAAATGATCTATCTTTCAGTGATATAATTGCTTCATAGGCTATATATCAGAGAGAACAACAAATCTAAAAGATTAATCTTGTAAAATGCAGTCAGTAATCATGGTGTACTAGTCTGGAAGGGATCCTAAAAAATAGTTCTTATTTTATAGAACAGAAAAATGAAAAGGATGGTGCCTTTCTCGAAAACATGTCCGTGACCACTTTTGAGATTTCCAACATCTTTCTACCAGCAACTAAATGGAGGTCAAACTTCTTGGGCTGGTTGGTAGTCTTGACTCAATGTTGGTTTGGCTTAAGATTATTTGCTGTGTACCGAATTGTGTTCCCTCAAATTCATATCTTAAAGCCCTAACCTTCAATGCATCTGTATAGGGAGTAGGACCTTTAGGGAGGTAATTAAGGTTAAATGAGGTCATAAGGGTGGAGCCCTAATCCATTAGGACTCATGTCCTTATAAGAAGAGGAGACACCTGAGAGCTCTCCCTCTGTACACATAGAAGATAGGCCACATCAGGTACACAGTGAGAGGGTTATTGTTCAGTCACTCCATTGTGTTCAACTCTTTGAGACCCCACGGACTGCAGCATGCCAGGTTTCTCTATCCATCACCAACTTCCAGAGCTTGCTCAAAATCATGTCCATTGAGTCAGTGATACCATCCAACCATCTCATCCTCCATTGTCCCCTTCTCCTGCCCTCAATCTTTTCCCAGAATCAGGGACTTTTCCAGTGAGTCATCTATTTGCATCAGGTGACCAAAATACTGGAGCTGCAGCTTCAGCATTAGCCGTTTCAGTGAATATTCAGAGTTGATCTCCCTTAAGATTGACTGGTTTGATTAGATAATATGGAATATTACTCAGTCATAAAAAGGAACACATTTGGGTCAGTTCTAATGAGGTGGATGAACTTAGAGCCTATTAAACAGAGCGAAATAAGTCAGAAAGAAAGATAAATATCGTGTATTAATGCATATCTGGACTTCCCTAGTGGCTCAGATGGTAAAGCGCCTGCCTACAATACAGGAAACCCGGGTTCAATCCCTGGTCGGGAAGGTCTCCTGGAGAAGGAAATGGCAACCCACTCAGTATTCTTGCCTGGAAAATCCCATGGCTGGAGGAGCCTGGTAGGCTACAGTCCATGGGGTAGAAAAGAATCGGACACAACTGAGCAACTTCACTTTCACTTAATGCATATGTATGAAATCTAAAAAGATAGTAATGATCCTACTTGCAGGGCAGCAAAGGAGATGGAGGCATAACAGACTTCTGGACACAGTGGGATAAGGAGAGGGTGGGATGATTTGAGAAAATAACATTGAAACATACATTACCATGTGTAAAATAGATAGCCAGTGGGAGTTTGATGCATGACACAGGGAACTGAAAGCTGGTGCTTTGTGACAACCTAGAGGGGCAGGATGGGGTGGAAGGTGGGAGGGGATTCAGGAGTAGGGGGACGTATGTATACCTGTGGTTGATTCATGCTGATGGATGGCAGAAGCCACAATAATATTGTAAAGTGATTACCTTTTAATTAAAAATTTTTTTAAAGCAAGAAACAAATGATGCTGGTCTGTCACAGGTCCTAAGGGAAAGAATATTAACTGCAGGACAGAAATCTCAGAATGAAGACACCTGCCTGTAATAGTATCCAGATTAATTTACTTGGAAGGGAAGAGAATGAGAGTCTTCTGTACAACTGATTTAGCGGTGGTTTACAGAAACTTTATGAGGAACATTACTATGTAGTAGAAAGGGCACCTGGAGAAGGCAATGGCACCCCCCTCCAGTACTCTTGCCTGGAAAATCCCATGGACAGAGGAGCCTGGAAGGCTGCAGTCCATGGGGTCGCTGAGGGTCGGACACGACTGAGTGACTTCACTTTCACTTCTCACTTTCATGCATTGGAGAAGGAAATGGCAACCCACTCCAGTGTTCTTCCCAGGGACGGGGAGCCTGATAGGCTGCCATCTATGGGGTCGTACAGAGTCGGACACGACTGAAGTGACTGAGCAGCAGAAAGGGCACCTGGCTGGGAATTTAAAACTTTGAGTTGGGGTTTGAATCAAGATCCTGCTTATCTGTGGCTGTTACGCTTTGGACAATCACTCTCAGAGGCTCAGGGTCAATATTAGCAAAGTGAGGAAAGAATTGCCAGTGTTGCCTCATGGGAATGTTATTAAAATTCTGTGAGGTAGATTATGAGAGAAAGCTCTGGAAGATGCAAAGCCTTTAAGAGTGAGAGCCAGGTTAACCATTATCAAGGTGTCCTTGTTGAGTCATGGTCATATGACCCCCAGAGATGCAGGAGTTAGATTCATAAAGAAATTAAGGGATCATGTAATAAACTCCCTAATTTCACATGCAAAAACTGATGTCTGAAGAAACTGACTTATCCATCTGGTTTAGATCAAGGGGACTTACAGTGGGAGCTTGGGTCCTTCCTCACTGAACTGAGATACTATGTTTACAGAACAAAGGGCCATAGTGAGCAGGAAACCTGCAAAACTTCTGCCTTTGCAGAAGGTGACCAAACTGACTTCACCTGGCAGAATGGATGATGAGAACAGTACAGTTTCCAGAAACACAGAACTTTGTAGATAATGTTAATGGCTTCCCAGGGGGCATTAGTGGTAAAGGATCTACCGGCCAATGCAGGAGATGTGGGTTTGATCCCTGGGTTGGGAAGATTCCCTGGAGGGGAGGGCATGGCATCCCACTGCAGTATGCTTGCTTGGAAAATCCCATGGACAGGGGAGCTTGGCAGGCTACAGTCCATGGGGATTGTAGAGGTCAGACATGAGTGAAGCAACTTAACACGCACACACAGATAATGTTAAACTTATTTTGTGAAATGGTTCTTTGGAAGTCATTTTGAAGAATGTGATGAAAAAAAAATCTAGCAATCACAGTCTGGTAAGGGCACAGTTTACAATGGCATTTATTCAAGGCTTAGATTGTAGGGTAATATTATATCCTAGATTATTTGACAGACAGGGCTGTGGGTTTTTAAGGCAAGTGGATTAGATGGAGATGCCCAGAGAAGACACTGACAAGTCAGCAGCTCTCAGCAAAAGAGGAAAATGAATGATTGTGTCAATGATGTGATGGAGAGATTGACAGCCTATTCTTGAACTTGAAATGATTAAAATGCTAATTCTGGTAATCCCACATGCTTGCTGAGGAAGGAAGGATAGAAACCTGTTATAAGGCACTGCAGTTGCAAGTGATCTGTTAACTTTAAAATATCTTTTACTGTGGGAAGGAAATAACAAAGATCAGAACAAAGGTAAATGAAACAGAGACCAAAAAGACAATAGACAAGATTAATACGACTAAGAACTGATTCTTTGAAAAGATAAAATTGGCAGACCTTTAGCTAGACTCACCAAGAAAAAGGACACAAAATCAGAAATGAAATGTTATAACAGATACTACAGAAATAAAACCATAAGAGAATATTATAATCATATACCAACAAATTTGAAAACATAGAAGAAAGCTATTAATTTCTAAAAATGTACAATCTACCACAACTGAATCATGAAGAAGGTGAAAATCAGAATAGACTGATCACTAGTAAGGAGAATGACTCAGTAGTCAAACCTCTCAACAAAAGTCCAGGACCAGATGGTTTCACTGGTAAATTCTCCAAAATATTCAAAATATATAAAATATAAAAGAGGAAAGAAGACTTCAAAATTCATTTTATGAGGCCAGTGTAACCCTGATAACAAAATCAGACAAGATGCCATAAGAAAAGATTACAGACCAATATCCTGATGAACATAGCTGCAAAAATTCTCAAATTCAGTATTAGCAAACTGAATTCAACAGTACATTCAAAAGATCATACACCACCATTGTGAGTGAAGTCGCTCAGTCGTGTCTGACTCTTTGCGACCCCATGGACTGTAGCCTACCAGGCTCCTCCCTGCATGGGATTCTCCAGGCAAGAGTACTGGAGTGGGTTGCCATTTCCTTCTCCAGGGGATCTTCCCGACCCAGGGATTGAACCCAGGTCTCCCACATTCAAGGCAGACGCTTTAACCTCTGAACCACCACCATTAAGTGAGATTTATCCCAGGGATGCAAGGATGGTTCAGCATTTGCAAATCAATTAATGTGACACAATACATTAACAAAATGAACATTAAAAATCATCTCAGTATCTACAGAAAAAGCTTTTGACAAAATTTTACATCCATTATGATCTCTCAACAAATGACTTAGAGGGAAGGTATCATAACATAATAAAGGTCATATATGATAAGCCCACAGCTAACATTGTACTTAATGGTGAAAAGATGAAACTTTTCCCTCTAAGGACCAAGACAAGGATGTCCACACTCACCATTTTTATTCAATATACTATTAGCAGCCCTGACCAGAGCCATCAGGCAATAGAAAGATATAAAAGGCATCCGAATTCTAAAGGAAGAAGTAAAACTGTTACTCTTTGCAGATGCTGCTGCTGCTGCTCAGTCGCTTCAGTCGTGTCCGACTCTGTGAGACCCCATAGATGGCAGCCCACCAGGTTCCGCCGTCCCTGAGATTCTCCAGGCAAGAACACTGGAGTGGGGTGCCATTTCCTTCTCCAATGCATGAAAGTGAAAAGTGAAAGTGAAGTTGCTCAGTCATGTCCGACTCTTAGCGACCCCACAGACTGCAGCCTACCAGGCTCCTCCATCCATGGGATTTTCCAGGCAAGAGTACTGGAGTGGGGTGCCATTGCCTTCTCCCTTTGCAGATGACATGATATTATATGTAGAAAACCCAAACGATTCCATCAAAAAATTGTTAGAACTAATAAATTCAGTAAATTTTCAGGGTACAAAACAAAATTTAAAAATCTGTTTGGTTTCTATATGCTGATAATAAACAAAGAATTTACAATTCCATTTACAACTACATCAAAAGAATAAGATATCCAGGAATAAATTTAATCCAGGAGGTGGAAGATCTGTACTCTGAAAACTATAAGATATATTTTTAAACTTTATTTTTAATTGAAGGATATTTGCTTTACAGTATTGTGTTGGTTTCTGCTAACCATCAACATGAATCAGCCATCGGTATACTCATGTCCTCTCCCGCTTCAACTTCTTGCCCACCTCCCTCCTCTCCCACCCTAGGTTGTCACAGAGCTCCTGTTTGAGTTCCCTGAGCCAACAGCAAATTTCCATTGGCTATCTTATCTTACATATGGTAATACATGTTTCCATGTTACACTGTCCATACAACCCAGCCTCTCCTTCCTCCCCTCCACTCTGTGTTCATAAGTCTTTCATATATATGTGTTAGTATACGATATTTGTCTTTCTCTTTCTGAGTTATGTCACTCTCTATAACAGGTTCTAGGTTCATCCACCTCATTAGAACTGACTCAAATGCATTCACTTTTATGGCTGGGTAATATTCCATTGTATATATGTACTGCAGCTTCTTTATCCATTCATCTGTCAGTGGACATCTAGGTTGCCCCCATGTTCTAGCTATTGTAAATAGTGCTGCAGTGAACATTAGGGTTCATGAGTCTTTTTCAGTTTTGGTTTCCTCAGGGTATATGCCTAGGGAGGGGGATTTCTGGGTCATATGGCGGTTTTATTCCTAGTTTTTTAAGGAATTTCCATAGTGTCTTCCATAGTGGCTGTATCAATTTACATTCCCACCAACAGTGCAAGAGGGTTCCCTTTTCTCCACATCTTCTCCAGTATTGTTAGTAGACCTTTTGATGATGGCCATTCTGACCTGTGTGAGTGATATCTCATTGTAGGAAAACTACAAGACACTGATGAAAGAAACTGAAGGTACACATCAGTGGAAATGTATGCTTTGGATTGGGAGAATAATTATTGTTAAACTGTTCTATCCAAAGCAACCTACAGATTTAATGCAATCTCTATCAAACTTTCAATTGTGTTTTTCATAGATATAGAACAATCCTAAAAGTTATATGGAACCACTAAGACTCCCAAATAGTCAAAACAATCATGAGAAAGAACAAAGCTGGAGGTATCATGCTTCTTGATTTCAAGCTATATTACAAAGCTACAGTCATCAAAACAGCATGGTATTGGCAACAAAACAAAAGCACAGACACATAGATCAATGGTACAGAATAGAGAACCCAGAAAAACACCCATGCCTATGTGGTCAATTAATTTAAAACAAAGGAGCCAAGAATATGCTGGGAGAAAGGATAGTCTCTTCAGTAAATGGTAATAGAAAAACTAGACCACTATCTTACACCATACACAAACTTTAACTCAAAATGGATTCAAGACTTGGATGTGAAACCTTAAGCCATAAAACAACTGGAAGAAAACAGGTGGTAAGCTCCTTGAGACACTACCCCACACTGATCAGGATGGCTGTTATAAAAATAATAATATATACAAGTATTAAATCATTATGTTGTACACCTGAAACTAGACAATGTTATGCCAGTTATTCCTCAAAAAACATCCTCTTCTGTTAAAGATTTCATGGTTCATTAGGTGCAAGAATGCTTTCTTTGTTAAGGAAATAAGAAATATGAAGATGAAACATGGATAATAACATTTTCAGATGGGAACTTATATTTTCTAAAGAAAACATTTGGTGGAAAGGTTCTGTGAGTGTGGCAAGGCATATGTCTCAAATTAAGGATATGCCTTGCTAGATATATGAAGAGCTATGTCTTTAAATGACTTAACAGGACATTTTCAAGCAACTCAGCACTTGGCAGATTTAATTTTGACAAGCAGGAGCAGGTGGGTGGCTCAGGCTTCTCAACCTTCAAGAGATGACCCTGGATGACTTTGTTTTTTTCCTGATAGTTGCAAGATAAAATAAGATTTAATTAAGGAACTTGGAAATGGTATCTCCGTTGTTCAGGTGAAAGGGAGAGGAATGTGTGACAAATAGAAAGAAACAGGTGTAATGAAAGCATGGGGTGATGTAAGCCCTGGGAAGTACACTTGCAAGGCGTCCCTGGGGTTGGTGGTAACTTGCAAGAACAGTTTCTGTTTAGACAAAGAAATGAAACCCAACCAGCAATACTGCTTGCATATGTACTTCTGTAACTTCTGAGTCTGAGATCTCTTTTCTGTTTTTGTACAGCTGAGTGAAAGATTTCAAGGCTGAGGGAAGTCATCTCCCTGCAGGCTTGTACCTTTTGAGAGCTTTGAGAGGCTTTAAATGCTTTGAAAAAATATGTAACTGTTCTGAAGTGTTTCAAACTGTAATCATCTTGACCTCATCTTTCTTTTTTTTTTTTTTCCTGATGATTCTATTTTCTTCCTTCGTGTCCTCCCCCTCCCCTTCTGCTTCCTCTCCTCTCTTTTCCTCCCCGTCTGGGTAAAGTTTCTGGCACCTGGCTTGTTTGCCAGGAAAAAGACAACTGCTTGCAAAGGAGATATAACCCTTTCCTGCATGCTCACTGCACTGGGCTCTGACCATCTTGGCTGGGGTGGGGTGGACAGCTGGTCAGTGCAGGGGTTCCTGGGCTCTCACAAAGGGAAATGCCCCTCCTTGTACCGCGTACCCCTCTTCCCAAGATGTAGGCCAGATCAGGGGTTACAAAAAAGATTTTGAAATCTTTGAAGTCTGCCTGTCTTTCCAAAAAAGTGCTTTGGTAGGTTAATCATTGACTTAACATTTTGTACTTGGGAGCATATGATTATGGGCACATAAAGAACATACTCTGTTGCTTAGCTTCTCAGAAAAAAACTCTCTGCTGCAGTTTGGGGACACATGCAAAGCTGTGGTCAGTGACTGCTGGGAGGATCCGTACGGTGGACTGAACAGGATTAGAGTGTGGTGTTTGATTTGCTTTTGTTTGTTTGGTATAAAATTTTATCAGCTTCTCTTATATTCACATCTCACACTGAATTTATGAAAGTTTTGTAAATCAGGATAAAGTTACATTATGTTAATGTATGTCCACACCTCCATTTGTCTTTAAAAATTGTGACCCTTATTACATTTGTACTGTTCTTTTTTTCTTTCACACTGCTTTCTCCCATGGTTCTTAGATATTTCCGTGAGTCTATCTACACCTATGAAATAGAAAATTAACATTAATTGTTTATGTAACACACTATTTCAAAAAGATTACTTCAGTTCTTACCTTTCATTTCATTTTTATTTTGCTTCCTCCTCTTGCTGTCTTTCCCTTCCTCCTCCTCTTACTCCCCTCTGCTTCTCTTTCTTGATATCTCTCTCTCTATACACACACACACACGAATATTACAATATTTTTCTAAACCTTGATCATTTGATTAAGGTGGTGTTTTCCAGGCTTTGCCACTGTAAGTACTTTATTCTCTTTGCAGTTAAACAGTTTGTGAAGAGATGCTTTACAACTGCATAAATCTCCTGTTTGATAGTAAATTTGCACCTACTCATGTTGCCTGGTGGGCTGCAGTCCATGGGGTTGCGAAGAGTCAGACACGACTGAGTGACTTCACTTTCACTTTCCACTTTCATGCATTGGAGAAGGAAATGGCAACCCACTCCAGTGTTCTTGCTTGGAGAATCCCAGGGACAGGGGAGCTTGGTGGGCTGCCATCTATGGGGTCACACAGAGTTGGACACGACTGAAGCGACTTAGCAGCAACAGCATGTTAGCATCTACAGATAATTGCCCAATTCCATCATGTCATTAATAAATGTAGATGAAATGATGGAGACAGAAAATGAAAATGGATTTTATCACAGATTATGTGTGACCCTCACTTTACTGTCCTACAGTATATTTTATAGGTGATTTGTATAGCCTACAGACACATAATTTCAACTGTAGTGTAAGAGGAATGGAAGAATGGTGATTTATAAAAAAAAGTAATATGCATTTCAGTATGTGAATGCGTTGGTACTTCTTCACTAGAGGACACATTGAAGAAGTTGGATGTGGCATCTAAAACATATGCATAGGTTTTAGATGATTGTAAATAGGGTTTCCCATACATGAATGTGGGGCAAGAGCCTTGGATGTATATGATATCGTACAGGGTGTGAAGAGTGCTTTGCCCCCTGGCACCAGCTCACTCACTTTAGGACATTTGCCATCTCTGGTCTGAATCCCCTGGATGGCTTTGGGGTCCTCTTACCATTGAGACAATAAAATAACCCCCACAAATGTCCAAAATGTCCCTGGAGGTGGTGACATTGGTTGAGAAGCACTGTTTTAAGATTTCTCATAAGCACAGATTGCTGCCCTCCATCAAAAAAAAAAAAAAAAAAAAAAAGCAGCCCCTATGTTGTTTTTTCCTCTAGCATTCTGTGGTAATTTTGTCATCCCTCACCTGTTTGCTTTAGAATTCTCTATTGCATCTTATAGGTCTTGGGACCCATGAGACTTTTCTATTTCCATAGATACATAATGTGTTGATTTGAGGTTTTGGAGAACAATATCAAATAGCATGACCTACCCAACTGACCACTTTGTGGGGTTGAATACAGAGATTAACATCCCCTTCAATTAGATCAGAAAGACAAGAGAGGTTTCTTAGAATCCATATTGAGGCTCTAAATGTTCCACACATTTTTCCCCATCAAATTTTGCAGGTGTCTTTAACTACACTATAAAAGTTTTTGCTACTGAGTGTTCCTGAATGAGGATTGAAATCTGGAACAGAAATGTGATTAGATAACAGGGAGGTCTGATTTGGGAAGGCTGTCTTGTTACATTGTTTTTCTTTTTCTTTTTTTTTTTAAAATATGAATCACTTCAGGAATGTGCATGCCATCCTTGTGCAGGGGCCATGCTAATCTCTGTATCGTTCCAATTTTAGTATATATGCTGCCGAAGGGAGCACTGTCTTGTCACAATGAAACGGGAAATGTTATAAACAAGTGCTTGGGTGACCAGCAGTCCAGTAGTGGAGCACCAGACTGCTGCTAATCTGATAAAGGATGTTTTGACAAAAGAGGGCCTTGATAACCTGGTTAATGAATCTGTTATAAACAATAACAATGCAGTCTAAGGAATCTTAAGGGCAATTCTGTTTGAGGGGTTTTTGTTGACTCAGGTTTAGATAGACATACTAACAGGAACATGATCTGTCACTATTGGTTATTATTGGCCTAGTCCTGGGACTCATTTTTTCTCTCTCTCCATCTTTGTCTCTCTTTTGCTTTTTCAGACCCCTCATAATTTCTTTCTTAGGTTTTTTCACATGCCAGCTTTTCAAACTTGATGAGTCTGATGTCTTAACTGAGCTGACCAAACAGTCTCATGACTTTGTGCTCTATAATTATATTTACTGGAGAAGGCAATGGCACCCCCACTCCAGTTTCTTGCCTGGAAAATCCATTTACATGGACTTCCCTGGTGGTCCAGTGGTTATGACTCTCTGCTTCCACTGCAGGGGGCTTCCACTATGGGTTCAATCCCTGGGTCAGGAAGATCCCTTGGAGAAGGAAATGACAACCCAACTCCAGTATTTTTGCCTGGGAAATGCCATGGCCAGAGGAGCCTGGTGGGCTGCAGTCCATGGGGTTGCAAAAGAGTTGGACATGACTTAGCAACCAAAAAACAAAAACAACAACACTAGGTCATCAGCAGAGAAAGAGACTGGAAGTGCCTGCTAAACGAGGATGGGGTACGTTAATTTTGTGGTCTTTTAGCTTTGAGGGTTTTTTCTTTGTCCTTCCAGGATGTTTTATGCAACCTTCCCTTGTTGAGAATCTCTCCCACAGGAGTGCTCCGAGTGTGCTGACCCGGGTCATTACTGCTTTGGCTGGTGGTAACGTGACAAACTGGTGTGACAAGACAAAAACGAGTTGATGACTTCAGCTGCGTTTGCTGGGCAGCTCATTCACAGTGAGAGAGAGGCAGAATGTGCAGAAACAGGAACGCGTAGCTCCTCATTATCCCTTTGTTGTACCATCCATTCAGCAAATGTTTATAGAATCCCCTTTATGCTTCCTAGTGGGAGACCAAGAAGCAGAGTGGCTGGGTTCCCATGGCTACGACAGGAGGCAGGAGGCAGGAGGCGGTGCAAAGAATTCAGGATGAGGCATCAGGTGGCCTGGCTTCCCCTTCAGTGCTCTCTCTTACCAGCTATCACATCTGAACCTCAGGCTCCTTACTAAATACTTGATTTGTCTTTAGTCCAGTATGCCTGGAAAGTGAAAGTCAAGGGAAATTGGAAAATTTGAGTATTATATTAAAAAAAAATTTTTTTTTAAAAATTATGAGACACTGTGCAGCTTTTTTGAGACCTGGGAGTCTTGGGTACAAGGGTGACAGCCAACTGTGGTAGCTCCATTCTGCACCACCCAGGGCTGCCAGCCTTTTGAATGAGGGTGGAGTAACCAGGCAACAAGTCCTATTGTCTCTCCAGCCTCAAAATGTCAGCATTGAACTCATCACGTCTTAACCTTGGGTTGAGGCCAAGTCCTCTCTGGCCCTAATAGCCCAGTCTTTTGAAGTTGATGGCGTGGAAGGCAGCCATGTCCTCCCCCAGTTTGATCCTTGGCTGCACCGGCAGGACCAGGGTGGACATGACTCGAACGGCTTGTCATTGTCCCTATCATAGACACACAATTCTGTTTACCATGTCTGCCGAGAATGGAGACTATCGAGAGTCGGTTTCCACTGAATAATTCAGAGGGTGTTTAACAAAAGTCAAACCGCAAATAATAAAATTGGAGAAAAAGAACTGGATTTAGGGTTAGACGATCTAGGGTCTCAGAGAAGGCAATGGCAGGCCATTCCAGTACTCCTGCCTAGAAAATCTCTTGGACAGAGGAGCTTGGTAGGCTGCAGTCCATGGGGTCGCTACTAGTCGGACATTACTGAGCGACTTCACTTTCAGTTTCACGCATGGGAGAAGGAAATGGCAACCCACTCCAGTGTTCTTGCCTGGAGAATCCCAGGGACGGGGGAGCCTGGTGGGCTGCCATCTATGGGGTCGCACAGAGTCGGACATGACTGAAGCGACTTAGCAGCAGCAGATCTAGGGTCTAGTTTGGGCACTCTACTTCCTTCTTGTAAGGCTTTGGGAGAATTGCTTCACCTTTTTGCACTGCCATTTTCCAGTCTACAAGAGGAGGCTAATGCTGGCTGCCTCTATCCTGTTACAAAGCTATCTGAGAGTCATATGGGTTATTTCACTTTTTTAAAAAAAAGTCAATCTAAAAAGAAATTATACAAATGAACTTATTTACAAATCAGGAACAGACTCATACTCTTAGAGAAGGAATTCTGGTTGCCAGAAGTGAGAATTGAGGGAAGGGATTGTTTGGGATGGACAGGTACACACTGCTGTATTTCACATGGATAACCAACAGGAGTCCACTGTAGAGCACTTGGAACTCTGCTTAATGTTATGTGCAGGCTGGATGGGGGAGGAAGTTGCAGGGACATTGATGCATGTGTATGTATAGCTGAGTCCCTTCGCTATTCACTTGGAACTATCACAACATTGTTAATTGGCTATACCCCAGTATAAAATAAAAAGTTAAAAACTAGAATTCTAGCTACTAGAATTTATTGAGCATTTATTACAAACTTGACTTAATGTTAGGCATTTTACATATATCATCACATTTAATCTTAACAATCTTCGGAGGTAGGTGCTGTTACCTCTATCTTGTCAGAGATGACACACTTGCCTAAGATGATACTGCCAGGTGAACTTGCCGGATGGAATTCAAATCCAAGTTTGACCCTTAATATTTCACCTACCAACTCAATAGTAGAAATGTATATTTTGACCCTTGGCAGTAAATTAGTGAGTTCTATGCTTGCACAGGAAATAGATGGGGAAACAGTGGAAACAGTGTCAGACTTTATTTTTTGGGGGCTCCAAAATCACTGCAGATGGTGACTTCAGCCATGAAATTAAAAGACGCTTACTCCTTGGAAGAAAAGTTATGACCAACCTAGATAGTACATTCAAAAGCAGAGACATTACTTTGCCGACTGAGGTCCGTCTAGTCAAAGCTATGGTTTTTCCTGTGGTCATGTATGGATGTGAGAGTTGGACTGTGAAGAAGGCTGAGCGCCGAAGAATTGATGCTTTTGAACTGTGGTGTTGGAGAAGACTCTTGAGAGTCCCTTGGACTACAAGGAGATCCAACCAGTTCATTCTGAAGGAGATCAACCCTGGGATTTCTTTGGAAGGAATGATGCTAAAACTGAAGCTCCAGTACTTTGGCCACCTCATGTGAAGAGTTGACTCATTGGAAAAGACTCTGATGCTGGGAGGGATTGGGGGCAGGAGGAGAAGGGGACGACCGAGGATGAGATGGCTGGATGGCATCACGGACTCAATGTACGTGAGTCTGAGTGAACTCCCGGAGTTGGTGATGGACAGGGAGGCCTGGCATGCTGCGATTCATGGGGTCGCAAAGGTCGGACACGACTGAGCGACTGAACTGAACTGATGCTTGCACAGACAATAGATGAAAAACAACTCTCCAAATCCAATCTTTGTATCTTAATCCAAATAGGACTTCTGTGTTTGAGAGAGGAAAGGCCAGGCTAACCGCACGTATCAGAGAGATTAAAAATGAAGGGCTCTTCAAACACCACACCTAAGTGGGCGTTTAAGCTGGGAGTATTAGTAGGAGATGCCGACTGATGTGTCTGCTGTGAGAGTCCGTAGGGAGAGTGAATATCATGCTGAGTATCCACTATGAATGCTGGGAGCCAAACACATGCCATCAGCAGGTGGTTGGATCGGCAAATCCATCTTGAGTCTGGCTGCCGGCAAGCATTTCATATCATCCTTGCTGGCCAGAGCTGAAACTCACTAGATTTAAATGAAAACTGCTGACAGGAAGTACAGCGATTTCGATTTCGTGGTGGAAGGTGTGAAGTGCAAAGTCGAGTATAAACCTCTAAGCATTTTGTTTCTAGGGATCTAGGAGAAGATTTAAGAAGCTGGGTGTTTTAGATTCATGGCCTTCTGCTTAGGGTCATATTTTAAAACTGGTCCCTGGGTTGCAGAAGACAGAGAAACAATACAGCCATTCACTATGACTTGTTATAAAACTTAGCTAGTGCTTTTTAAAAATAGTGTCAAACCAAATTAGCTCTGGGCACCTGCTGGAGCTTATGTGTTTTCAGATAGACTTGTTTGCTGTCAGCCAAAAAAAAAAAAAAAAAAATCAACCCAACAAAACCCTCCACCCACATGGTTTGTTATAAAACCTAACACTCCTAATGCTTTTCTAAGCTACTTCTCTTAGATCATTCAAATACAGAAAAAAGTCATGTGACACCTTGAAAGAATGGGGCAAATTATTTGTTGTTAGATATGGTCTCAGGGTCAGGTGAAGCAAGGTAGATGTTAAATGATGTATTAATCCCATTGTAAAAGGTTTTCTAATTCTTTAGGTGAAAAATTTCAACACTGATATTATAATATGGCGAAACTTGAGGATTTACAGTTTCATGCTTAAAGCATCTCTGTTATTGTACTATTTATCCAGGACCTGCATGGACAGCTGTCAAGTGATTTGAACATTTTATTTATTTATTGGGCAAAAGAGATAGAGATGCTGGCTAAATGAACCATGGCAACAATTATAGCAAGAAAAATGGCAAAAATCATTTCATGGAGGTTTTATATTAAAATGGCAATAACTAAAGCTGTTAATTGCTCACAGAGGATGCTGAAATCTGGACCAACATTGACAAATGAAAAACTAATTTCTGAATTCTGAGTGTTCTGGGAGTATCTTAGACTTTGCAAACCTCAACTAAATTTTCACCTCCACTGGCTCTCTGATTGCCATTCAAAAATAATTCTACTTAGACATTATACAGACATTTTATATGGTAGAAAGGCTTCGAGAAGAAGCCTGTCTTACCATCATTAGGTACATGTCAATGAATAAAATACAACTGACTTACTAGTGATTCACCCTGCTGTCCTGAATAATTTTGAATAATTGCTTTCCTAAATACTGCAGGTTCTCAAAATCACGTTAGTATCTTAGAAGTCCTGATGGGGTACTTTTGATAATAATAACATGGATAATGATGCTGCTTCCACTTATTAAATACCTGGTGTTGAAATAGATACTTTCTATGCATTTTTTATATATATGATAATAACTGTGTAAAACAGTTATTCTTACCCCAATTTTATAAATGGGGAAACTGAGCATCTTAGCATTAAAAACAGTTAAAATTAAGGGGATATTAATAGAATTTGAATCAAACAGCCTGACTTAAAACAATGTAATTTCCTTTATACAAGAGAGGAAAAAGGCAGAAGAGAATGTAAAAGAAGACATTCACTCCACCAAGTGACCCATAAAATAGCAAACTGACTTTACTCCCCTGCATAGGGCTTTGAAACCCGAGATACAAATATGATATAGAAATACATTCTTGCTTACACTGAATGAGGAGATGCAGGTAAAAACTTGTAGAAATTTTCTAGGCCCCTTCTAAACAAGTGTGGTTTGAATTGGCCCAGGATGGCAGAGTAGTAACAAAAGTGCCTTATTTGTTTGCCAATGGGACTGGTCAGATATAACCATAAAAATGTATGAGTTCTCTATTGACTAATCCACTTTGCCATAGAAATCTTAAACTTTTTTATGAACATGAAGGCTCACCAATCCTCCTTTCATTGAACCTCAAACTCTATAGTTTTACTAAGGACCTGAGAGTCTCACAAATGCTATTACTAGAGCATTTTAGTCCATCACAGAGGTTTTGCTTAAATTATCATTGCAAAATCAGATTCAGTATTTCCTACAGCTATTTGAAATGAATCTAGATATACCAAATAAAGCCAAGTATTTCAGTCGATTTGGTCCCTCATCTGTCTGACAGATAGCAATTGAGTTGAGCCTTTGGCATTATTTCTCTGTGGTATTATTTAAGTTTATCAGATGGGGTTAAAGCATAGCATTGTTATTTATGTATTCAATTATCTATCTCACAGTATTTAGATATTGGTTTAGTAACCTAAAAATTTATTGATTTTGGACTTTTTTCTTCTTTATGGAGAGAACTCAAGCTTTGTAAAAATCTGTGTGTGTACACCAGTGGCCAAATCAGAACATATGAGAAATTTGTTCAGCTTCATTTGCCATTTATACAGCTGAGTCATGTGTTAAGTATTTGGAAGCATCTTCCATTGCTAAATTAGCCCTCAACTAATTGGCCTGGAGTTAAGAAAACAAAAAAAGATCCTATTATGATTTGTCTGGGGTTATGTAGCCTTGTCTAAAAATATCCTGTCTTGTTCTTAAATTAAAGCATTGTAAATATCTTATAAAAACCAAATAGCAATGCTTTTATCTCATGATAAATGTAATCATGAGATATCCTTTAGCTGAAGTCTTTCTTTCTGTCCCCAAGCTGTTATAAACATATTTTCTTACTGCCCCAAATTGCTTAGGTCATTTCTTTTTCTTACACAAGACCACCTGTGGGGAGTTACCATCTCTTTGTGCTATTATCAAGAGGTATCTCACTGGCTGGACTAAGTCTGTAAAAGGTAGCCCTTCTCTGGGTCAGGCTGAGACAGCTGTGGGCTAAAAAATACAGTCACAACCTGAAAGTAGAGAGTCATTTTATTTGGTGGGAATGTTTAGGACTCCAAGCCTAGGAGACAGCATCTCAGTAGCTCTGAGAAAATTGCTCTAAGGAGGCAGGAGGAGAAGTCAAGCGCTATATATATGTTTGCAACAAAGGAAGCAGGCAATCTGAACATCAAAGGGAATTTAGTACTGTATGTATGGGGAGATGCGAGCCTCTGGGCTCACTGACTTCATTCCTTTCATATGCACCTCAGCTCTCTGGGGCCAACCCTGTTTCCTTGTCCACCCTTGCTTCTTGCGTTCCCCCAGCTCCTCAGCAATCACCTTGTGGGGGTTGGCAGCATCCCCTGAATTATAGTTTTGGGAGCCCTCATTCACATTTGGAGGCTATCACAGAAATCGCTGATGGCTGTGACCTTTCTTGTTTATTAATATGGCAGGAGATATTTTCATTTCACATAGCTCTGTGCCAACTCTGTCTAGACTGGATTTCAGCCCCTTTCCTCAAGGAGTTCATATCTTAGTGCGTGAGAAAGAGGCTTGTGTCAGTGTCACAGCAACAAACAGAAGGCACAGCTATTGAGTAAATTGAAGAGGATCCAATAGCTGTAAAGAATCCACCTGCCAATGCAGGAGACGCAGATTTAATCCCTGGGTCGGGAAGATCCCCTGGAGAAGGAAATGGCAACCTACTCCAGTATTCTTGCCTTGAGAATCCCAAGGACAGAGGAGCCTGGTAGGCTACAGTCCATGGGGTTGCCAAAGAGTCAGACAGGACTCAGTGACTAAATGACAGCAGCAACAATAATGAGATCTTTACAGGCCACGGTTAGGGCGCCCGTAAGGGAGAGTGCAGGGCTTCAGAAAAGGGTCCATGGAAGGAAGCAGTTACTGGAATCTAGAGAAAAAGAGACAATCAGGGTTCCTGGATGGAGTGAAATCTTAGATGGGTGATATATGTAGGGACTAAATGGGTAGAGAGAATAACAATCTCATCTCACTCTACTTCTGTCCTCTGATCTCCTGATATTCCTCAACCAGACATCAGGAGGCAGGGAAGTTCACTGCTGTGGTTCTTGTGGTTCTTAGAGGTCAGCAGAGCCCTCTGGAAGCAGAGAACAGGGTGGAGAGGAGAGGAGACTAGATCTGGGGGGCGTAGTCCATTTCTATACCTCCCTCTGTATCCACTCTTGCCCTTCACTCAGGTAAGCGTTTGTGTCCCAACAGAAGAAACATTGTCCCATCAGTTAATCACTGATATGTATATCATCAATTTGGTTGTACTCTCAGCTGAAAATGTTAGCAATCACCAGCGTTCTTCCTGTAAAATCATGAGGATATGGGGAAGAAAGAGAAAAATAATATAAAGTATTGCTGCTTTGTTTTCTATTAGTACTTCTGTAGATTGCCACAAGAATTAACTGGTAGCCATTATTCAGGAGCCAATCCTGAACAAAAAGCCAATGCTTCCTTTGTTAACGTCTCACCCAGATAGTGTGCTTTTCCTAGTGAGGTGGTCCAAACCTTCATTCCCATGGGATTTGCATCCTTGGATGCCTGTCTTAATTGAGTTGCTGCAATTTTTCATTGATCAGGGCTATTGGTCAGTTTTCCATTGACCAGAGTTCTAGGAGGTGCTCTAGTCTTTCACAGAGTCCTCCATACCTCTGTTATATAGCAGCAATCCAATTTCCTCCTGGTAATTGGGATCAATTTCCCCAGCCAGTAGAGAAACCTTTTCATCTGTCAACTCAGCAACATGAGAATTTCAGAAAGGTCAGAGGTCAGCCTCAGAATTCATCAGAACAGTGACTGTTTCCCTTGGGCATTAAGATGTCTAAATCCACTGAGCTCAAAGTCACATTGATAGGAAACAAAATTTCTTTGAGTTGCGAGGAAGATGAAAAAATTCACTAGATAATAATAGTGAGAGGGAGTACTTTTACCCTCTCCCTTTGTTCCTGGACCCATGAACTCTGGCTCTGGAGGACATAGAACCATGTTGTGGAAACTGATTTAAGGTATATATTGTATTCTATAGGGTGGCATCCCAACCTCATAGTATTTCTCAGTGGTCTCTTAGCTAGTGCAGTAGAAAATATTTAAACAGGCCATTCTATTTTTTTTATCAAGCCAGTTACCTTTGGAGGGAAAGACCAATCAATTATATATACTATATAATATATGCCCTTACTAATCTTTTTTTGCCTTAAAATATTTCCTCTGGATGGAGCATGTGAGTGGGATACCAATGGCAATAGTTAGAATATTCTGTAAGTCCACATGGAGGGGCTGGAAAAAGCACTTTAGGTAGAGAAGACAAATGTATACCCAGAATATGAGTCTAAGGTGTGGGGACAAATTTTCACCCCTTCCATCATGGAGGATGGCCACTGTAAGTCCAGGTGACTGGCTGGACCTCTGGGAAAGTAATTTTATGTGTTTAATTTTTGGGGAAAAATAATTTTATATCAGGAGGTTGGTGTTGGCTTCTACTGTTGGCACGTTGGACACTCAGCAGATGTGGTAGCTGGATGAGCTTTGATAAGCCAATGCCTAGCCTTTATCCCTGTTACTGAGGCCACTATTTTTTTTTTTTAAAGACTTTTTTGATGTGGATTATTTTTAAAGTCTTTATTGAGTTTGTTACGATATTACTTCTGTTTTATGCTTTGATTTTTTGGCCAAAAGGCATGTAGGGTCTTAGCTCCCTGACCAGGGATCCAACCTACACCCCTTCCATTGGAAGGTAAAGTCTTAACCACTGGACCACCAGGACGTCCCTCATGACCACTCTTTGCATGGACCCACTGAGCAAACACTGAAGAGACTAAGGAAAGAGGCTACTGTCAGAAATTAAATAGGTCATTTTGTCTATGTGAATGAGAGCCTCCTTCAAAGTGATCCTTGTGGTGAATGTCTTCATACCTCATGTGCATTCTGAGTCCACCCACATATCTCTCCCCCGCTCACCTTCACATCCATTTCCCAATTTTGATTGCAAGTCTGTGACTAGCCAGCCAGCACTATTAGCTCTTGCCCATGAGTCAGTGTCGATCTAGATCTCAGTGGCTTTTCCTTTTTCACAAAGCAAACAACCCAAAGCTTTCCTTGTGGGGAGGGTTTACACTAACCACTGTTTTGCAGGAGTGACCTGAAAGGCATATGATGGAGATTTATTTGTTACCAGGACTAGGCATTTTTCTCCTCTCTTAACTGATCACAAGAAACTCTCAGTGACCCCTTGGGATTGAGAGGAAAGATGTCCTTTCCAGACATGCTGAGTCTGATCTGTATTGTAGAGTTTCTAGTTGGTTTATTTGTGTACCCGGTTTTATTTGCAGCTCGTGAGTTCTTTATTTGTGGCATGTGAACTCTTAGTTGCAGCATGTGGGATCTAGTTCCCTGGGACCAAACCCAGGCCCCTGCATTGGGAGCTTGGAATCTTAGCCACTGGACCACCGGGGAAGCCCCTACAATTCTACAATTTCTAATTTATAATGGAATGCTGCTGTATATAGTCAACTTTGTGATTTGGTGGATCAGATAAACAACTAATTCATGATAGTTCAAAACTGCAGTATCACTTGATGCTACAGGATCTAGGCTTTCACCCTCTACCAGGGCTTGGGAATAAGCCAAGAGCTGCCTTTCAAATGAAGAGTCATTACTGATAAAAGAGGGCATGGTTTGTTGAAGGCACATTTTTGTGGTACCAACTGAAGGTATCTCCTGCAAATTCTCGTACAGGAGAGGTGCTGAGTCAGATTTTGCAGAATGACTTAATACTTATTGGTTGGGTAAACAAGCTATTGAAAGCATGTACACAGATAAGAAAAAGTGACATAACAGAGTACTAATGTAGGGGACTTCCCTGGTGGTCCAGTGGTTAAGAATCTGTCTTCCAGTGCAGAGGATGCAGGTTTGATCCCTGGCCTGGGAACGAAGGTCTCACACGCCCCAGGGCAACTAAGCCTGCATGCCACAACTAGATAACCCTTTACTGCAATGAAGATCCTGTGTGCCGCAACTAAGACCCAACACAGCCACAGTAAATATTTAAAAAACAGATGATGTGTGATACCTATCTAAGAGTTATAAACAAAAATAATACTGCCCCACTGCAAAACGCACGGAGCCGCGCGGCCCTCTTTGTGCGGGCATCAGGTGCACATCCGGGAGTGCGGGTCGCCGGGCGTGCCTGGAAGCGCCGGGAACCCCAGTCGCCGCCGCCTCTTGCCAGCCTGCTTCCCTGGGATCTCCTCGGGCTCCCTGGGCTGGAACGGGGGGAGGAAGGAGTTCGGACACGTAACCGGTCTCCCGGCCCCTCTGGGACTCCGCGTGGCCGGGGACCCGGGAACCGCTGCCCCAGCCCGCTGGCCTTCGAAGGATCCTTCTGGGCCAACGGCAGGAGGG
>SJXQ01006720.1:0-31444 GCA_006408695.1 Aepyceros melampus | reverse complement strand
GGCTGCCCGCGTGGACAAGCCCTCTGGGCGCTCACAGGGACAGTGGAGGAGCAGCAGGTGGGGGTGGAGGCTGAAGGGGAGGGTGGGGTTTTGTTCAGAGAGGTGTCAGGAGGCTGTGGTGCACGGCTCACAGACTTTAGGCTTGGTCTTTCCTCTCTTGCTGTCTGGTTTCAAGGCTTTCACACCTCCCTCTGACACCCTCCCTCCCGGGTCGCGGCCAGTCAGCCCCACCTCCACCCTCTGTCCTTAAGCATCTGCCAGACCAGATGTGCACAGGGGCAGCCTATGGGCCCCCTGCAGCCTGGCCTCCAGGCCACACACCACCCTCTTTTTCTCCCTCACCTGCTCTTGAGGTCTGCAGGGCTGGGTCCCACCCGGCAGGTAGGACAGCTCTGTGGGCCTGCAGGCCAGCCCCACCCCCTCAGACGGCCGCCCACCCTCTGCCCTTCTGTGAGATGATGTGCTTGACTCCCTGGGTCTCCTTCCCACCACCGGGTCGGTACTGGGGGCATTTCTGCAGGCCCCACTTTCTCTTCAGATGTCCAGGGCCCTGGCCCTGATACCAGGCTCCCTTCGGCTGTGTTGCAGCCAGCTCAGGCCTTCGAGCCCAGGGAAACGGCCTGGCCCCATCAGAGCCCTCTGACCCAGGGCTCCAGCGGTTCTGTCCCGCTACTTCCCAAGTTCAGAGCCTGTGACCTTGGGTCCACCAGGGTAGGGCCACAGATGAGCTCAGCGGAAGGAATGGCCAGGCCAGGGCTGAGCTGGCCTGTAGGCTCAGATGTTCTGGTTGGGAGACCCAAGATTCTGGAGCAATTGGACTCTCCCCTAGAGTGCTCCGTTACTGCCAGGCAGTGCCAGCCAGTCCCTGGCCACTTGGCTGGTGCAGACTTAGGCCCTACAGGCTGCAAGTGGGCACTGGGGCCCAGAAGCTCATCACAGCCCCTCCCCACGTTGGGGCTGCCCGCGTGGACATGCTCTTTCCCAGTCTGTTACGCTCTTGTGTCTTTTACTCGTTTTTTTAACTTTTTGCTACAGGATGCGTTCTGCTGGGGATGGCAGTGGGACTGGGCCTTGGGATGGCCTTTCCCACCCCCCCCCCCCCTGCCGCCTCCCCAGGCCCCACAGTGGTCTGAACTGGGCTCAGTCACTGAGACCTCCATGGCCTGTCAGCAGACAGAAGGAAGGAGTTCCAGAGGAGGGTGACCCCGAGAAGCTGGGGACTTTGTGGTGGTGGGGGTACCCAATAGGACAAGGAGGGGTTGGGGCTGAAGGCCAGACAGCTGAGGGGACAGGAAAGTGAGAAGGTGGGGAACCTGGTGGCCACTGGGAGGATCCAGAGCTGCTGCATCTGGAAATTAACCCACTAACCTGTAGATAGCTCCAGGGGAGGGCAAGGCAGCAGGGACCAGCTCTGGCTGGTGATGGACCTGAGGGATGCCATGGCTTTGAGGGATCCAACCGCCTGAAGCCCTCCCACTGAGAACGCACTGGCCCAAAGAGTCACTGTCCCTCTCCTGAGGCAGAATGGATCCATAGGGAACTGACTTAATTTTTATCATGTTGCTTTCCCACCTCTACACTTTTGGAAATAAATTAAGTGATTTTATTCTAAAAAAAAAAAAAAGAATGCTAATATCATTGGTATTCCTGGATTATGGGGTGAAGGCGATGTGCTCAGTGTCTGGGTCATGGGGGCCCACTGAACCCTGATGGAGGAAGGTATTGAATTCTTTTAAGCAGAGGAGTAATCTTCTATCTTTAGGAAATGGGCCACTCTTTGTATCTCTTCTGGTGCCTCGAACAGCCCCTTTCAATAATTTATCATGCAGATTGTTTGGGCTTGGAGTTTTAATTGAAAATATGGTTAGTCACATATTGTATCACTTATTTTTAATATTTATTTTTATTTTATTTATTTGGATGTGCTGAGTTTTAGTTACAGCATACACCAATGAAAAGATCCATGCAGGATCTTTAGTTGTGGCATGTGGGATATAGTTCCCTGACTAGGGATTGAACCTGGGCCACTTGTGTTGGAAGCGCAGAGTCTTGGCCACTGGACCACAGGAAAGTCTCTACATATTGTGTCACTTGTTATAGTAAGTCACAACATTTTCTTTCTACTCGGCTTCTCTCTCTCTCCCCCTAGTCCCTGCCCCCCATCCCCTCATGTAAATGAGACTGCATGGGGGCACTTAAATGGGAATTGGCTCTAATTCTGCTACTGGATTCTCATCATTATAATTTCTAATCTATTTGCCAAGTTCTTTGCCAAGTAACTTCCAAAGGAAAAAAGGTTTCACCTCCTCACTTCTATGAGTAAGACACTAATGTGAATATATCCCATCTGTTAACCTTTTTGTATTCCTTTACTACATGTAGAAGTATTTTGCCTAAGCTACATGAAATATTCTATGGATAATGAGCCTTGTGTTTTCATAAGTGCATAGTGTCTTTAAAACATGAGTGAATCCATTGCTAAAATATTTATAGTTTAGTCAACAAACACAGACTTGAAGAGTGATCAGTTGTGGTAACAGACATCCAAATCTTGGAAATATTTTGAGGAATACATTACCTTACGTGGTAGATACCATCAGTCCTGAAACACTGCTTCCATATTTGGAAATTAAACCTTTGTTGTTCTGTGACAGGAATGGGGCACAGCACCAATGAAAAGTGCCATCTGGACCAGGACTCCAGGAGGGAGGGAACAGGGAACAAATGGCAGATCAAAAGTTTGGATCAGAAACTCATGCAGCATTTAGAGTAGGTCTGAACATGGTGTGCCTTTGATTTCAAAGACTGCTTCGTGCCTGGATAAGTTTTGCAGACTGTGGAACATGGCTAAAGTTGGTCCTAAGGGAAGGCATGGAACATTGGGTGACAGAAGGCAAAGATCAAGTTCGCAAAGGAAGCTTGAAGGAAGCATTAACCAGTATATCAGGATCTGAACTCCATTCAGTAAGCATTCTGAAAACAGGTGGATGACACTCAGCCATCGAGCAGGGTTTCCAATTCTGCGGTGTTGCAGTTGAGCCTCTGGAGGCCTGGGGCTTGCTAATATTGTCTGTCAGTAAGAAAGAAGTGGAGAAACTTTATTGATTGATTTCTATTGAGGCATCATGACTCACAGTATTGTATAAATTTCAGGTGTATAATGAAATGGTTTGTTTACAGTGTTTAAAGGTTATACTCCATCTATAGTTAGGATAAAGTATTGACTATATTCCATGTGTTCTATGATATAGCCTTGAAAGTGAAAGTGTTAGTCACTCAGTCGTGTCCAACTCTTTTGAGACCCCATGGACTACAGTCAACCAGGCTCCTCTGTCCATGGAATTCTCCAGGCAAGAATACTGGAGTGGGTTGTCCTCTCCTTTTCCAGGGATCTTCCTGACCCAGGGATCGAACCCCAGTCTTCCACATTGCAGGCAGATTCTTTACTGCTGAGCCACCAAAGAAGCCCCTATGATATATCCATGGAGCTTATTTTATACCTAATAGTTTGTGCCTCTTATTCCCCTATCCCTCTATTGCCTCTCCCCACTTCCCTGTCCCCATTGGTGACCACTAGTTTGTCCTTTGTATCTGCAAGTTGTAGACATTGGTTCAATCCATCTATTCTGAGGATTTTTATCTTTCCTGGAAATCTTTTTTTCTCATTTCTATCAATATTTATTCTCTCTATTCTTTTTTTGAAATTCCTATTAGGCACATGTTGAAACCTTTGAATTTTTTTCCCACCCATATTCACCTTTTAATCTGTCCTTTCTAAGCTGTATCCTAGGAGGATCCTTAGTTGTATCTTCTAGCTAAGTAATCATCTTTAGTTATTATCTTTTCTGTTACTCAGCACATTTATTGAGTTTTTCAGACCTTTTCAATAATTACAACCTTCCTTTTGAAGATCTCTAGTTGTTTAGAATATGTTTCTATTAAAACGGACATTATCTTCTTATTCCTCTTAGGATGTTAATCATATGTAATGTGCTCAGTCATGTCCAACTCTCTGTGACCCCTGTGGACTAATGCCCACGAGGCTTCTCTGTCCATGGAATTTTTCAGGCAAGAATACTGGAGCGGGTTGCCATTTCTTACTCAAGGGGATCTTTCCAACCCAGGGATCAAACCTTTGCCTATGGCCTCCCAGCACTGGCAGGCAGATTTCTTTTATCACTGTTGTACCTGGAAAGCCCTATATGTACCATACATACTTAAAAAAAAAAATCTCATTTTTAAACTTTGTTTCTTTGGATATTAGTTTATCCATATAATGATTATGGTCCCTTTCATTCAGAAGATGATGTCTTCCCAACCCAGGGATTGAACCTGGATCTCCTGCATTGGCAGGTGAATTCTTACCATTGAGCCACACTAAGGTTTTAAAGAGTTACTTTTCCTTAAATATTTGCTGGGTTTGGGGACTTCCCTGGTAGTAAAGCAGTTAGGGCGTCATGCTTCTTAATGTAAGGGACACAGTTCCATCCCTGCTTGGGGAAGGTGTCACACGCCACATGGTGTAGTCCAAAAGAGAAAAAAGAAAAATTGCTGGATTTGCATTATATGGGATCTGGGGTCCTAGGTTCGTCTGTCCCATGCTATATGTGATTACCTGGCTTGTTTCCAGAATTCCAGGCAGCGATGTGGCCTCCTCAGTTATGGAGGCTTCCTCTTTCTTCTGGGTGGCAGTGAATTCTGTCCCAAGCCCTGACTACCAGGAGGGACATCTTCCTGGTTGTGCATTGCTTCTGTCTAGGGACACAAATCTCTCCTGATCCTGCATGGCACAAGGAGAAGATCCAAGGATTCGACCTTCCTGGATGCCTCTGCGTTAGCCAGTCATCCTGCTGATTGACCCTGGATCCTCTCTTTTCTTCTGTTTTCTCTCAGCTTGAAGCCCAAGCTCACGCTCTTCATCAGTTCTCTTTTTTGTGTGTTTTGGCCATTATTTCTTCCTTATATATAAACTCCTCTGCCTTTAATATTTTAGGAATTTTATTATAATTTCTGATGTATTGAGGGCATTAAGTTGTCTTTTCTTGTGCTGTTTTCAATTTAAAATATTTTCTTACTGTTTATGGGGATTTGAGATGAGAGAAGCATGTTCTTAGTTTGCAGTCTTGATCTGATTACCTCTTGGTCTCTTACAAAGCAGGCTAGCCCAGTTTAAGAAAGTACATCAGTGTATCTGGCAAGTAATGTTTATTCCTATGACTGAATTCTACTGGAAATTTACATTGTGAGTTTATGTTAAATATATCAACATTTATTAATTTCCTGTTTGTGAATGCCTATTTTGGCCTTCTCAAAAAATCCTGATATATATCAGTTCTAAGATAGTAAAATAGAGGCTTAGAGGGGTGAAATCATTTATCCAACGGATAGCCACAGACAGAGCCAAAATTCATGCCTATGTCTTGCTATAACAACAGCTTCCTTCCATTAAAGACAAAAGGTAGTGATAAGGTACAATGTCCGCACTATGAGATACCAAAAACAAAAACAAAAAAAACCACAGCATTCACTGGAGTAGGTTCTTCTAGAAATCCTGAAGTCAGAAATCACTGATTATTGTGGATAATTTGTCAGCAAATCGCTGAGCTGACAGCACTTTGCAATTTCATTTCGTTGCCTTTGTCAATAAGATTATTCTTAGAGGAATTTGTGAACTGTTAGTGCTGTCTCAGTGGGCAGCACACAGGAATGGTGTGTGCATATTGGTAAACATCTCTGCAGGGTTGGCAAGTTAGAGGTGTTATTTTGCATTGATTTTTTTCCCTTGCTTTCAGCCGAGGTTTATTTTCATATAAGCATTAATTACAGAAAACGAGTGCCTGTGAGGGTAAACGTAGTTATGCTGGTTAAAGAGCATTATATGTATTATGTAGCATGCTGTAATTATTGAAGTTATTTCACGGGAAACAAGTCTTTCTCAGCAATTGTGATACACGAGGTTCAGATCAATAAAGGCAGAGGTTATACACAGTTTAAGCTTTTGTAAAATCTGTGTTCTGTTGTTCAAGAAGCAGTTTTGGAGAATCTGTCATAATAAACATTTGGAAAATGAAAAGATAGATACAGAAATAAAAATATTTTGTTTTTTAGCCGAGAAGGTTTAAATACACAAGTGCCAGAGGACTTAAAACTAAAAATGTTGTCAGAATGCAATGGGGTCCATCAGAGAAGGTGGGAGGTATGGAGCTGGGTCAGCAATGGTGTTCCATCCCTGTTGAACAACATTCTTTGCTGTTTGATTTCCTTGATATGCTGTTGCTGTTATTCAGTCACTAAATCATGTCTGACTGTTTGCAACCCTATGGATTGAAGCACTCCAGTTTCCTCTGCCATCCATTATCTCCCGGAGATTGTTCAAATTCAGGTCCATTGAGTCAGTGATGCTATCTAACCATCTCATCTTCTGTCAACTCTTTCTCCTTCTGCTTTCAGTCTTTCTCAGAATCAGGGTCTTTTCTAATGAGTCTGCTTTTCACATCAGGTGGCCAAAAGCTTGTAGCTTCAGCATTAGTCCTTCCAGTGAAAATTTAGGATTGATTTTCTTTAGGATTGACTGGTTTGATCTCCTTTCTGTCCAAGGGAGACAAGCACCATAGCACCACAATTTGAAACCATCAGTTCTTTCATCCTCAGCCTTCTTTATAGTCCAGCTCTCACATACATACGTGACTACAGGAGAAACCATAGCTTTGAGTATATGGACCTTTGTTGGTAAAGTGATGTCTCTGCTTTTTAATATGCTGTCTAGATTTGTCATAGCTTTGCTTCCAAGAAGCAAGCGTCTTTTAGTTTCACGGTTGCATGCTGGAGTCCAGCTCCAGCAGCCAGGGGTTCAACCTGAAGAGATGAATGATGTTGGCGATGAGACAGCCCCTCAGTTTTCTTGGACTGCCTATTTATTTCAAGTATAAGATTTTCTTTTATACTTTTACAAAAGCATTAGGTCAGAGGTTTGACATTTTCAGTTCCCCCTCAACCAGATTTATTATGTCCATAAATCATTGTTGCTCTTCAAACAGAGTTCCTGCTTCAGTGATTCTCTTGGAATCAGCCTTAGCATCTATTATCCACCTCCTCTAATGTGTCCTATAGTTAACTTGTGATCACATTGTAACTCACGCTACATTCCTCACTTTACTACTTATCTTCCTAAATCCTGTTTGCCCCAAGCATCCTGAGCTCACTGTCTCTTAAAAAGTTTCTAGTTATAGTATCTCTAAAATTCCTAAGCTCTATAAGCTACAGTAAAATATGCTAACATTACAACATTCCTTAAATCTTTAACTTCTAACTATTTTAATTATTTCTAAGCCCTAAATTCAGTAAACTCCTTTGCCATAAACATTTTCCTCACAAATAGGCTTCAGATAGCAATCCCTCCCATGGCCTTAAGCTGCAGCCTATGTGCTCATCCTGGAACACTCTTTTGTAAAAGTCCTTAAACAAATGTCAATGATTAACTTTATGAATTATCCTCTGAGCACAGCTGCAGAAGGCTTTGTGCCTTCTCATGCTCCTCTCAAGAACAATAAGCACCTTAATATTCCTTTTCAGTCAACTCAGCCGAGGAGAGGAAAAAACAAGTTAGAATTACAAGGCCTAACTCCTTCATCCCGGGTCCGTGCCTGCGGAATGAGGAGAGGGGGCTGGGGCTGTGCCTCCATTTTGTCAGTAATGCCTAACGCGGCTCCTGACAGTTCCAGTCACCATTCTCAGTGATTTTGGAGCCCAAGAAAATAAGATCTGTCATTGCTTCCACTTTTTTCCCATTTATTTGCCATGAAATGATGGGACCAGATGCCATGATCTTAGTATTTTTGAATGTTGAGTTTTAAGCCAGCTTTTTTTGCTTCTTACTGCTTCTTGATGCTCTTTAGTTCCTTTTCATTTTCTACCACTAGAGTGGTATCATCTGCATATCTGAGGTTATTGATATTTCTCCAGCAGTCTTGATTCCAGCTTGTGATCCACCCAGCCTGGCACTGCACATGATGTACTTTGCATAGACATTAAATAAGCAGGGTGACAAAATACAACCGTGTTGTACTCCTTTCCCAATTTTGAACCAGCCAGTTGTTCCATGTCTGATTCTAACTTGCTTTGTGACCTGCATACAGGTTTCTCAGGATACAGGTAAGGTGGTCTGGTATTCCCATATCTTAAAGAATTTCCTGAGTTTGTTAGTGTGATCCATACAGTCAAAGGCTTTAGCATAGTCAGGAAGCAGAAATAGATGTTTTTCTGGAATTGTCTTGCTTTCTTTCTGATCCAACAAGTGTTGGCAATTTGATCTCTAGTTCTTCGCCTTTTTAAAATCCAGCTTGTACCTCTATCTGTAAGTTCTTGGTTCGTGTACTGCTGAAGCCTAGCTTAAAGGATTTTGAGTATGACCTTGCTTGCATGTGAAGTGAGTCCCTTGTATGGTAGTTATCCTGATGCTGGGAGAGATTGAAGGCAGGAAGAGAAGGGGACGACAGAGGATGAGATGGTTGGATGGCATCACCGACTCAATGGACATGAATTTGAGCAAGCTCTGGGAGTTGGTGATGGACAGGGAAGCCTGGTGTGCTTTAGTCCATGGGGTTGCAAAGAGTTGGACACAACTGAATGACTGAACTGTATGGTAGTTGAAACACTCTTTGGCATTGCCCTTCTTTTGGAATAGAATGAAAGCTGACCTTTTCCAGTCCTATGGCTACTGCTAGTTTACCAAATTTGCTGGCATATTGAATGCAGCACTTTAACAGTATCATCTTTTAGGGGTTTTAAATAGCTCAGCTTGAATTCTATCACTTCTGCTAACTTTGTAGTAATGTTTCCTAAGGCCCACTTGACTTCACACTTCAGGATGTCTGGCTCTAGGTGAGACCAGACCATCATGGCTATCTTGGTCATTAAGACATTTTTTGTATACTTCTGTATATTCTTGCCACCTCTTCTAAATCTCTTCTGCCTCTGTTAGGTCCTACTGTTCCTGTCCTTTATCATGCCCATCTTTGAATGAAATATTCCCTTGATATCTCCAATTTTCTTGAAGAGATTGCTAGTCTTTCCTGTTCTATTGTTTTCTTCTATTTCTTTGCATTGTTCATTTAAGAAGGCCTTCTTATCTCTCCTTGCTGTTCTCTGGAACTCTGCATTCAGTTGAGTATATCTTTTCCTTTCTTCCTTGCCTTTCACTTCTCTTCTTTCCTCAGCTATTTGTAAAGCCTCCTCAGACAAACGTTTTAGCTTCTTGCATTCTTTTTCTTGGGGATGGTTTAGGTCACTGCCTCCTATAAAGTGTATGAAACTCTGTCCATAGTTCTTCAGGCACTCTGTCTACTAGATCTAATCCCTTGAATCTATTCACCACCCTTACCATATAATCATAAGGGATTTGATTTAGGTCATACCTGAATGGCCTAGTGGTTTTCCCTACTTTCTTCAATTTAAACCTGAATTTTTGCAACAAGAGGCTGATGATCTGAGCCACAGTCAACTCCAGGTCTTGTTTTGCTGTCTATGTAGATCTTTTCCATCTTTGGCTGTAGGAAATATAATCAGTCTGATTTCGGTATTGACCATTTGGTGATGTCTATGTGTAGAGTCATCTCTTGTTTAAAAGGGTGTTTGCTATGACCAGCATGTTCTCTTGACAAAAATCTATTAACCCTTGCCCTGCTTCACCTTGTACTCCAAGGCCAAACATTCCTATTACTCCAGTGTCTCTTGACTTCCTACTTTTGCATTCCAGTCCCCTGTGATGAAAAGGATGTCTTTTTTCTGATGTTACTTCTAGTGTTTTAGCCACACGTTCTGGGAAACAAACTCAGAAGAACAATGCAGATAGTGGAGTGCAGTTTATTACACCAGTGGGCCCAAGGCAGAGTCTCTTCTTAGCCAAGGACTCCGACCAGCATTTGTGAAAACCTTTTATACCCCATGTGTACATATCCGAATCCACAACCCCAATTTCCTTGAGACTTATATAAAACAAAGGAAGGGTAAATACAATCACAATAACCCCATTATTCAAGTATTATCAAGTGTTAGGTGTTCAAACAGTTAATAATCAATAAGCCTGTGGTTACACTCCAATAGATACAGAAAGAATTTATGACCTATCTCGAGGGAGAGGTGATTAGAGTGTTTTCTCTTAAGTGATGAATAACCTGGATGTGATCTTCAAGATTCCCCTGTCTAGAGGGGGTCTTATCTTTCTATTGTAGTTTCCATAGGCACTAAGCACAGAGTCCAGAATCCATTGGAGAGGTGGCCGAGATGATCAGCATGAACAGGCCTAAGATGGGGTCCAGGCGCTATGATTTCCTTCTTCATTCCCCCTTCTGGATGCTCTTAGTTTCTGTAATGAGCATCATTCATTGAGATATATTGCACCTTAGTCCTCTGGCCACCCACATGAGAGAATGCTATCAACCTCTGGGTTACAAAATTCACAAGGCATTGTAAAAAGCAGGGTCCACAAAGCAGTATGATTAAGATGACTATAACAACAGTTACAATAGTTTTCCACCAGTCTCCCTTTACCCAGGAAAGGACCGAAGTCCAAAAGGGAATATTTTCATTAGACATGGCTTTCACTTGATTTTGCATATCCTCCATGGCAGTAGATACATTTCCAGACAGGTCAGCGATGTATACACAACATTTGACTTTAATTATGGTGCAAGTCCACCCCTGGGCTGCTATGACTATGTCTAATGCCGTCCTATTTTGAATTACTGCCCTCCTCATCTGAATTTGTTCTTCATTCAAAGCTCGAATGGCTTTTGTACTGTCTAAGAGGGGCCTGTTTAGTGAAATTAGTTAAGGCCTCTACCTTAACCATGATATCCGTTGTCTCTATAGAGGGTACAAACAAGGCAGTAAGATGGTCATACCATTGGAACACGGATCATGTCCATCTTGCATGCAGATAGGGCAGGTTTACTGGAGGTTGGTGTAGGCTAGGCTTAATACTGCCATGGGCGAAAGCAAATCTTAGTGTGCAACCCCCTACCCAGTCAACTGGTAACCACAGCCATAAGTTAAGCCCACAAAGCCACTGGGTCCCATTGGGGGCTACCCAATGGATTCCAGGATTATATTTCCAGTTGGAACTGGGCCACTGAACAGACCGATTGGGGTGATAAGTACCTTCCAAGATTTGTTTACATTGTTCAGGGGACAAATAACCCATATATTTTAATTGTTTTGGGTCTAGCAGGCAGTCTCCAAATCCAACTTTGTGTTCTTTTTGTTCCCAGAAAATAGTAGTGGGAACAACTAACTGTCCTTTCTCAGAGTCATCCAGAAATATTCATCCCAGACCTTATAATATTGTTCAAGGTACCAGGAGGCCTGGCCCCCTTTTGTAAGGGAGCCCTTCTTTTTATTTTTCATATATGAGGTATAAACCCTTGTTACCTCCATAAGACTAGTGCTCATGTTAAATGTAACCCTGTGTCCCAAGCCCATTGATGGCTTTTTCTTACACCAGGAGAGCAAAGAAAGGTTATGATTGGCGAGAGAAAGGAAACTTTCTTTCTGTTGTTCCAAGAAGGAACATAGTGGTATAAAGTCTCCATAACGAAGTGGTGACACCCACCAGGGGAGTCCATCCATTACTGACATGGGCATAGCCCCACATACCCAACAATTGGAGGAGTTGTGGAAGTCCACATAAGAATGTGCCCATGAGATGAAGACGTTGTCCTGTGCAGGAACAGTGGTCAGGTTCAGAATTGCGTTGGTGAGGCCGAGTGGCAGGAGTCGTTTACCCAGCTCCATCCTGTAGACGGGTCATCCGGGACCTCATTTTCTTCTTCCTCTTCAGGATGATCTTGGTTTCCCGTGGGTCGGTGGGGTCCTTCTGGGTGGTCCAATCAGCGTCTTCTGGATCAGCGTGGTATGCCTTCTTCGCTCTGATGTGGTGGATCCAAGGGGCAGTGCCTGCAACTTTAACTGTGGTAGGGGTGGTTAAAAAAACAGCATAAGGACCTTTCCATCAGGGGGCTAGTGGGTCATGTTTCCAGTCTTTTACTCATACCTGCTCCCCTGGTATAAACTGATGCATTTGGTCCCCCAAGGGGAATGGTATTCTTTCTTGCACAAACTTAGTTACTTGATTAATTACCTTACCTAGTTGTTCCATCTGCTGTGATATCCTGTTTCCTCTTACCTGAAGTACATCGATTGTTACCTGTCTTATTATGGGAGGAGGCCTCCCATATACAATTTCGTAGGGAGAGTAGCCGTGGGACTGTGGGGTCATCCTGAGTTTAAGCAAGGCTATGGGAAGTAAATCTACCCAGGAACAGTCAGTTCTATAATCCATTTAGAAAGCATCTCCTTTAAAGTCTGGTTAGTTCTTACTACCATTCTGGAGCTCTGAGGCTGGTAGGCAATGTGTAACTTCCATTTTATATTCATGGCTTTACTTACTTGTTGTATCAGATCCGATATGAAGGCTGGGCCATTATCTGGTGGGGAATCCAAATTGAGGAATTATTTCCCTCAGCAGGCTCTGAGCCACTTCTGATGCTCTTTCAGTTCGGGTGGGGAAGGCTTCCACCCATCCCAAGAAAGTACATACCAAGACCAACAGATAACGAAGATGGTGATATGGTTTCATCTCAGTGAAGTCCACTTCCAGATGTTCAAAAGGAAGGGTACCTTTTAATTGGATGCCTGGGGATTTTGGTCTGCACCCTGGAGCGGCGTTAATCTGAGAGCAGGCATTGCAATTTTGGGATTATGTTCTACATAGGAGAGTTGAGGAACCAGAAAATACCTTCAGATCAGTTCCTCCAATTTGTCATGTCCTAGGTGAGTCATACGATGAGCTTGGCTCACCAGAGAGGGGGCCATCATTTCAGGCACTAGTAGCTTACCACCTGGTAGCTCCCACCGTCCTTTGTCTGTTTTGGTGGCTCCCTCTGCTTCAGCTAGTTGGTTTTGAGCCTCAGTGTATGTCGGGGAGTCTAGGGCCAGCTTGGGTAGCTCAGCTAGGACAAATGTTCTCATGGGGATTTCCCCAGATTCCTTTCTGTCCTTGGCTGCTCATCTGGCGGTCTCATCACCCAGCCTATTTCCTCAAGCCTGTGGGGTGTCTTCCTCCTGGTGCCTATGGCAGTGCATGACTGCTATCTCATGGGGCTCCAGACAGCGTCTAGCAGAGTCAGGATCTCCTCCTTATTCTTAATATCCTTTCCATTGGCTGTTAGAAGGCCTCTCTCCCAGTATAAGGCCCCATGTACGTGGACTGTATAGTGAAAGCACACCGGGATTCTGTATAGACGTTCACTCTCTTACCCTTTGATAATTGCAGTGCCCGGACTAAGGCCCTAACTCTGCTCGCTGGGCTGACCAGTGCTGTGGTAAGGAGTCGGCCTAGATAACAGTCCTCTCTGTGACTACAGCATAGCCTGACAGTCGCTGTCCTAGCTTTACCAGGCTGGTGCCATCAGTATACAGAGTCCAGTCAGGATTTGAGATTGGCCTGTCTCGGAGGTCTGGACGGCTAGCATAGACCTCCTCTAAGACTTCCTCACAATCGTGGGTAGGTCTACCTTCTCCCGTTGGGTGAAGCATTGCTAGGTTTAAACCCTGGCAAGGCTTGATATGAAGGTTGGGGTTTTCACATAGTCCCTGGTATTGAATAATCCAGGAATTTGACAGCCACTTGTGGGGGTCTCCTCGAAGGAGGGTGTTGACTTCATGTGGGACTTTAACGATCAGGTCCTGGCCGAAAGTCAGCTTTGTGGCTTCACGTACCAGTAAGGCGACCACAGCCACTGCCCGCAGACAGCTAAGCCACCCTGTGGCAACATTATCAAGTCACTTCGAAAGTTAAGCTATCTGCCTGTCCCACGTTCCCAAGGTTTGAGTCAAAATACCCCCATGGCTGTTTTATCTTTCTCGGTCACATATAAGGTGAATGGTTTGAGGTCGGGCAATCCCAAGGTGGGGGCGGAGGTGATTGCTAGTCTTAGCTCCTCGAAGGCTTTCTGCTGTTCTCAGTCCAACTTACTGGATTTTCTTCAGGCCCTGCCAGGAGCTCAAATAGGGGCTGGGCTATTTGAGAATATCTTGGAATCCAAATCCTGCAGAACCCAGTTTCCCCTGGGAACTCCCTGACTTGCTGCCGAGTCTTAGGCTTGGGAAGCCTCAGAATTACTTCTTTTCTATATTGGTCTAGCAACCTTCTGCCTTCCCTTAAGACAAACCGCAAATACCTTACCTCCTCCTTGCAGATTTGTGCCTTTTTCCTCGACAATCGGTATCCCACCTCTACCAGCAATTGGAGGAGTGCTTGGGTCCCTTCCCAGCATTCCTCCCAGGTCTCAGTGGCCAGCAACAGGTCGTCCCATATTGCAGGAGCCAGCATCCATACCTTTCAGGCTGGAAGGGTTCCAGGTCTGAGGCCAAGGCTTCTCCAAAGATGGTTGGTGCATTTTTGAATCCTCGCAGGAGGCGGGTCCAAGTGAGCTGCTGCTTATTGCCTCCAATTGGGTCCTCCCATTCAAAGGCAAAGATGCAAAGGCAGGTGCTAGGTGTATACAGAAAAAGGCATCTTTGAGGTCCAAGCAAGTATAGATCCTTGTCTTAGGTGGGAGGAGGCTAAGCACGGTATAGGCGTTTGGGACAGTCGGGTGCAGAGTTACAGTGGCCTGATTGACCAATCTGAGATCCTGTTCGGGCCTATAGTCTTGTCCTCCTTCCTTCTTTACTAGTAAGATTGGTGTGTTCCAGGCTGATTGACATTCCACCAGAATGCCTGCCTGTTTTAGCCTGCTGATGTGAGGCAGAATCCCGATTTGGGCTTCTATGGGTATTGGGTTATTGACGCTTTCTCACCGGGGTGACGCCAGGTTTGAGTTCTGTTATTACAGGGGCTTGATGTCTAGCTAGCCCAGGGGGTTATCTTCGGCCCCGACCTCAGGGAAAGCTGAGTTAGCCTTCTCTCCAACTATGTTGCCTGGTCTTGTTTATCTCCATGGGGTTCATGTAGCCTCCATTCGTCTTGAGGGGGCACAGAGAGGCAGAGTAAGTAGGTTGTTGTGCCCACCCGAAAGGGGGCCTCTCTTCAGGAGAGAAAGTTGCTTGTGCTCCCAGTTTGGAGAGTAAGTCCCTCCCCAGATGGGTACTGGGCACTCAGGCATATAGAGGAACTCATGAGTCACTTGGTGACCCCCCATCTGACATTTCCTGGGCTGGCTTAACCATTTCTTCTCCTGAAACCCCAGTTATGGCTGCTGTCCTTTTAGACAGTGGTGCCATGGGTTTAGTTACCACAGACCATTCTGCCCCGGTGTCCACTACAAAGTCAATGTTTTGGTCCCCAATTTTTAAAGTTACCATGGGCTCTCGGAGACCTGATGTCTTTGAGCCCAGCATCCCCATTCAGTCTCTATGTTAGTGAGTTCTGCAACCGGGAGTGGTTTATTCTCCCTGTTTCTAGGCACTCATTCTTCCAGTGACTGGACCCACGGCATCGGGCACATTGATTTGGCTGTAGTGGAGCCCGTAGCCTCCGTTGGGACCGGTTGGAGGGCTGTCCTGATCTCGAAGCTAGAGGGGGTTTCTTTGCTTTAGTGGTGGAAAAGTCTTCGGAAGACTTTTGAAGTGCAGCAGTCAACATTGCAAACCTCTCGTCTGTTCTCTGCTCGTCTTTATACCTTTTCTTGTATTTCTTTTCTATTTCCGTGTCCCTATTCCAGAACACCTTACCTGCTATTTCAATCAGCTGAGAACTAGACATGGAGAGAACTCTCTCGGTCTTTTGAAGCTTTCATTTTATGTCAGGAGATGCTTGCGTGATAAATGCCGAATTGATAACAATCTGGGAGCCCGTAGCTTCAGGATCTATGGGCGTATAGAGTCTGTAGGCCTCACAAAATCTCTCGTAAAATTTGGAAGGTGACTCGTTTCCCTTCTGAACTATTCCAACCTGTTTAGACATGTCCATCAGCCTCCGGGCTCCCCTTTTAAGTCCTTGTATAATCGCCATCTAGTATCTGTCTAATTGGATTTTTTCTTCCTCTGTATTGTAGTTCCAATTAGGTCTGTCAGTGGAGAAGGCTTGCTCTATCCATCTCTCTGGGTTAGCAGTGCCCTCAGGAACCATCTCCTGTAACCATTTCCTTGCCTCAGTGTTGATCCTATATCTCTCTTCTGTACTAAAGAGAGATGCTAGTAATTGCATTATATTATCCCAAGTTGGTTGATGAGTGCGGAAAATAGTCTCCATTAGTCTAGTCATGACCTGGGGTTCCACTGAGTAAGAGGGGGTGTGTTTTTGCCAGTTCAGTACATTGGTTGATGGAAAGGGCTGATAGTAATAGGTTATAGGAACTTGGTGATAATTACCATCCTCCCCTATCATTGGGGGTTGCTGAGCTTCTCTGAGGGCATCTGCAAGGGTATTCTTTCCTCTGGCTCTTAGGCCAAGCGGAGCCTTTGTTTAATTCCAGTGGTTCCTCCCCCTTGTCCGGAGTACTTACTGGGAGTGGAGGGTAGGGTTTAGGGAACGTAGTGGCAGCATCCAGGGTGGTAGAGTCCGGTGGGCTCATTGTCCCTCCAGCTGAGGCTGGAGCCTGCCAGGGGGGTGGCTCTACAACCTGTGGAGCTGTCAGGACTGTTGAAGAGCCCGGGAGGCTTACCGGTCTCGGGCTGGTTCCTCCAGTTGGGCCTCCAGTGGCCATGGTGTTACTAGCTGGTGGAACCATCATCCGATATGGCGGTGGTGGAAGCTCATTTCCTTCAGGGTCCTGTAAAATTTCCTCCTCATCCTTGGTTACCTTTTGGGCCATTAAGATTTCCCCTCCAAGAGTGTAAAAAGGGGCCCATTGGGGGGTCTTGGGCTATTCCCAGCCAAGAGTCTATGTACTGGAATTGGTCGGGGTGTCTGGGCTTTCCTGTAACTATAGCATAGACTGCCTTTATGAGATTTAAGTCCGTAGTTCCCTCTGGTGGCCAGCCAACTCCCATGGAAGGCCATTCGACTTCACAAAGGGTACGGAGCCGGCCGGGCGTCATTTTCCTCCCAACGTCTCCACTGAATCCTTTCTTAAAATTCTTAATCATATTCTCCAATACAGTGGCCTTAGATCCGCTTCCTCCCATTTTCTCACCTCTGGATTCCTAAGTCCCAGGGCCTTCCTGAGAAGCCAGTCTACCTGTTTCCACTGGCAGGGGAGATGACGGGTCACACAGCAGATGGGTACCTCCTGGGGAAGGGCAGAATACGAGCACCTGGAAATTGATATCCTCTTTCTAAAACCCTAAAATGACAGCTCCGCACTTTCCCTAAAACGGCGTGGACACACCTCCTGACTGGCTTTCTTAAACCCTGCTGCTGCTGCTGCTAAGTTGCTTCAGTCATGTCCGACTCTGTGCGACCCCACAGACAGCAGCCCACCAGGCTCCTCTGTCCTGGGATTCTCCAGGCAAGAACACTGGAGTGGGTTGCCATTTCCTTTTCCAAGGCATGAAAGTGAAAAGTGAAAGTGAAGTCGCTCAGTTGTGTCCTGCTTTTAGCGACCCTATGGACTGCAGCCCACCAGGGTCCTCCATCCATGGGATTTTCCAGGCAAGAGTACTGGAGTCGGGTGCCATTGCCTTCTCCTTCTTAAACCCTAAGTTCCCTTTTTTTTTTTTTTTAATCCCTGGCACAGTCTTCGACCTGAGTGCAGAGCAGCTATTGTCGCCAGCCTACACCAGTTTCCTATGCGTCTCCCTTCTGGTCCCTCCCAGGGGGTTGATCAGGCCTCCTCTTCCACCCTACTGGGTGGGCTCCTCCCCACCTGGGCACTCAGTTCCCTTGCTGCCGGCAGTTCACTACCTGCCAAAGCGAAGAAACCCGGCGTTGAGAGGCTGAATTCTTCCAGAGGAGGGAGGCACCTTCCTCCCTCTAGGGGATTCAAGCTACAAGGCCTTGAGGTGGCCTCAAATGAGACCTGTCTCCTCAAAGCGAAGAGTTTCCTGGCCAACGCACCAAATGTTATAGCCATGCGTTCTGGGAAAGAAACTCACTCAGAAGGACAATGCAGATAGTGGAGTGCAGTTTATTATACTGACAGGCCCAAGGCAGTCTCTTCTTAGCCAAGGACCCCAACCAGCATTTGTGAAAAAATTTTATACCCCATGTGTACGTATCTGAACCCATCACCCCAATTTCCTTGAGACTTACATCCACCAAAAGAAGGGTAAATACAATCACAATAACCCCATTATTCAAGTATTATCAAGTGTTAGGTGTTCAAACAGTTAATAATCAATAAGCCTGTGGTTACACTCCAATAGATACAGAAAGAATTTATGACCTGTCTGGAGGCAGGGGTGATTAGAGTATGTTTTCTCTTAGGCGATGAATAACCTGGATGTGGGGCTTCCCTGGTGGCTCAGAGGTTAAAGCGCCTGCCTGGAATGCAAGAGACCCGGGTTCGATTCCTGGTTGGGAAGTTCCCCTGGAGAAGGAAATGGCAACCCACTCTAGTACTCTTGCCTGGAGAATCCCATGGAGGGAGGAGCCTTGGTAGGCTACAGTCCATGGGCTCACAAAGAGTCGGACACGACTGAGCGACTTCACTCACTCACTCAACCTGGATGTGATCTTCAAGATTCCCCTGTCCAGAGGGGGTCTTATCCTTCTATTGTAGTTTCCATAGGCACTAAGCACAGAGTCCAGAGTCTGTTGGAGAGGTGGCTGAGCATGATTGGCATGAACAGGCCTAAGATGGGGTCCAGGCCCAATGAATTCCTTCTTCACTAGGGGGTCTGGTAGGTCTTCATAGAACTGTTCAGCTTCTTCAGTATCAGTGATTGAGGCAGAGACTTGGATTACTGTGATATTAAATGGTTTACCTTGGAAATGAACTAAGATCATTCTGTCCTATTTAAGATTGCACACAAGTACTGCATTTCAGACTCTTGTTGACTATGATGGCTACTCCATTTCTTCTAAGAGATTCTGTCCACAGTAGTAGATATATAGGTCATCTGAATTAAATTTACCCATTCCCATCCATTTTAGTTCACTGATCCCTAAGATATAGATAGATGTTGACTGTTGCCATCTCCTCCTTGACCACGTCCAATTTACCTTGACTCATGGAGCTAACATTCCAGGTTCCTATGCAATATTGTTCTTTATAGCATTGGGCTTTACCTTCACCACCAGACACATCCACAACTGAGTGTCATTTCCACTTTGGCCTAGCATTCTTACTGGAGCTATTAGTATGTGCCCTCTGCTCTTTCCCAGTAGCATATTGGACACCTTCCAACCTTTTGGGCTCTCTTCTGGTATCATATCTTTTTGCCTTCTCATCCCCCTCCCAAGATTGTGAGTTAGTGCATGCAAATTCCTTATCATTTACTTTCAACCACTTGTGTGAGACACATTTCTCAAACTAAACTCATACACTCTTGCATTCCTTTCTGGTTTCCTCGCTGCCTTAAAGTCGGCCTAGGTGGTGATGGCAGAGCAGACCACTGGAGAACAGTCTGAAGAGCCATCTCTGAGGGACTTGGAGTTATTGCCTCATTCAGGGCTTTGGTCCAAATATGGGTGGGATGCATACAGATGACTTTGTGTCTAAAACTCTAAGTTCCAAAGTCGTGAGCATGTGTTGCATTCATGACTGTTCATCATCTTTTGAGTGGCCTTTCTATATTTAGAGACACCTCTCTTATGGTGAATTTTTACCTCCTCGATATAGAAATAGATGTAAATTTCAAGTCTTTTTGCCATGAGAATGCAAATATGAAGCCAGACTCTGCAATCAGATGCACCTGGATGAGTCTACAGTTCACATGTGAAGAATGTAAGATAACATAGTGGGAATGGAGCCTCCACTTTTGGTGACACTGGTGGCCAAGGTAACGTTTCTGCCAATGCTTAGTACGGTGCTGGTTTCCTCAACTGGCCAGTTCTGTGGTGTGAAATTGGGCTTTGTTTTTAAAGGTAAGCCTTGCGCTGGTTCTCCAGACCTCCTAATGATTTTTGTGCTACCCAACATCTCTCAAATACATTTCTTTTCTAATGAATCATTCTGGGTTTTCCTCTGTTGCTTACAGCGAAGAACTGCTCTTGATAGATGAATAATCTGGTGTATTTGTATTCCCTGGCCTGACTCATCTTTAAAGAACACCCCTACTTTCTCATATAAATTAAGGGAGCCTTGAGGTGGAATTCATTCACCTGTTCAATTAGCAAGAATTATTAGATGCCTTCAGTGTGTTATGTACTGTATTAGGCACTGAGTGTTCAATGGAGAAGACTCTTCCTAGTCTTGAGGGACTTGAAATCTTGTAGCACAGATAAATATTAGCATATAAACCAAATGTGCTGTGACAGAGGACTGAACCAGATGTGACCTGTGAATGTGATATGATTGATAAAATGCTGGAATTTTTTCAGCCATTTGGCAGCAGTTGAGGATGAAACAGCTGGGAATCATTTATAGTAAAAGAATCTAATACATGAAAAGAACTTTTTTAGAGTGGGAAGGGAAGGAAGGAAAGGTCACATAATTGACCACCTTGCTTCCTTTTTCTTCTGCCTTGTTTTCAGGGCTGGTATGGATGCTTGGCTGGGTCTTATTTCAAACTTGTGGGACATTTGGGATTGGGGAGGTGGAGGAAGTTGGAGAGTATTGGCACTTACTTGACGTTATTCTTGGTTGTGATGATTTGACTGAAGGATGTAAAAGAAGTACAGAAAGCATAGATTTACATTCCACTGTTGTTGCCTATGACCTGACATTCTTCTGGAGGTTTTCCATGTTATCTCAATTAGTTTTTTTCTTCCTCCATACCTGTGTATATGTAGATGTCTTTAAATTACAAGTGAAGGAGAAGCTACATAAACTAGGAAGAAGGGAAAAGGAAATTTTTTGATTCACGTAACTGAAAAATTTGGAGGTAACTTCATGGAAAAAACTGGACCTAGATGTTCAAATAATATCATCTGTCTGTCTCCAAACAGTGCTTCTCTTGTTGACTTTCTTTTTTGATTGCTGCCTCCCTTATAGAGGTCGAGAGAACCAAGGTCACATCCCACCTGATTAGTCACATCAGTGGAAGAAGAACTTCCATTTTCTGAGAGTGGCAGCAAAAGTGCCAGGTTTCATCCTAAATCACTCAAGATGGTTTTGGCCACAAGTAACAGAAAACTGGGTCAAATGGGCTTACTTTCTCACACAGCAGAAAGCCCAGAGATAGAGGCAGTTCCAAAATGATGTAGGGGATCAATCATGTGAGAGCATTTGGTCACCTTCTCTGTGGGCCTCCTCCTTGTAATCTCAGATGGCTGTAGCAGCTCCTGATATAACATCTTCATATGACAATGTCCAAAAGTAGTAAAGAGTAAGTCCCTGCTTGTGTCTTTTGAGAATGCAGAAAAACTCTACAGAATTCCTCCTCTAGGTCTCGTGAGTCAGTTACCTTGCAAACTCATGCTTTACCAATCCTTTTCAAAGGGAACACAATTACTTGGTAGTTTTAGGCCTATTGACATTATCCCCTAGGGGCTAGATATGATATTGCTAAGGTCACCCAATAATTGAAAGTCAGAATTTAATTTACAAAGAAGAAGAGGTGGGCTGTTTCAGTCCTTGGCAGTATCTGCCTGTGTCTCACTGGGCTAATTTAGGTTATGTATCCATTCCTGAACCAATCACAGCTACCACCCCTAGTCACATGCCTACCTGTGATGCTATGGAGGCAGTGGCCTTGATGGTTCATAGGAGTATTTTGTCAGTCTGCTCAACTTAGAGGAACCGAGTGGAAGAAGTTGGGTCCCTATTATTCAAACTGACTCCTAAGCTAACTGTCCTACCCAGAGGAACAGGAAAACCCTTATTAGATTCTTGACTCAACTGTTAATGAAGAAAAAAGGAATTCCTGTTCTGTCATTCATCTGTGATCCAAGATTTGGGGTAGCTCATGAATATTTCAGAGTCACCATTGCAAGTGACCCCCATGGTCAAGTATAAAGGAAAGCATGTGTTAAACAGGATCTCTCAGACAGAAGGCATATTATAAGCTGCTCAACAGAACACTGTTATTATGGACCATCTGTAGAATGTGGACATGTTCGTTAGGCAGAGTAATTTATTGTAATGATACTTGGCATCATGAAATTTCACTGTTACTGTGCTTCTTCACCTTGCTATATCTTTGGGAAATTCTCCATTTGAAGATTTCTATATATAAATGTGGATGATCAAAAGGCTTTACTGAAGAGATGATACTTTTGTGTTGGGCACAGATGTGAATACGCATGGGATGAATCTTCTAGACTACATTTGAATGGAGTGGTTAAATGTTTCTGTCATGACATTCTTCTCTTCAAACTGTGTAACAACCTCTTGTTCCCTGTTGTGATAAGACTTCCTCCTTCTTCCTGATTTTGGACCCCTGGTAACCTGCTCTTCCCTAGGTTTTTAGTCACCATGCTTGTACTCTGTAACCTAACTTCTGCCTAAGTTTCCACTTCTGCCTTCTGACTTGGTGTGTGCATGTTCTGACCACTGAAGTTTCTTCCTCTGCTTTTCCAAATTCTTCCCATTCCTCATAGCCAAGCTTCCTTTCTCCTATTCTGCCAGCTGGCATGGTTCTCCCTCCTCTTCGAACCCTGATTATCCCACTTAAGTAATTTTAGCATCTTAAATGCTCCACATTTCTTTGTTCACGAATTGTTTCCATGTGTACATCCTCTCTTGTCTCCTTAGTTACTGCTTTTGGAGATATAACAGGTAACTCTGGCTCAACTATTTTTCTGTACTCCCAGTGACTACTAGAGATTTGAACTTAGATGTCTCAGAGTCATCTTAGCTTTAACAAGACTGAAGCAGCACCTGTTACCCGACCTTCCTTCCTGCTTCAACTCGCTCCCGATGTTGTAATCAGTTTCTGTAAGAAGCTTCTATGCAGTTACCCAAGCCACTCTTGATTCTTCCCTTTCTTTTAGGAATTCATCATTCAGCCTGAGTCCTCTCAATTATGTTCCTTAACATGTCTTGATATCCCTTTCTCCATCCCTGACACCACTGGCTTGGTTCAAACCTTTGTGATCATTCACTGGGACCATTATTCTTTCAACAGATCTCCCTGGCTCCAGGCGCAATGCTTTATTTCTTTGTTTTTATTAAAATATGGTGGATTTACAATGTTGTGTTAGTTTCTGGTATACAGTAAAGTGATTCATATCTATATATGTATATATATTCTTTCACATTCTTTTCCATTATAGTTTATTACAAGATACAGTAGGACCTTTCTGTTTTTTATATGTAATAGTGTGTATCTGTTTATCCCAAACGCCCAGTTTATCCTTCCCCCTTCCCTTTCCCCTTTGTAACCATAAATTTGTTTTCTATGTCTGGGAATCTGTTTCTGTTTTGTAAATAAGTTCATTAGTATCTTTTTTTTTTTTTTTTAGATTTCACATATAAGTGATGATATATGGTATTTGACTTTCTCTTTCTGACTTACTTCATTCAGTATGATAATTTCTAGTTTCAGCCATGTTGCTGGAAATGGCAATATTTCCTTATTTTGTGGCTGAGTAATATTCCATTGTATATATGTACCACATCTTTATCCATTCATCTGTTGATGGACATTTAGGTTGCTTCCCTTGTCTGTTGTGAATAATGCTGCTATGAGCATTGTGATACATGTATCTTTTGGGTAGCTTCTTAGTCTTTTGTTGGGAACAGCATTAAGCTCAAGCAGGGAATACCTTGGCTTCTAAGTTTCAGGCATTCACAGCTTTTAAATAATCTCTCAAAGTCCTCATTTAGGTTGCCAATGACATTTTTTGAAGGGATACAATATTCTGGACACAGAACCCAATCATTATTAGTTTTTTCCTTTCTTTCACCATTTCCCCAAATTTTAACAAAAATGATCCTAACCCATCTCCCTTCTTTCCCACCCCATCCCACCCACCCCAAATAATACACCAGTAATAGCCAAAAACTACACACATGCTACGCTGTAAAACTGCCGAGTTAACACTATTGGGAACAAGGCTGTGTGAGTTGTGGAGATGTTCTTTGAAGATCTACAGTATCTCTTGCTCTCCCACATCCCATTCTGCGTTTTGTTCTTCATAGAAGGCCATTTGCTTTTTTTTTTTGGAAAGTTCAGAATGAGTTGCCTTCAAACACTGACCCTCCTTCCCTTTCCCTCCACCGGGATGGGTGTGCAAACTGTATAGTGTGGAATGGCTTTGAAGCCCTTGGGATGCTGTAGGGCATAGAAACTATACGGGCTTTTCAAAGGGCATCTTCTCAAGCCACCTTTATGGTGTCAAAACAAGTAGAACTCCTTCTTTCCCCACTTGAGACCCACAGTCAGATGTGACAGGGGCTGGTATTCAAGAGAGTTAATTCTTGTTTTCTTTTTTTGTCATCATCTTTTGAGGGGTAAGAATGCCATGTCAGCCTTTCCTCATAGAAGGATATGACAACCTGTGGGCACTTGACATTGGCTTTCTTGGCAGGGACCAGGTCAGCCTCATCAGAGTTCTTCATTTCATCAGGAACATGAGTTCTCTACTGGAATCTGTAGCTCCATAATCCGCTCTGGTTCCAAACCCCGGGCAAAGCCTTGTGGCTTTTCTGACTCTTCTTCTTCTTTGGTTTGCTCTCCTCCCCCTTATCTTCCGAATCAGAATCAGCTTTGCGCTTGCCTCCCTCTGATTTATCTGTCTTGTGTGCTGTTTTCTGTGACTGCAGAAACTCAGCAATGAGGTCAGGACAATCCAGTTTCTCTTCTGGTTCCCATGTGTTATCCTCATCTGAGAACTCCTTCCACTTTAGGAGATACTCCACTTTGCCCTTTACCACTCGGTGGTCTAAAACTTTTCCATCACATATTCTTCTAGCACCTCCTTCACTTTCTTCTTGTTTTATTTTTTCCCCATAATGCCCACCAGCTTTCTGGTATAAAGGATGATGCTGCTCAGGTCTTGTAGTCGTCAACCCTCCCTATGCTGGTTCAAGCGTCCAGGCTGTCTCATCTGTCCTCTTCCCAATTTACTGTGTTTCCTCTACAGCCCAATCTCCCAGCCATCCACCCAGCCCACGTAGCATTGTCTCAGTCTACTCAGGCCAAAGAGCGACCCGCAAATGCCTCGTGTTCTATACTTTCTGATGATGAGTCCTTCGCTCAGCCAAATTGGGCTTCTACTGGTGGCACGAACACCTGTGCACCTTCAGGTCAGCAGACATGGACTCAGGATATGGAGTCACCAGGTGCTGTGCCAAATTCATTGCAGTACCAGTTCAGTTCAGTTCAGTCGCTCAGTCATGTCCGACTCTTTGTGACCCCATGAATCGCAGTATACCAGGCCTCCCTGTCCATCACCAACTCCCGGAGTTCACTCAGACTCACGTCCATTGAGTCCGTGATGCCATCCAGCCATCTCATCCTCGGTCGTCCCCTTCTCCTCCTGCCCCCAATCCCTCCCAGCATCGGGGTCTTTTCCAATGAGTCAACTCTTCGCATGAGGTGGCCAAAGTACTGGAGCTTCAGTTTTAGCATCATTCCTTCCAAAGAAATCCCAGGGTTGATCTCCTTCAGAATGGACTGGTTGATCTCCTTGCAGTCCAAGGGACTCTCAAGAGTCTTCTCCAACACCACAGTTCAAAGGCATCAATTCTTCACAGTACCAGTTATGTGTTTTTGTGTTTCTTTCAGAGAATTATGATATTTTTGTCTCTTAATACCTGCTGCTGCTGCTGCTAAATTGCTTCAGTCATGTCCGACTCTGTGCCACAAAATAGATGGCAGCCCACCAGGCTCCCCAATCCCTGGGATTCTCCAGGCAAGAACACTGGAGTGGGTTGCCATTTCCTTCTCCAAGGCATGAAAGTGAAAAGTGAAAGGGAAGTCGCTCAGTCGTGTCCGACTCTTAGTGACCCTATGGCCTGCAGCCTACCAGGCTCCTCTCTCCATGGGATTTTCCAGGCAAGAGTACTGGAGTGGGGTGCCATTGCCTTCTATAAAGTAGCAACTCAATAAATGATAGATGAGTATATGACACAACATCATGATCTCATTCATAATTTAAGTCTCTCATTGATGAAACAATATTAAGCCCAGTACAGGCATTCAATACATCCTCTTCATTTCATGGATTGTTTGCCAATGCTCAAGTCACGTAGTGTGAAATGTCTTCTAATTTAACCTTATAATTAATCTATGTTTTTATTTTTATTAAATGCATTATTGACTGAATTTTTAGAACTGGTACTGGGTTTCCATATCCTCTGGTTTCTTTATGGATAGAATTCTGAACATTCCAGAAAGTTATTTGCCGATGTGCTCTGGGTATGATGGGGAATCCCCTTAGGTTGAGCCTATGCTAAATTATATGTTATACATATTTGTTTTTTCAAAAGAATGGGAGATACATGAATTAGAACATAATTTAGAGACAGAAACGTACTCTGAACTCTGTTGGATTAATCATTAATATATTTTAAATTCCATATTTTGGGTGGAGGTAGGACATAAACTGTGGTGTTGGAGGACTCTTGAGAGTCCCTTGGACTGCAAGGAGATCCAACTGGTCCATCTTAAAGGAGATCAGTCCTAGGTGTTCATTGGAAGGATGATGTTGAAGCTGAAACTCCAATACTTTGGCCACCTGATGTGAAGAGCTGACTCATTTGAAAAGACCCTGATGCTGGAAAGATTGAGGGCAGGAGGAGAAGGGGACGAAAGAGGATGACATGGTTGGATGGCATCACCAACTCAAAGGACATGGGTTTGGGTGGACTCTGGGAGTTGGTATGGGCAGGGAGGCCTGGCTTGCTGCGGTTCATGGGGTTGCAAAGAGTCGGACACGACTGAACGAATGAACTGAACTTAACTGAGGACATAAATGTGTTAAGTGTAACTATATAAATACTTGTTAGTTGCTCGGTCATGTCTGACTCTTTGTGACCCCATGGACTACTGTAGCCTGCCAGGTTCCTGTGTCTGGAATTCTCCAGGCAAGAATACTAGAGTAGGTAGCCATTCCCTGCTCAAGGGGATCTTCTCAACCCAGGAATTGAACCCTGTCTCCAGCACTGAGGCAGATTCTTAACCATCTGAGCCACCAAGGAATCCCCTTGTAAGGCAAAATCAATAAAAAGTTTTCAGGTAAAGTCTAAGTGGAGAGCTCTATTTTTCTAGGGATAAGTAACATCCAGGTGAGATTACATCCCTCTAGAAACAAAGCTGTCACACTGGCGCAAGGATAGAAAGCCTGCTCTACTGGTTTTGGAGGAGGAAACAGAACAGGCTCCATCTTGAAAGCAGGACTCCATCTTGGGCTGGACTGTGAGCTTTGAGCTATACGCCCAGTATCTATGGAAATGACATACCAACTGGAAAACCAGGCCCCCTGTATGGAAGAGCCCCTGGGCTCGTACCTAGACTCTCTGTTGCCTAAAACAATACCCTAATTATCTGTGTAACCGAATAGAATCATAAATTCTATTACGCTTATTGGGGTATGACCACAGGCCTATTGATAATTGTCCACTGTTAACTACCTAGGCTTAAGGCATATGAATCATGGGTTAACTTTGTGTCTTTCTTTTCCTCAGACTAATTTCAGGGAATTTGGGGAGGTGGGTTTGGGCATTACACTTAGAGTATATAAGGTTTTCAGAAAAACTGGTCAGGGTCCTTGGCTAAGAGGAGACTCTGCCTTGGGCCCGCCGGTGTAATAAACTGCACTCCACTATCTGCATTGTCCTGAGTGAGTTTGTTTCCCAGAATGCGTGGCTACAACAGTTTTATGAGCGATTCCTTAAAAGAGAATCTTCTGTATGACTCAGTCTTAACTGTGTAAGCCTCCCAAAGCTTTTAAATGGGGTTGGGCAGCAATTTTAATAATAGAAAATAATCGTTAATCTCAATGATTATTAACGTCAGTTGCTCTTCTGCTTTGTAATGAGGTATCTTTCAGGTAGGACTTGACTCATTCCTTCTCCAAATTCCTCACCTGATGCTGGCTATGTGTTTCTGTTTGCACTCTAACTGCTAATGTTCTGGTCTGTCTTACCCCCTCTGATTCTTTGTTACCAGATCTCTTTTCTATTGTTTGCTTCTGGTCATTTTTGTGGTCTTGGCTGCTTCTAATCTTTAGTGTCATATCTTCTATCTGCCACCCCTGCAGCTTGCTATTCTTTTTCTTCTGTTCCACTTGTTACTTTAGTTTTTTAATCTTTCTTCTTCCTGACTGTGTTGACAGTGTGCTCAGCTTTCCAGTTATTTCTAGCCAAGTATACCTCTCCTTCCTTATTGTTGTTACTGTTCAAGGCCCAGTTGCTTCTTAGCTGGAAAGAGCAATACTGTTCATAGTTTTCTGATGTATGAGGTCTGGTGTATCAAGAGTTGAGGTCTTGGAGCGTAACAAAGGTGAAGTTCTTCATCCATGGGACAGAAGGCTTGCATAGTCTCTCCCCATTCTATTAGGAATAGAGCCGTTTTACTCAGGGAAGAGTTATTGCTTTCATGATCTGGTGAAGGAGACAGAAAATGCTCTCATTAATTTACCTATCTCTTCTATACTAGAGTATAAACTCCATATGGGTGGGAAACTTGCCATATTAATGTCTGCTATGTATTATATATATATATAATGTGTGTGTAATATTACACTTATAGACCATCTGTAGTTCAGTAAGTGTTTAAAATATGCTTCTTGAATGAAGAATGGCTGAATAGTAAGACATATGGCAGAGGTATCAGGGCAGTGATTCTTATTAGAATCATTTAAGTCTCATTTAAAACACATAGTCTAGTCGTGAAGAGCTCACACTCCTAATGCAGGGGGCCCAGGTTTGATCCTTGGTCAGGGAACTAAGATCCCACATTCTGTATCTAAGAGTTCACATGCTGCAACTAAGATCCTGCATGCTGCAGCTAACCTGCATGCTGCAACTAATACCCAGCACGGCCAAATAGATAGATATTAAAAAATCCTCACACATTAATGCCTGGGTCCCCAAACTAAGCAAACTACTATTCTTAGATGTAATTGCCCCCTACATTTCAGAAATCTGTGCTTCTTAAAATTGATGAAATAACTTAATTTGAAGCATTTTTCTTTCTTAGTTGTAGATAAAATACACTTCAAATAGGCAGTGACATCTTAGATTGGATATCAGAATTTCTATAGCATGTAGACTGGGCAGAAATATAAAGTGCTCCCAGCAAGTCTGAAACATACTGAGAGTTATAAGGTTCTTTATTAGGAGGCTTATATGAGAGAGAGATTAACAAGGGATCACTTTTACAACTACCTTCGAATTCTGAGCACAGCATCTGGTCTGTTGTAAACAACCAGTCCTCATTAGCTGAACCAAATAGAATTCCTCAGGGCACAGGAGAGGCCATTAAAATTACAATATGTATGTATACTCTCTGTTTCTCTTTTAACATATACACACACACACACATACACACACCATGTTTGCTCTCTAGGCAACTATATCTATATTTATAGCTATGGTGTGTGTGTGAATGTATGTATGTGTATACACACACACACACACACACACACACACACATATAGAGAGACTGCTGCTGCTAAGTCGCTTCAGTCGTATCCAACTCTGTGCGACCCCATAGACGGCAGCCCACCAGGCTCTCCCATCCCTGGGATTCTCCAAGCAAGAACATGGAGTGGGTTGCCATTTCCTTCTCCAATGCATGAAAGTGAAAAGTGAAAGGGAAGTCGCTCAGTCGTGTCTGACTCTTAGCGACCCCATGGACTGCAGCCCACCAGGCTCCTCCGTCCATGGGATTTTCCAGGCAAGAGTACTGGAGAGAGAGACTAACACCCTATAATTTCAGTGGCCTCTCCAGAGCCCTGAGGAATTCCATTTGGTTCAGCTAATGAGGGCTGGTTGTTTACAACAGACCAGTCTATACCTGTCTATACTGTAGATGATATGGGGCTTCCCTGGTAGCTCAGATGATAAAGAATCTGCCTCCAAAGCAGGGGACCCAGGTTCAATCCTGGGTTGGGAAGATTCCTTGGAGAAGGGAATGGAAACCCACTCGAGTATTCTTGTTGGAGAATCCCATGGACAGAGAAGCCTGGTCGGCTACAGTCCATGGCACTGGAAAGAGTCAGACATGATTGAGTGACTAACACTTTCACACTTACTCAGATGATATAGTAACTGTCCTAAATGACAATCGGGCATTTCCCAGGTGAGAAGTCTAAGAGAACTAAGCAAAGACAGACAAGTACAGCCCCTTGAAGTGCATCTGGGTGGGTGTCATTGGAGGGGAGGCAAGTCGGGGGTGTGGGTGGAGGAGGCTGGGAAGAGGGTCATTTTACTCTCTATGTTGTTGTTCAGTCACGTCCAACTCATTGCAATTGCATGGGCTGCAGCACACCAGGCTCCTCTGTCCTCCACTGTCTCCTAGAGTTTATTCAAATTCTTGTGCATTGAGTCAGTGATACTATCTAAACATCTCATCATCTGCCTCCCTCTTCTTTTGCCTTCAATCTTTCCCAGCATCAGGGTCTTTTCCAATGAATCTTCTCTTCTAATTAGGTGGCCAGAGTATTGGAACTTAAGCTACAGCATCTGTCCTTCCAATGAATATTCAGGACTGATTTCCTTGAGGATTGACTGGTTTGAACTCCTTGCAGTCCAAGGGACTTTCAAGAGTCTTCTCCAATACCACATTCAAAAGCATCAATTCTTCAGTGCTCAGCCTTCTTCATGGTCCAACTCTCATGTATATACATGACTGCTGGAAAAACACAGCTTTAACTATACAGACCTTTACTGGCAAAGTAATGTCTCTGCTTTTTAATATGCTGTCTAGGTTTGTCATAGCTTTCTTCCAAGAAGCAAGTGTCTTTTAATTTTGTGGCTGCAGTTACTGTCATCAGTGATTTTGGAGCCCAAGAAAATAAAGTCTGTCACTGTTTCCATTGTCTCCCCATCTATTTGCTATGAAGTGATGGGACTGGATGCCTTGATCTCCATTTTTTTTAAAATATTGAGTTTCAAGCCAGCTTTTTCACTCTCCTCTTTCACCCTCATCAAGGGGCTCTTTAGTTCCTCTTCACTTTCTGTTATTAGTGTTATTCTCTGCATATCTGAGGTTATTGATATTTCTCCTGGCAGTCTTGATTCCAGCTTGTGATTCACCTAACCTGGCATTTTGCCTAATATACTCTGCATATAAGTTAAATAAACAGGGTGACAACATACAGCCTTGACATACTCCTTTCCCAATTTGGAACCAGTCCATTGTTCCATGTCCAGTTTTAACTGTTGCTTCTTGACCTGCATACAGGTTTCTCAGGAGGCAGGTAAGAGGATCTGTTTTTTTTTTTTTTTTTTACTATATTTCACTTTACAATACTGTGTTGGTTTTGCCATATATTGACATGAATCTG
>SJXQ01006719.1:1814-93894 GCA_006408695.1 Aepyceros melampus | reverse complement strand
TTTCACCCAGAATTTTAGAAATATACCTTTCTGCATCTTAAGTTTACATGCCATTTAGTTAGTATAGAAACTCAGGAAGTATTTCAAATAATGAATGGGGCATTGAGGTAGTTGGAACACCAACTCCACAGCACGAGTTTGAATGTGACACTAGGCTTAACACTTCAACTCTTGGAAACATGTGCTGGGAATTTTAATCTCCACAGATCATCAGAATTGATTTCTATTGTTGGCACAAAATCGATTTCTGACTTTGGTGAGCATGAAGAAAATAGAGCAGTTATTTTGTCCTTTCAGTAGCGACCAAACTTGATCCCTCGAATGTTGAGCTCACCTTGGAGCTTGCTGGATCCCCCGACCAGAATCTGTGGCTGAGAGAAAGATGGACTCCACACCTGGGCAGCAGTGCCTCAGGTCTGTGATTACAGTGTCCGTCAGCAGGCAGTGTGACCTGTTCCTGAAACCACGTCTGCCTTCTTGCTGGGGGTCTGCCCTTCATAAACACTTAATAATATTGCAAAAATGTGTTGATATAAACTATAGTCGAGTTACTGTAAAATATACATCCATTTAAAACTTGTTTAAAACTGTCATTTCTAAAAGAGATAAGTGGAGGACACAGCTCCACCAGAAAGTGAAGAAACTCTTTCCCTGACTCATAGGTTCCTCTCAGTTTTGACTGACAACCTAGGTCTGGGAGAGGTAAGAACCTGCGGGGAGCATGGTAAAATAAAGACACATGTAGCCCTGCCACGCTGATCTCCCTGTGCTGTGTTTCTGCTCCTCTCCAGGCAGCTGCTCAGAACACCCTTCTCTTCTTCCTTTTCAGCCCCTGCATAGGTCTGTGACCTTCTTGTCATAATGTTTCTCTGGAAATGAGAACAGCTGGCTGCTGCCAGTCTGACTGCAGGACACGTGCTAGGAAAGCAGAGGATGAGCCGGAGATGAGGAACGAGCTGCAGCGGGGCCACCGACACTGGGATGCAGGTTTCCCAAGTTCTCTGTAGTTGCCACGGATTTGCTTGGCATATGCTGAGCCTCAGGCGCTTGGCTGTGTTCTGACATCACATCCTTTGAACTTTTCATCTTCCATGGTAATTTCACATGGTTTTAGAGATGTGAGTTAATTCAGATGAGCTGAACGTTATAAAATGGGGAGAACAGCATCACAAACAAGGCCAGCAATTTTCATACTCAGGCATCAGGGTGAGCACAGATTGCGCCTTAAGACAATTTCACCTCTCGCAGTCCTGCCAGGAGGAGATTGATGAGGACCACTCCCGAAAGACATGAGGACAGACCAAAGGTCAGAACTTATGAAACTCACCCAAGTTCACACAGCTGGAGAGTTTGAGGCTGGAATTTGACTCTGGAGTGTGGCTCCAGAGGCTGCGCTAAACCTCCAGTGTGCAGTGACCACTGAGTTCATCTTACAAACTGTCACAGTTTTTGAATATGGGGGAACTGAAGTATTTCAGAAGTGAATTCATTCCTTCTGTCAACATATGTCTATTTTGCTTACTCTGTGCCAGGCAGTGCTCTGAGCACAGGAGTTATGGCTACAAACAAGACAGAAGTCTCAGAGATCATAGCCTTGTGGATGGATGAAAAAATGAGTCCCCTAGTTTACCGGGTATATTTGTTGGCACATTAGTGAACTGTTTTCATAAATCAATGAGTGGTGTGAATACTGCAAATTTAGGCTGCAAGAATCAGTGCTTTAATCATTGATTTTCATCATCACCATACAAGAACAGCATCTTATTCCTGTAAGTGACTTCCTAGCTGAGCACAAGGCCTTGATATCTGCCTCTGGTGGTACCTCAAAAATTGTTTGTGTAATTACAGTTTGTTATGGACATAAAAATTTATGTATGTTGTTTTCTATTTTGTAAAAACAAGATGGCCATTTGTTCTTGTGAAAAATATAAACCAAGTCTGATTCTTAATAATTGATCATTTGTTTTTTGAGTAATTTTATAACCAGGCTTGATTAGGATTGTGGAATTTGAAAGCAGTGCAATATTTAAACAATTACAGGATTAAAACAGGTGTCTGAGTGCTTTTTCTTAACTAAAAATATTCTAGATTTTTTTTTCAGTAACAAAAATAGCAGCAACATTTGTGCCCTGCCTTTTCATTTGTTTGTTTGTTTTACTATTTGTAAGTAGCAGCTTTGTAGTCCAGAATCTCATTCTGCATTTGTCTGGAACACTGACTGACAACTATTACTCTTCTCTTTATCTAAACACTCCCTTCCACCAGAGGGAAATAATTTTCCATTGTTTATTTCAGTTTTATATTTTAGATGTTTTGAGAGGTAATTGTACTATTATTGGAGAAGGAAATGGCAACCCACTCAAGTACTCTTGCCTGGAAAATCCCATGGACGGAGGAGCCTGGTAGGCTACAGTCTATGAGGTCGCAAAGAATCAGACACAACTGAGCGACTTCACTCGACTTCACTTGTACTGTTATTGTTGTCTTTGAATGAAAAAGACCAAGTGAAACAGTTGCCAAATTGCATGTCACCTAGTGTGAGTGGGGACACAATATCAGGACTCAGTTGTCAAGGAAGGCTGGGAGGACGACATGTGCCTGAGAAAGCAAGCTGTCTTGCGCTCTCTTCATAGCAGAGATCAGTGGTGGAAAGTAAAGTGGACGGACACGAGAACACAGCCTCCGTTTTCAGGGATGTAGACTTTCAGAGCTTGAAGAACCCTGGAGATGGGTATTCCCCTAATTCTACAGAGTAATGATCAAGATGATCAACCCCTAAGGAGTGTGGTTTTCCTTGCCTTCTTACAAACGTGGAGGTTGGAGTGAAGGCAAGACTAGCATCCAGACAGCCCGAAGCTTGTGGGTTGTTCCTTCAGCTGATGAATTCATTCTTTATGCACTGAGCAGAGCTGGGTGTGAGCAGACGGGCAGTCACAGTTCTCATCCTAAAGGAGCATATTGTCCAGATCAGACGGCGCACTTACTCTGAGGTGAGGCCGTCTCAGAGCAAATATCACAGAGCTCTCTGAAGTGATGAGGACGCAGCATCCAAGGACATGGGGCGGAGGTGGGGGATGTGGGGGTGTCTGGAGAGGAGGGAGCCCTGGGGCACAGGAGAAACCATCTTAACAACCGCACCGGCACCCTCAGCATTGAGTTCAGACTCCTCACTGAAAACCCCTTTAGACCCAAACAAACAAAAAGACACAATTAATTTACTGAAAACTGGATGAATATTACAATAATAGCCAGGAATCAGTGTGATCAGGAGCATGCAGGAGAAAACGAAACAGAACAAGCCTGCACTCAGAGGACCACAGCTGCAGTTTCTTGGAACCCTTGGAGCATGATGCCCAGAAAAATAAAATGTCTTTTATTAGTACCAGGGAAATTTAACAAAAACATTTCGTACTTTCAGGAAAACTTGCATTTGTATCAAAGCACCAACCTAAGATGATAATGTAATGAGGCTCAGATACAAGGGCTTAAAACCCACAAAGCGAATCAGAAGCCACTCCTGGCTTCTGCCAGGACTTCCCAACATCTCTAAGGTCGTATCTACGTTGAATTTATCCCTCCAACACTCTATGCAATTCCAGCCGAAGTCACCAGATGGGCTTGGGTCCTATCGGGCCACTAGAGTTCTCAAAGATAGTGTGTTAGCTATTGATAATCATTTAGCTAACTCGATTCCCTCTCCTCATTTAAGCTTTTAGTATACTAGACATTATTTCAAATGCCACTCATTTACTATTTAAAAGTGTATAATTTTTTCCAAACCATCTTATGGGCAAAGGAAACTTTTAAGTCTTTTCTAAAATTTAACATAGTTAAAAAATTAATAAAACTGGACCAAGGTGCCTAAATAAATACATATTTTAGGGACGATTTAACTTGACCTCTTAGCAAACCACTGAAATTTTAATTTTAAGTGCTAGTTGAAGTGAAGTCGCTCAGTTGTGTCCGACTCTTTGCGACCCTGTGGACTGTAGCCCACCAGGCTCCTCCGTCCATGGGGTTCTCCAGGCAAGAATACTGGAGTGGGTTGCCTGCTTAACTAATATAAATTTATCTCAAGTTAATAGCATAGGCCCTGCTGTAATCGAAACTAGAGCCCTTTCTTTCCTTATATTGAAACCATTAGGAGAAAAAGACAATGTCATAGAGAAATACAGCAGAATGCAGTGATATCAGGAATCACTGAGGCCCCGCCGTCAGATCTTAACCTTCAGATCACAAGCACTGAGGGAGTGGAGTCTCTGAAAGGAACAGGGAGGCTCTGTGGTTTGCATGGAGAAATCCCTCCCCTCTTCCAAGCCCATGTGCTCAAGTCCAGCCCTGTGATATCTCCTTTATGTCAAATTCCTCCTAAAAACCAGCGTCAATTTTCGTTTGTTTTTGATTCCAGATTGGAGCATCTATTGTTCCTCAACAAAATTCATGATACAAACAATTTTTGTTTCAAGGCACTGAGATCTTGAGATTGTTTTCGTCCTGGAGTGCAAGCTAGCATAATCTAATTCAGTTACTTTCCAGGTACAAAAGATGTATTAATGAAACTAGCGTTCAAGATAAGGGAGGCTGTATTGGAAGTCTAATTGAGGCCATGGATTTCTTGAGTTGATTCCTTCCTGGTTTGTCGCTTATTCATTTCCCTGTCTTAAAGTATAATAGGTGTAATTATAAAACATTGATTTGGCTGATCTGTAATAGGACATGGAAAGATTCTGATTTTTCCTCTCTAGGTCACTGCCTTGGACACAGACTGCAAGTTTCTGTGATGACTCCCATAGAGTCATTTCTCCAACAGGTTCTCAACAGTCTATGAGAACCTCATCACTCGACTCATTCCAGGCATTCATGTCAGAAAATTTCCTGATGAAAGTGACAATGATTGACAGACTTGTTTGCAGCTGGAAATAGGGGCCAGGATTAGAAGCACCAGAGTTTAATGATTCTGCTGATACCGGCCTTTGTACTAGAAAGATGTGACACATCCACTCCCCTGTTTTAAAAGGAAAGGATTCTTGCCCTACCACTTTTCCTATCTGAAAGTTTTTCCTCGAACTGAAAGTATACTCATCAGAAGTGGAAAATTGTTATCTTTAAGGAAATATCACAGCCCTTGTTACAATAGTTTTACAGAAATACATCACAGCAAGGTGCATGGGTTTGTAGAGAGGACTACCTTAGCCTAAAGTCTGAAAGTGGGTTCATCTTCAGCAGTCAATATTTGTCAGTATCTGGTATAAATTGGTTTCTGATCCTATGTGATTAGTATTAGTTGGGGACATTATCTTCTCAATGGTTACATTTTCACTTTTTCTCTACCTAAGTTTATACTGATATCCACAAATAGAGCAGCTGCTGCCCAGTAGTTTAAGCTTTAGTGATTCCTTATGCTGTATAATTCCTCATGCTTTATAATGGGGTAATTGTAGTTAAGTATGTTAGAAAATTCATGAGACATGGTTTGTTCACAAACATGTGCTTTGTTTTCTGCCTTGGGTACAAAAGAAACATTTGTCTCAATATGATTGTCATTATATTTCCCTTAAATCAGTCCCTCCTTTTGCATTCCCTGGCTTGGTTAGTGAAGTTTTATTCCCTTCTAGGTAAAGGCTGGACTATAAACTATAGCCAAGTTTGAATAATTTTGCTCTCTTGCTTACACAGCACAAAGTTCCCTTCATTGAAACTCTATGGTCTTTTGTAGGATCATTCCCATGTCACTTTCTTCAAGTTCATCTTCATTTATGGCACCTAATGGGTCCCTTTTCTATTCTTATATTGTCCTTTTACTAACTACATAGTATTTTAGAGGTCAGTCTCCCCTGCTGGACTGTGAGATTTTTAAAACTTAGGTGCCTCAGTGTCTCCAGATCCCAGGACAGAGCCTGTGAACTAATAATTTCTCCATAAATGGCTGTTGAATGAAGAGTTTCTTACTTCATTTGCAGCTACTAGCCTCTCTTCCTAGGCATCTTCACAAGCCATGATGTTAAATTCTTAAGGTAAACCACCATTCATGAAAGTCTACTGGTCAAAAAGGCTTACTGGCACAAGATTTATTAAGAAATAAGAAGCAGTGTTGTGTATTAACACATATATATGGAAACTAGAAAAATGAAATTGATGAACCTATTTGCAGAACAGAAATAGAGATGAAGACATAGAAAACAGACTTGATGCAGCAGGGGAAGGAGAGGGTGGGAAGAATCAAGAGAGTAGCACTGACATATATACACTACCATGTGTAAAATAGAGAGGTGGGGGAGCTGCTGTACAGCACAGGGAGCTCAGCTTGGGGTAAACCACCATTCATGAAAGTCTACTGGTCAAAAAGGCTTACTGGCACAAGATTTATTAAGAAATAAGAAGCAGTGTTGTGTATTAACACATATATATGGAAACTAGAAAAATGAAATTGATGAACCTATTTGCAGAACAGAAATAGAGATGAAGACATAGAAAACAGACTTGATGCAGCAGGGGAAGGAGAGGGTGGGAAGAATCAAGAGAGTAGCACTGACATATATACACTACCATGTGTAAAATAGAGAGGTGGGGGAGCTGCTGTACAGCACAGGGAGCTCAGCTTGGGGCTCTGTGACAACCTAGAGGGGTGGGATAGGGGGTGGTAGGAGGGAGGCTCAAGACAGAGGGAAGAAATAATATATATACTTACGGCTGATTCACATTGTTGTATGGCAGAAACCAGCATAACATTGTAAAGCAATTATCCTCCAATTAAAAAGTTTTTAAAAATAAGATGTAGATTTCATAGTGTAGTATTCAAAAGCTTTCTTAATTTGCATAACTTCTCAAATCTTTCCCAAATCATTGTTCCAGAAAACCCACAACAGAGCTCAGCTGTATGCCTTGCGTTATTTCCTTGTATCAGTCTCACCTGTGCTTTGCTTGTGCTGTTTCCTCTGCCTCATTTCCCTGTTTTTCTTCATCTTCACATTTCAACTTTTTTCTCTGTTTTTAATAAAATTGATGCATATTAATAGTTGGATGAGAGACTAAACTGAACTGAACTGAGTAGTTGATTTACAGTGTTGGTTTCTGGCATATATTAAAGTAATTCAGTTTTTATATTTTTATTCTATTTATTTCAGTTTATATATATATTATTTTTCATATTATTTTCCATTATGGTTTATTACAGGATATTGAATATAGTTCCATATGCTATACAATAGGACCTTGTTTTTTAATCTATTTTATATATATAGTAGTGTGTATATGTGGAGAAGGCAATGGCACCCCACTCCAGTACTCTTGCCTGGAAAATCCCATGGACAGAGGAGCCTGGTAGGCTGCAGTCCATGGGGTCGTGAAGAGTCAGACACAACTGAGCGACTTCACTTTCATTTTTCACTTTCATGCATTGGAGAAGGAAATGGCAACCCACTCCAGTGTTCTTGCCTAGAGAATCCCAGGGATAGGGGAGCCTGGTGGGCTGCTGTCTATGGGGTCGCAGAGTCGGACACGACTGAAGCGGCTTAGCAGCAGCAGCAGTATTCCACTGTGTATATATAGACCACATCTTCTTTTTCCATTCATCTGTCAATGGACATTTAAGTTACTTCCATGCCTTGGCTATTATAAATAGTGCTGCTATGAACATTGGGGTGCCTGTATCTTTTCAAATTAGATTTTTCTCTAGATACCTGCCCAGGAGTGGGAATTCAGTGTCATATAGTAAGTAGCTCTATTTTTAGTTTTTTAAGGAACCTCCATACTGTTCTCCACAGTGGGTGCACCGATGTATATTCCCACCAACAGAGTAGGAAGGTTCCCTTTTTCTACACCCTCTCCTGCATTTATTATCTGTAGACTTTCTTATGACAGCCATTCTGACTGGTTCATTCAAAAGCAGAGACATTACTTTGCCGACTAAGGTCCGTCTAGTCAAGGCTATGGTTTTTCCTGTGGTCATGTATGGACGTGAGAGTTGGACTGTGAAGAAGGCTGAGCGCAGAAGAATTGATGCTTTTGAACTGTGGTGTTGGAGAAGACTCTTGAGAGTCCCTTGGACTACAAGGAGATCCAACCAGTCCATTCTGAAGGAGATCAGTCCTGGGTGTTCTTTGGAAGGAATAATGCTAAAGTTGAAGCTCCAGTACTTTGGCCACCTCATGGGAAGAGTTGACTCATTGGAAAAGACCCTGATGCTGGGAGGGATTGGGGGCAGGATGAGAAGGAGACGACCGAGGATGAGATGGCTGGATGGCATCACGGACTCAATAGATGTGAGTCTGAGTGAACTCCGGGAGTTGGTGATGGACAGAGAGGCCTGGCGTGCTGCGATTCATGGGGTCGCAGGGTCGGACACGACTGAGCGACAGAACTGAACTGAACTGAATATCCGTCTGTATGTCTTCATTGAGGAAATGTCTATTTAGATCTGCCCATTATTTTGATTAGATTGTTTGTTTTTTGTTATTGAATTATACAAGCTATTTGTATATTTTGGAAATTAATCCCTTGTCAGCTATTTCATTTTCAAGTATTTTCTCCCATTCCATAGACTGTCTTTTCATTTTGTTTATAATTTTCTTTGTTGTGAAAAAGCTTGTAAGTTTCATTAGGTCTCATTTGTTTGTTTTTGCTTTTATTTCAATTTCCTTGGGAGAATGACTTAAGACATTGCTATAATTTATATAAGAGAATCCTTTGCCTGTATATCTTCAAAGAATTTTATGGTATCATGTCATATATTTAAGTCTTTAAACCGTTTCATGGGGTCGCAGGGTCGGACACGACTGAGCGACAGAACTGAACTGAACTGAATATCCGTCTGTATGTCTTCATTGAGGAAATGTCTATTTAGATCTGCCCATTATTTTGATTAGATTGTTTGTTTTTTGTTATTGAATTATACAAGCTATTTGTATATTTTGGAAATTAATCCCTTGTCAGCTATTTCATTTTCAAGTATTTTCTCCCATTCCATAGACTGTCTTTTCATTTTGTTTATAATTTTCTTTGTTGTGAAAAAGCTTGTAAGTTTCATTAGGTCTCATTTGTTTGTTTTTGCTTTTATTTCAATTTCCTTGGGAGAATGACTTAAGACATTGCTATAATTTATATAAGAGAATCCTTTGCCTGTATATCTTCAAAGAATTTTATGGTATCATGTCATATATTTAAGTCTTTAAACCGTTTTGAACTTTTTTTGTATATTATGTGAGGAGTGTTCTAACTTCATTGATTTACCTGTGACTGTTCAGCTTTCCCAACACCACTTGTTGAAGAGACTGTCTTTTCTCCATTGTTTGTTCTTGTCTCTTTTGTCAAAGATTAATTGACTGTAGGTGTGTGGGTTTATTTCTGGGCTCTCTATTCTGTTCCATTGATCTATATGTCTGTTTTTGTGCCAATACCACACTGTTTTATTACAGTAGCTTTGTAGTATTGTTTTAAGTTTGGGAGGGTTATGCCTCCAGCTTTGTTCTTTCTTTCTCAGGATTGCTTTGACAGTTCTGAGTCTTTTATGGTTCCATATGAATTTTAGGTTTATGTTCCATCTTTATGCATTCTACAACACAGTGACTGTACTCCTCCAAGCCTCAGTTACTCAGCAGGCCTTTGAGCATTCCTAGCATATCCCAAACATCATGTGTAGCAGAGGACATACAGAATTAGAAGATGCCACCATGCCCTAAAAGAACTCAATTTGAGGGGGATGGACAGATGTGAAAACTCTTAGAATGCAGTGAAGTGTGTGCATATCATACTCTGGGAGCTCAAGGGATATCCACATAACTCAGGTGAGGGAGAGCAGTGTTAAGAAATGTACCTTGGGGAGTCTGTAACATCTGGGTTGAGTTTTCAAAACTCAGGTATGAGTTAGCTACAAAAATATATATAATATCATAAAAAGAAAAAGCAGGAAGTGGCAAGATTTGGGGATTCTAGTATGGGTGGCACAGTTGTGCCTGTAATTTTCACAAATTGCCTGCTTTGAAACTCCTAGAGAATCATGTCTTTTCCTCTCCTGTACATACTACTTGTTGCTCTATATTATATTCATAACATGATAATCTGATCTTCATTGTTACTGCTGCTGCCAAGAGCTTCAGTCGTGTCCAACTTTGTGCAACCCCAGAGATGGCAGCCCACCAGGCTCCCCTGTCCCTGGGATTCTCCAGGCAAGAACACTGGAGTGGGTTGCCATATCCTTCTCCAATGCGTGAAAGTGGAAAGTGAAAGTGAAGTCGCTCAGTCGTGTCTGACTCTAGCAACCCCTTGGACTGCAGCCCCCCAGGCTCCTCCGTCCATGGGATTTTCCAGGCAAAAGTACTAGAGTGGGGTGCCATTGCCTTCTCCACTGATCTTCATTATTAGACAAGAAAATGAGAAGTATGCCTGGCCTGTTTTCTTATCCTTAACATATCCTAAAAATTTGTTCTGTTTACATAGTATGTGATTCACACATGTTTGTTGAATATGTGAGTAATTTTAATTTGCATTGTCCTGAATCTTTACTTCAGTAATATTGAGCATTTAGACTCTTGAGTATTTGGTTCATTACTTTGAATGAGGGGTTCCCCAAGTGCTGCTGCTACTGCTAAGTCGCTTCAGTCATGTCCGACTCTGTGCGACCCATAGATGGAAGCCCACCAGGCTCCCCCATCCCTGGGATTCTCCAGACAAGGACACTGGAGTGGGTTGCCTTTTCCTTCTCCAATGTGTGAAAGTGAAAAGTGAAAGTGAAGTCGCTCAGTCATGTCTGACTCTTAGAGATGCCATGGACTGCAGCCCACCAGGCTCCTCCATCCATGGGATTTTCCAGGCAAGAGTACTGGAGTGGGATGCCATTGCCTTCTCCAAATTGCTAGCTTACTTTTATTGTGCACCTACAAGAAAATGCTGGGAAGCTATTTAAATTTAAGGAAAAATCATCAAGGCTCTGATAATCATTATGATACATTCTTCTGACATTATATTGTATTCAATATGTTACTGGTGTATGCTAGCAGGCAAGCACAAATTCCCTATCTGATAATGCATACATTGCTCAGGCCACCTGTAATATTTGTGATGCCTGTAACAAGAGAACAAGTAAAGGCCTAAAATTTATAAATAACACTAAGATACTGTTAAGTAAAATATGCTCTATGTGCCTACCTTGACCAGGTATCTTCCTAATTACCAGAAAGGGCATGTTCACATTCTAAAGTCTCAGACCCTTTGTGGTCAGGATTTGAAGATAAAAGTGCAGGGAAAAAATCACATCCATGAGCAGGGAGCCAGTGGTCCTCTCCCCTACTTTTCTTCATCCCTTATATCCTCCCATAGTAGGAAGGGCTTGTCCTCATGCAGACAACCCCATATAGGTTAAAACTTTTTGAGAAGAATGAAATAGATGAATAGGATTTAGGGGTACAAACTACAGTTATAAACGATTAAATCATGAGATGTAAAATACAGCATAGGGAATATAGTTACTAACATTATTAACTTTGTGTAATGACAAATGGTATCTAGACATTATGGTAACCATTTCAACATATATGTAAATAGTGAATCACTATGATGTATACCTGAGACTAATATGATTCTGTATGTCAATACTTCAATAATAAAAATCTTTATTCTAACCTCCCCATTAGTATCTGCCACTTGGTTATTCCTTGGGCCCAGGGCTGTACACAAATGAGGCAGGTCTGCACTCAGCATGATGAGCCCAGGAAAAAGCCCACACAACCCTGGAAGGGGACTGAGGGCCATTAGAGAAGGGAATCCTTGGGACATGAGTACCCAGAGTGGGGGCTGGAAGTGGATTGCTAGTGGTCCCACCAGGAGCCCAGTCAGAGGCTATTTTGTCTGGGCCTTAAGGCAGTATTTCTGCTTCCTAAGCACCATCCCTCTCAAAACACTCTCTCATCCCATGAAGACATAGTCTCCATCTTATATATTTAATAATTTCATATACATTTTTAGGGGAGTTAATGTTTTGTCCTCTGATGAAGCTACAGTTAATGAAGTACATATAATGAACATGTGTAAAGGATCTCAGATACTTTAAATATATGGCAGAATGTTTTGTGACTGGCTCAGGGGTACAAATAATCAAAGAAGTGACTGTAATTACATGTGAAACTGATTTTATTGTAATGAATTAACTAGGAAATAATTTTTTAAAGGACTATAGATAAATTGTTTAAAAAAATGAGAAAATCTATGAAAAATTGAAACCAAAAAAATCTGGTTGCAGAAAACTCATCACCAGGATAACTGATAAGTAGAATCAGATGTTCTAGTCTGTCACGAACATTCATAGTTTCCTGATGCGTGTGAGACCAATGAAGTCTCCATTTAATAAGGTAAAATCCTTTGACAGAAAGACCTATTCAAACTTTCATTTAGTTCAAAAATAGCTATAAGATGAAATTTGGGAGACTTCCACTAAAATTAACAGTAGAGCTATGAGTTGGATATAAGCCTCTACTCATTTCTGAGGACAGAAAATTGGTCATCTCTCTCAATGATAAGTATGAAACTATGATCTAAGTTTAAAAATAAAGAACAAAACAAGACCATTTGTAGCAACTTGGATGGACCTGAGATTCTCATTCCTAGTGAAGTAAGCCAGATAGAGAAAGACAAATAAAGGATATCACTTATATGTGGAATTTTAAAGAAAAAGCGTTCAAATGAACTTAAAACAGAAATATAGCCACAGATGTAGAAAATGAACTTCTGGTTACCAAGGGATAAGAAGTGGTGGTGGGGGGGGGGATAATTGGGAGATTGGGAGTGACTTATATGCACTACTATATATAAAATAGATAATTAACAATAAGCTGCTGTATAGCACAGGGAACACTACTCATTGCTTTGTAATGGCCTACGGAGAAGGCAATGGCAGCCACTCCAGTACTCTTGCCTGGAAGGTCCCATGGATGAGGAGCCTGGTAGGCTGCAGTCCACGGAATCGCTAGGAGTCAGACACGACTGAGTGACTTCACTTTCATGCATTGGAGAAGGAAATGGCAACCCACTCCAGTGTTCTTGCCTGGAGAATCCCAGGGACAGGAGAGCCGGGTGGGTTGCCGTCTATGGGGTCGCACAGAGTCGGACACGACTGAAGCGACTTAGCAGCAGTAGCAGCACACAGGAAAAGAATCTAAGAAAAACTAGTGGATATATGTACAATATATGTATAACTGAATTACTTTTTTGTGATTCAGATACACATGAAACTAACACAACATTGTAAATCAACTATATTCCAATAATTTTTTTTAAAGTTCAAGAATAGGCAACAAATGAATTTAATGAAAATTTGTTTTTAGGAATAATATAGCTTTGGAAAAGTTAAGATTTGCTGTCTGTACTTGGCAGCTGGCAACAGTGGGAAAACCACTGGATTCAGAACTTGAGTCCTATTGAAATAGCAGCAGTCACATGTATGACTTTGAGTGAGATATTCAAACCAATTATATTGAAAAACAATTTCTCAGCATAAAATAGGGACAATGGTATCTAGTATGATTGTTGTGAAGATTATGAACCACATGTAAAAGTGCCTTATAAATGTCATTGTGTAGCAATACTAATATTATGTGCCCTAACTCCCTGATTGTGATTGCTGATATATAAGGAGTGTATCCCTTACTAGCTGACTTACTTTTCAGCTCAGTAGCAGTTAATTCCTCGTTTGAATTACTACAGTGCTCTGACTCAGTCATTAAGATGACTGATCTGAATCAAGGTATCATCTTGCTAGTTGTTGCTTTCATCTTAACAAAGAATTAGGGTCAATTATGTAGTCATTTATTTGATTGTTTGACAACTGAGACTTTCTGTAACTAAAATAATTGCCTCAGCTATGTTTTTTGTCAATCTTCCATAATCTTCAACATCATTTTAATAATGTTTTTCTTCTGAAGAAAGTTAAAGTGGACTTGATTGAGACAACAATACAAAGGTAATGAAAAGGCTTATAGTGTATTATGCCCTGAGAAAATAAAAGAGACATTTTCATATCAGCAAGTATGTTCTAGAAGCAAAGATAAATCATCAAATGGAGTATAAGTCATTCAAAGGCAGGGGAAAATATATTGTTTGCATAGTCAACAATTAAGTAAAACTGCAAACAAACCTATGAGTCAATTATGACTATAAATTAGGAGAAGGATATGAAGAGGTTAATGAAGAGTCAGAATTCAAGATGCGATCTGTGAAGTTGACATTAAATGCAGCTAAACATATCTTGCATGGCATTCATGATGATTACTATATATGTAAGAGCCTGGTGCCAGTAAAATCTGTGGCACAAATAAAGATTTTTGGTTTTCACTTCTCTTTCATGAACTATTTACTGTATGTTGTGTCACCCCTCAAATCCCTTGTGTGATATGGACTCTGTTTCTAAGGTGAGCTTGATGTGTCTTAGGCTATGATCTATAGCATTCTGTCTCCCTCCGTTTTGGAGCACTAACTGTTATTTGTTTTTTATGAAAAAATTTGAACACACAGTTATGTAGGTGGACTAACATAATGTGCACTCAGATACCAGTCCCTCAGCTCTACCCAATGGCCAATCCTGTTCCATTGACACCATATCTATTTCCACTTCTCATCTGTAAATTCTTGTTTGCATAATTAAAATGTAAATTTTAAAAAGGACAATTTTATTTTTGTACTTAAAAAATAATTTATGTCATCAAATATCCAGTTAGTGTTAAAAATTACAACCGATTAGTACATCATAATTTTTTAATATTGCACTTAATAAATATATAAATAATACCTCTACATTATAATGATTGATATGCATTTCATGTCCATTTAATATATATATGCCTGCCCCCTTCATCTTTTCCCCTCATTTCCACTACCATTCACTAATAAAATACTTGAGTACTTACTGAGTGCCAAGAACTGTGGAAAATGAATCCTTCTAATGTGACTTCTGTGACTTCTAATTATTACAAAGATACTGTAATTGGTCATTAATACCCTCATTTTCTCTTGCCCGTTAACGTATTTCAAACACATAAGAGTGTCTGACTACAAATTCGTACTCTTTCCATAATACCATGAACCTTTTGATTTCACCTCACAGGCACACAAATGTACCAACACACATATCTTGACTGCTCAATGCCCTTGCCATGGAATTTTCTCTGACACTCTTACCTTTCATCATACAAAGGAGTAAGCTAATGTGTTTCTTAACTAATTTCTGTCAAGAACTTTAGTGATGACGTAGGTATGGAGTGATACCTTCTAAGCATCATTATGGGTTATATAATATCAAGTCAAGTCAAACTCATCTCATTTCATAATTTTGACAGGGTTCATTCTTGACTAGCATAATAGGTAAGGATAAGAGCAGAAAAAGATAGTGTATGAACCTTATTAAGAGATTTTCTTAAACCTCTCACAATATTCTATGGTAGTGATAGAGTCAGGAGTTGTGAAAGAGTTGAGACCAATTAAAACAAAAATGTTTGAGAGTCCAATACTGAATGTAAATACAGTGTCAAATATTCAGCCAGATTTGAGAAACTGAAATAGCCAATAGGGCATGTCAACTTTTGAACAAAAAGAATATGCATAGTAAGAGACCCAGACCAAAACATCTCATCCATGGTTGTGTGGCTGCTGCCTGCCTTCTAGTTGTATTCTCTACATGTTCCATTCTTAAGGACTCCTTACTGGTAATACAGTAGATGAATTGTTCATAGCTTCCTTAGCTTGATGGGGAAGCCACTTGTTTCTTGCATTGGCAGGCAGATTCTTTACCACTGGCACCACTTGGGAAGCCCCTGCCACTTTTTTTCTTAAATAAGGTTGTTCATTTATTTATGCATGTATTTATTTATGACTGCATTGAGTTTTTCTTGCTATGCACAGGCTTTCTCTAGTTGCAGCGAGTGGGGGCTACTCTCTCGTTTGTGGCTCACAGGCTCATCTATTTGCAGCTCATGGGCTCTAGAGCGCAGGCTCAGTAGTTGTGGTGCTGGATTTAGTTGCTCGTGGCATGTGGGATCTTCCCAGACCAGGAATTGAACCCATGTCCTCTATATTGACAGGCAGATTCTTAACCACTGGCCCACCAATGACAAGGGACTGCCATTTGTATATGGGATAAAATAATAATATGAAATATCAGCATATAACAGCATAAAATATAATATGTAAGTAATCACTTATAGAAGCTCTATGATGTAGTGGACAATGGAACAGGGTGGCAATTATATTACCTGGGTATATGTCTCAGCTCTACCACTTACTAGCTGTGTGACCTTAGGAAAACTACTTAACTTCTCTGCCTTAGTATGCTAATCTATGCAATACTACTGCCTAATTCACACAGTTGTAGAGAGGCTCCAGGGAGTTAATATAGATAAAAGTGCTTAACATAATGCTGGTACACAGGAAGCACTACATCTGTGTAGGTAGTCATTACTATCCATAAGAAATGGAGTGTATAGATATTTCTATTGAGAGATTCTCCATGGGTCGTTGATGTTTCTCTCTATATATTACAAGCAGAGGTACCTGTATCTGTTGAGAACTATTTTTTTCTAAGATGTTTTCAGAGTGAACAACCCTAGAGAAAAGAGTGTCTTAAAATAATATGTGGACCTTAAAGTTTAAGGTGAAGTGAAATTATCATCATCATTTGACCATGCTGCATGGCTTCTGGGATCTCAGTTCCCCAACCAGGGGTTGAACCCAGGGCATGGCAGTGAAAGTTCAGAATCATAACCAGTAGGTCACCAGGGAACTCCCTGAACCATTATTTTTATATGTTGATATTCTATCAGTTAGTTGAGATATTCAGGTGTATTTATCACTATAAAAATAAAATACTGCAATAAAATTATACAAATAGTTATATAATAGCTAACAAGGAAAATTATTTAAAGTAAATGCAAATATTCTTGATGCATATTAAGTAGACAGTTTACAAAGGACATTATAACCCTTTTAAGACATCAAATATATATAACAAGTTGCATAATATTATTTTTGTCCTTTCCTTCTGCCTGCCAATGTTGAGCATGAGCTCTGCTTTCTAATGCTGTTTCTGATTGTCCCTGTCACATTTTAGGGACCTGAAATATACCTTTGTTCTCGTCTAGTCTGCATTACTGTACTTGTTCAGTTCCTTCATTGGAGAAGGAAATGGCAATCCACTCCAGTACTATTGCCTGGAAAATCCCATGGACAGAGGAGCCTGGTAAGCTACAGTCCATGGGGTCGCAAAGAGTTGGACACGACTGAGCGACTTCACTCAAACCACAATAATGGTGTCTAGATTATAAAGTAATCCTTTTAGTTTTTTGTACTAGCATTCATAACATAAAATAAAATTTAAGAACTGTATTTAGAATTATTTCACTTCATTAGGCCATGAATCATTCAAGAGTAAAGGTCCCATTTGTGATATCTTCAAATCTTGAGAGGATGACTTAATTACAGCATGTTAACTACTACCACAAAATTATATTAGGATGAATAAATCTAAAGTCATATGCAATAGTATTCATGAAATTTATTGAATCTAGATAAAAATGAACATTGATGTAAAGAGAAAGTGTGGCTTAAAGAGGAAGTAATAGAGAAAACTGGCATGTTTCATATACTTTACATTCCCAAGAGTAATATATGAGAGATCTAGTTTCTTTGAATCCTTCCCATCATTTGATATTCAGTGTTTTATAGTTTAGCTGTACTGATAAGTGTGTAGTGGTATCTCATCATGGTCTTAATTTTCATTTCTCTTAACAGTTTAGGATGTTGAACACCTTTTCATATATTTATTTGTCACTTATAAAATCTCTTCACTGCCATGTCTGTTAATGTCTTTTGGCCATTTTTAGTTGAATATTTTAAAATGTTGACTTTTTAAAATAAATTTTTATTTTTTAGTTTGTTTTGCTTTACAATACTGTATTCGTTTTGCTATACATTGACATGAATCAGCCACGAGTGTACATGAACTCCCAATCCCGACCCCTGACTTTTAAGAGCTCTTTATATAGTTCTAGATAAGAGCTTCTGTTAAATACATGGTTTGCAAATATTTTCTCCAAGCCTCTAGCTTTCCTTTTCATGCTCTTACTGGGGTTCTTCACACAGCAAACATTGTTGATTTTGATGAAGTCCAATATTTAAATTTCTTTTCTATTATGTATTGTGACTTTGATGTCATGTCTAAAAAGGCTTCACCAATTACTAGGTACTGAAGATTTCCTTTATGTTATCTTCTAAATGGCTTATAGTTTCACAGTTTACATTTAGTCTGATAAATTTTGAGGTAATTTTTGAGATGAGATGTGAGATGTAGGTCTACCTCCTTTCTAGGGGGACCGTGGATATCCAATTATTTCAGCACAATCTGTTGAGAGAAATGCAAATCAGAACCACAATGAGGTACCATTTCATACCAGTTAGAATGGCTGCTATCCAAAAGTTTACAAGCAATAAATGCTGGAGAGGGTGTGGAGAAAAGGGAACCCTCTTACACTGTTGGTGGGAATGCAAACTAGTACAGCCACTATGGAGAACGGTGTGGAGATTCCTTAAAAAACTGGAAACAGAACTGCCATACAACCCAGCAATCCCACTGCTGGGCATACATACTGAGGAAACCAGAATTGAAACAGACATGTGTACCCCAATGTTCATCACAGCACTGTTTACAGTAGCTAGGAATGGAAGCAAGATAGATGTACATTGGCAGACAAATGGATAAGAAAGCTGTGGTACATATACACAATGGAATATTACTCAGCTATTAAAAAGAACACATTTGAATCAGTTCTAATGAGGTGGATGAAACAGGAGCCTATTGTACAGAGTGAAGTAAGTCAGAAAGAAAACACCAATACAGTATAATAGCGCATATATATGGAATTTAGAAAGATGGTAATGACGACCCTATATTTGAGACAGCAAAAGAGACACAGATATAAAGAACAGACTTTTGGACTCTGTGGGAGAAGACAAGGGTGGGATGATTTGAGAGAATAGCATTGAAACATGTATATTACCATATGTGAAATAGATGACCAGTCCAAGTTCAATGCATGAAACAGGGCACTCAAAGCCAGTGTGCTGGGACAACCCAGAGGGATGGGATGGGGGAGGGAGTTGGAAATAGGGTTAAGGATGGGGGACACATGTATACCTGTCCCTGATTCATGTCAATGTGTGGCAAAAACCATCACAATATTGAAAAGTAATTAGCCTCCAATTAAAAGAAATAATTTAAAAGAAAAGACTATCCTTCCTTCTTTAATTACTTTTGTTTTTTTTTTTAGTATTTTTTAATTAATTTTTATTTTTTAGTTTGTTTTGCTTTACAATACTGTATTCGTTTTGCTATGCATTGACATGACTCAGCCACGAGTGTACATGAACTCCCAATCCCGACCCCCACCTCCCCCTCCCGCCCCACACCTTCTCTCTGGATTCTCCCCATGCATCAGTCCCAAGCATCCTGCATCCTGCATCAAACCTAGACTGGCGATTCATTTCACTTATGATATCATACATGTTACACTGCCACTCTCCCAACTCATCCCACCCTCTCCCTCTCCCACAGAGTCCAAAAGGCCGTTCTATACATCTGTGTCTCTTTTGCTGTCTTACACCTTCTCTCTGGATTCTCCCCATGCATCAGTCCCAAGCATCCTGCATCCTGCATCAAACCTAGACTGGCGATTCATTTCACTTATGATATCATACATGTTACACTGCCACTCTGCCAACCTATCCCACCCTCTCCCTCTCCCACAGAGTCCAAAAGGCTGTTCTACACAATACTTTTGCACCTCTGTAAACAATCAGTTGTCTGTACCTATTCAGACGTTCTTTGAGTTCTCTATTGTATTCCGTTGATTTATGTATCTACCTTAAATACCACAGTCTTAATTACCACAGTTGTATAGTAAGTCTTGAACCTTGATAGGTAGCTTCCTCCCGTTTTATATTTTTCTTCAAAATTATTTTGGCTATTCTAGATTTTTTGCCTTTCCGTACAAATTCTAGAATTAACTCTCATCTGTACTTACAGAATATCTTACTGATATTTTGATAGGAATTGCATTGAATACCAATTCAGAGAGAATTGTCATTGGTACTTATGTTGAGTCTTCCAGTCTATGAATGCAGTATGTCTCTGCATTTATTTGGATCTTCCTTAATTTCTTCCACCAAGATTTTATAGTTTTTAAGAGTATAAGTCTTATAACATATTTTGATATATTTACATCTGAGTATTTGATTTTTTTAATGGTTGTAAATAGTATTATATTTAAAAATGTTCCATATGTTCATTGCTAGTATATAAAAAATGCAGTTAATTTTTATATGTTAACCTTTCATCCTGTGATCTTGGCAAATCTGCTTATTAGTTCTGGGAGGTTTTTCTTTTTTTCCCTAGATTTCTTAGATTTTCTATGTGTATCATTATTTCATCCTTAAATAGAGACAGTTTAATTTATTCCTTTCTGATCTGTTTGACTTTATTTCTTTTCCTTGCTTTATTTCTTCCTTGCTTTTCTTTTTCTTGCTAGAACTTCCAGTATCATGTTGAATAGCAGTGGTATAGGTGAAATCCTTGCTTTATTCCCAGTCTTAAGGGTAAAGTACTCAGCTTTTCACAGTTAAGTATGATTTTAGCTGTAATTTTCTTAAATATGATTTTATGAACTAAGGAACTTTCTATTACCAGTTTTCTGAGAGTTTTTTTTTAATCATAAATGGGTATTGAGTTTTGTGAAATTATTTTTCTGCATCATTTTTGATTATATGATGTTTTCTTCTTAGATCTGTTAATGTAGTATGTTACAATGATTGTTTTTCAAAAATAAAACCAGCCTTGCATCAGTGAAATAACCCCATTAGGTAATATTGTATAATTGTTTTTATATATTGTTGAATTTTATTTACTAATAATTTGCTAAGAATTTTTGAATCTAATACCATGAGAGATAATCATCTATGGTTTACTTTATTGTACTGTTTTTGTCTGGTTTAGGTATCAGGGTAATACTGCCTTTATCAGATGGAAATGTCCTCTTCTCTTCTATTTTCTGGAAAAGATTATATAGAATTAGTGTTATATCTTCTTCAACATTTTATAGAATTCCCAGTGATGCTATCTAGGGAATTTCTTTTTCAGGAGATTTTAAGTTAAAAATTATATTTCCTCCATAGTTATAGAACTATTCAAGTTATTTGTCTCTTACGGTGAGTTTTCCTAGTTTATCCTTTTCATTCTCTTCCCTACTGTGGGTGGGCCTCATCTAGTCAGCTGAAGGCCTGAGAAGAACAAATGCTGACCCTCTCCTGAATAAGAGGGAATCCCTCTTACCTGGCTGCATTTGAGTTGGAGTATCAGTTTTTTCTTGCCTCTGAACTCAGACTCAAATATCAGCTTATCCTGGGTCTTGAGTTGTTGGTTTTCTGACTGAAAATATACTGTCAGCTCTGCTGGTTGTCAAGCCTTTCAATTTGCACTATAACCATACAGCTGGCTCTGCCAGGTCTTCAGCTTCCTGACTGCAGATCTTGGGATTTCTCAGGAGCCAATTCTTTATAATAAAATCTCTGTGTATGTATGTGTATATTCACAGTTCCTTTCTAAAACTCTATGTCTATCTTTTGGGCCAGTCATTTAGTTTCAGCAACAAATATAGATTATACTTTTGAGAAGTGACTGGAATGTTATTTTCATAGTAACTTATTTGGGCTCTTACATTTTTTAAATTAATCTTTCCAGCCTTGAAGAAGTTATTTCTAAAATTATAAGTGACCATAGGAAAAACTAGAATAAGGACAAAGGCAATGGAGCAAAAACAGTGATGGAAAACATGATGTATGGTGGGAAGGGTCAAACTGTTTCCTGTCTGTTAGCCATGTGTAATATTTGGGCCTTTATTGTAATATAAATTGACAACTATTTGGATTGAGGTGGTGGAATAACATATCTCCATAAGAACTTCAAATTTTTCACCCTGGAAAAATTACTGGAAGAGGGACTGAATGGAAGAAAAGTGCTGAGGGAGAGATTACCAGTATGCATTCAATATTTTAATAAATAGTTTAATTCCAGAGAAAAATATAAATGATTGAATTATGCTCCTGGTTGAAGCAGTTTGTCAAGCACATCTAGGGAAATCTTAGTTTATTGATTTATACATCTATAACCTGAGGCATAATTTCTACTTGACTCCTTGAAGTGCAGAGACGGTATCTAGAAGCAAATAAGCTATTTCTGAAGTGCTAACCTCACAAACCCAGACCTACACAATGATGGCAAATATCACACAGAGTGTTAATAAAGGTACAAAAGATCCAAATCAAATATCACTTGGAGAAGATGAAGAGACGCATGCTTTATCTTATTATATTTACCGAGAGCATAGGGAAGGAAGTTCTCTCAAAAATTCTCTTTAGTTTATTTTCCAGGACATCTTAGATTAAAGAAGCCAACAAAACAAGAAGAAAATTATAACTTTAAGAACTGCCAGACTAAATAGCTCTTTCTGGAAAGACTAGTGGTTTCTTTTGGATACAGTTAAGTTCCAAAGCTATAATTTCCCATTTACTTTCCTTTGTCACTGTATATGTAGGGTATTTACCCCAATTTGATGCCACTTGCTCTTTGTCAGAGGAAGTTGTCCCACAGATTCATATTAACCACATTTCTTCTCCTAAAGCATGTTATAAAAACTATCTTTGTCACTCTTCTTTTGACATTGGCCATTTCCTCATACAGAACTCAGTCATCAAATGATTGAAGGCCTGTGTAATTCAGCTCTAATGGATTGTGTTTTAAACTGCTCTAGTTTAAACTATCATAGGCCACATGTCTTAAAGTGCACACATTTCAAAAGGAAAAGATCAAATTCCACTGTCATTGGCATCGGAATAGCAGCTATGTGACAGCTTTTGATTTATAGGGGTATTTTTAGGGGAGGATGCTTAATATGACAGAAAAGGCAATGGCAACCCACTCTAGTACTCTTGCCTGGAAAATCCCATGGATGGAGGAGTCTGGTAGGCTGCAGTCCTTGAGGTCGCTAGGAGTCAGACACGACTGAGCGATCTCACTTTCACTTTTCACTTTCATGCATTGGAGAAGGAAATGGCAACCCACTCCAGTGTTCTTGCCTGGAGAATCCCAGGGATGGGAGAGCCTGGTGGGCTGCCATCCATAGGGTCACACAGAGTCAGACACGACTGAAGCGACTTAGCAACAGCAGCAGCAGCAGCTTAATGTGAGCAAATTAAACATAAATCATAGGTAAGTTAGAAGGCCTGGATGCAAGTTATTGGAAATTGGGTAGTTTGAACAGCAGTGTAAGTTATATATCTTTTTTCTTAGACCAGATCAGTTTTTACCTACTCTACATAAATTTCTGTTAGTACAGTTTTAAAAAATAAACCTATTGCCTAAAGATTGCAACTTTTCACAGAGATATGACTATACCTTGACTATAATCCTGATTTGAAGTAGATTTAGTTTAATGCCCCCAAAGGGCCAGATTATTTTATTACAATAATAGCTATCACTTGAATAAACAAGTGAAACACTCTGTATTGCCATTTTGCTCTTTGCCTAAAATGCTGAGCATGTATATTCTATGCATTCAGAATTTTTTGCATGTTTTGTTCACTGATGTGTTCCCAGTATATTGAACAGTAACTGGCATATGGTAAAATTCACAGCATATGTGCAAGAATAAATAAATGAGTTAATGAAGTGTCTGAATACACACACTGGATTGTACCCCTAGATCTGATTCATTTTGGTCTAAATAAGGGTCTAGTCATGTGTTTCTTTCCCCTCTGCCTGTCATTCCCTCCCCTTCCCTCCTATCCCATCTTCTCTCACTCTTGCCTGTCATTCTCTTGCTGTTAAGAACCAAGGAGGTCTCCAGGTGGAGGAAGAAATGATTTATAACTAGAATATGCATTCCAATGGTGAGAAGTATTAAGAAGACTGATTTGATCTCAAGAAAAATTTCTAACAGTTTACGGCATTAAGAAACTTCTGGAAGCATTGACTTTTCTATCACTTGCAAGTGTTTGAGAAAAATAAATGCAAGTACCAACACAAGTGGATCCAGGCTAGAGAGAAAAACTGCAAGGAGGGCTTACACTGGGAATGCTCAAAAGCAGTTTAAATATGACTGGAAAAGATAGAGAAAACAATAGGTGACAGGTTTTCTTGTGCTGTGTTTGACTTAGAGATAGGCATCATACACATTTTCATCCCCAGTTTCCAGTTGCTTTTGCATATCAACTAGTGACTCTTTAAAATCAGCACAGTCAAGGAAACACATATGATGGTGTCACTTTTAAATATATATGTATACATATACACACATATATATGTAATGATAATAATTTGAAAATTTAAGCAATAGGAAGTTTCTAATTAGTTAAATGCTTAACACAGGGTTCAATTATATAATGGCACTTTGTAACTAATTCCATGAATACTAAAAGGAATAGTCAATTCGTATATTCACATTAAGAAGTGATAGAGATGTATTGTTTTTATATCTCCTTTATTGGGATTGTCTTCAATCAGTCTTATCAATTTGTGGCCATGCTATTTTGGACAAAACTAACAATAATGAAAACAATAATAAACAGTATAATTTGGAGAACTCACTTTTTCATGAGAGGTAACTCAAAGTATTATGTTTTTAGTTCTAAGTATAAAAACTATCTTTCTACAAAAATGTTGACAGTATTTCAACATTCAGAAAACTATAATGAGGGGATACAGATACAAGTTCAAAAGATTTCTTAAATGTTTCAAATACTGTAAAATGTTTATCATCACACAGTAATTCATTAGCTGGAAAACACTTATTTCCATATGAAATGTTATATATGCCTATAGAAACTAGTTAGTCATTCATATATTTTATAATCAAATATTGTGCTTGTGGGGAAGGTGCTATTAATTATTATAGTGATTTTTGATCCCCCCAAATTTAACAGTTTGAATATGTTCTTAATCTATTATTACATAAGAATTTCTGAACAGACATTTTAGTCACTGTGGTAGGCAAAATAATGCTCAATCCAAAGATGTTCATGTCCTAATGCCTGGAACTTGTGAATATCTTTGGTGACATGCCAAAAAGGAATTAAGGTTGTATAGATGGAGCTAAGATTGTTAATCAACAGATGTTGAGATGGGAAAATTATCTCTTCCCAACTAGATTAACTAGTTGGTCCTAGTATAGTGACATGGGTCCTCATAAGTGGAATGTCAAGGTAGACGAGAGAGAACCAAAAATGTAGCAGTATGAGAAGAACTTGGCCAAATGTTGCTGCCTTTGAAGATGAAGGAAGGGGACCATGAGTGAAGGAATGAAGGCAGCCTCTGGAACTAGAGAAATACAAGGAAATGGATTCTCCTCTAGGGTGTCCAGAAGGAATGTGGCCCAGCTAACACCTTGACTTTAACACAGTGAGATCCATTTTAGACTTTGGACCTCCATAACACTGAGATAATAAATCTGTGTTGTTTTAAGGCACTATATTTTTGATAATCTGTTATAGTAGCAATAGGGAATTAAAACAGCAGGAAATTTTTATTGCCATGATTCCATTGAAATAGTTTGACAAGTGATTATGATTGTTTTCTAATATCTTCACTGGTATTATGTACACTTATAGTTTATTAAACTGCTTAAAATGTCTTTAAAGAGGCCTATATATCAGCTTTGTTGTTGTTGTTTAGTCGCTCAGTCCTGTCCGACTCTTTTGCAACCCCATGGACTGTAGCCCGCCAGGATTCTGTGTCCATGGGATTCTCCAGACAAGAATGCTGCGGTGGGTAGCCATTTCCTTCTCCACGGGATCTTCTCCACCCAGAGATTGAACCTGTGTCTCCTGCATTGCAAGCGGATTCTTTACCATTAAGCCATCAGGGAAGTCCATATATCAGCCTATAAGTATTTTTTTCTCAAGAAAATCTTTTAACTATGAGAAAAGTATCCAATGGACACACATCTCCTAGCTTTTTGTGTTCATTGTTTAATTGCCTACCCAACCTGAAACTTCTAAAACAAAAGAGCATACATAATAGTTCTGAATGTAAGATGAGGGATGATGTGCAGTGTCCCTCAATACAATGAACATTTCTAATTAAGACAAATGGTACCCAGAGCTGTAATTATGAAAATGCTGTGGTGGAATCATTCTTTTATTTCAGTAATTAGTTAGTCATGGGTATATCTTGCTTAATAGCCTGATCTAATCTCCAAAAGTTTAATTTATACTTTTCTCTAATTACTACATCAAATAGTAAATAGTTTGCATAATCACTAGAGACTTCTCATAAAATTAATCCTGAACTTCACCTTCTCTTTTGTGAATTTAGTCCTTAGTATTTACAATGAAGAAAGCAGTAAATAAAAAAGAAATTATTCATGGGGACTTAACTGTTTTTTTGTCTTTGCAACTCCAGCTGCATGAATTCACCCCTACTTCGTCACTGAAGCCACCTTAACCAGCAACACTACAGATGCCTGGGTTCTAGGACCGAGGGCAGCAACTATGCAGGCACCCAAAGCTCATCCTGGCCCCTAAGGCCACGAGCATGCCTGTTACCAGCCTGGTGCCTGTAGCTGTACACATGTACACAGCTGGCCCCTACTGCCATGCATACACCCACATATAGCTCCAGTAGCCATAAATATGAACACTGTCAGCTCCAGCCCTCAAATATGCACGTGCACCTATAATCAGCCGGGCTCCTGCTGCTGGCTCCTGCTCTTCCCAACGCATGCACCCACAGCCAGCCTGTAAAGCCAAATGCATGCATACCATTTGCCCTGGCCCCCAACAGTGCCTACTCCAGCCTCCACTGCTGGACCCAGAGGCCCCACTGAGGACCCCAACAGCCCTTGTAGCTACCATGGACCCAGTGAAGTTCTTGTTTCCAAGGACTACAGAGTTACTAACATCATGGATCCCAGTCAATTGAGCTGATGATCATCATACCCCCTCCCCTGGACCTAGAGATGTCACATGCCCCCTACACATGGCCACTAGACCTGGTACCACAGTGTACTCCAGTGTATCCCCCCCTCAACTGGGTGATGGTCTTTTCTTACCAAGACAGTCCATAAAGCCTGGAAGAGCTGATTGCTTCTTCAAATGTAAAGACACTTACACAAGGCTACAGAATTGATGAAGAATCAGGGAAACATGACATGGCCAAAGAACACAATAGATTTCCCTTAGCCAACAACTAAGAAATGGAGATCTATAATCTCCTGACATAGAATTTTTAAAAATTGTTTTAAAAAACACAACATATAAAAGAAAACAGATTAGAATTGTAACAAAATCAGGGCAATACAAGCACAAAATCAGAAGTTGAACAAAGAGATAGATAACATAAAAAAGAAGCAAGGAAAATTTTGGAACTGAAGAATACAATGACTGCAATAAAAAATGTAGTAGAGAGCTTCAGCAACAAACTTGTTCGGGTAGAAGGAAGAATCTGTGAACTTGAAGGTGTCACTTCAAATTATTCAGTCAGAGGAGAAAAAAAGAAAATAGAATGAAAAGGAATACAGAAAGCCTATTGGAGTCATGAGACATCAGGAGAGCTAATATTTATATTTTGTGAATTCTGGAAGGAGAAGAAAGGAAGAAAGGGGCAGAAAACTTATTTAAAGAAAGAATGGCTAATAATTTCCCATATCTGAGGAGAAATATGTACATCTAGGTACATGACTCAAAGGCTCCCAACCAGATTTAATCCAAAGACTTCACTGAGACAAATTATAGTGAAACTGTCAAAAATCAAAGACAGCTTTGAAAGCAGCAAGAGAAAGAAGTTCATGTGTACAAGAAAATTCCCACAAGGCTACAAGCAGACTTGTCAGCACAAACTTGCAAGCCCGGAGAGTGTGATCAACTAGTCAAAGTCCTGAAAGAGAAAGACTGCCGATTAAGAATACTTTACCTGGCAAAGTTGTTCTTCAGAAATGAAGGCAAGATAAACACTTTCCTGATGAGGAAAAGCTAAGGAACTTCATTGCCACTGGGCCTGCCTTACTAGAAATGCTGAAAGGCGTTCTTCAAGCTGGAATGAAAGAATGCTAATTAGTAACATGAAAACATAAAACTCATGGGTAAAGGTAAGTATATACTCAAATTCTCTAATGTTGTATTATGTATAAATCACTTATAATTCTTGTATAAATGTTAAAAACAAAAGTATTAAGAATAACTATAGCTACAATAATTTGCAAATGGATACACCATATAAAAAGATGTGGATTATGACATCAAACTGTAACGTGTGGGGAGGAGTTAAAGTGTAGAGATTTTTTTGTACATGATTAAACTTCAGTTCAGTTCAGTTCAGTTCAGTCGCTCAGTTGTGTCCAACTCTTTGCGACCCCATAAATCGCAGCACGCCAGGCCTCCTTGTCCATCACCAACTCCCGGCTGCTGCTGCTGCTGCTGCTAAGTCGCTTCAGTCTGTCCGACTCTGTGCGACCCCATAGACGGTACCCATCAGGCTCCCCCGTCCCTGGGATTCTCCAGGCAAGAACACTGAAGTGGGTTGCCATTTCCTTCTCCAATGCATGAAAGTGAGAAGTAAAAGTGAAGTTGCTCAGTCGTGTCCGACTCCCAGCAACCCCATGGACCGCAGCCTAGCAGGCTTCTCCATCCATGGGATTCTCCAGGCAAGAGTACTGGAGTGGGGTGCCATTGCCTTCTCCACCAGCTCCTGGAGTTCACCCAAACACACGTCCATCGAGTCAGTGATGCCATCCAGCCATCTCATCCTCTGTCGTCCCCTTCTTCTCCTGCCCCCAATCCCTCCCAGCATCAGAGTCTTTTCCAATGAGTCAACTCTTTGCATGCGGTGGCCAAAGTACTGGAGTTTCAGCTTTAACATCATTCCTTCCAAAGAAATCCCAGGGCTGATCTCCTTCAGAATGGACTGGTTGGATCTCCTTGCAGTCCAGGGGACTCTCAAGAGTCTTCTCCAACATCACAGTTCAAAAGTTAACTATCTCAAACCTTGAGATAACCAACACATTTTTCTTATGGAAATGTTTGTCTTAAGCATGCTAATGTGCTATGCATTTACCCCAAACTCTGTCTTCAAGCTGGTTCTGCTTCATGGCTCAGGCCCTACTTGACAAACCAGTATGTTATACTCAGATATTGTTCCCCTAATCTATGTAAATGAAACTATTTGTATGGTAATCTGTCCTTCTACAAGATTCAAGTTAATCATTTTATGGCCCAGGATGAAGCATTTGGTGCCAAGATTATCCCAAAATGCATCTTATGGGTGAGGAGCCTGGTGCCATTCTGAGTTTTAAGACATTCTTTTCTTTCATTAACAGACTGCTAGTGACTTGGAGAAGGCTATGGCAACCTACTCTAGTACTCTTGCCTGGAAAATCCTGTGGACGGAGGAGCCTGGTGGGCCACAGTCCATGGGGTCGCTAAGAGTCGGACATGGCTGAGTGATTTCACTTTCACTTTCATGTATTGGAGAAGGAAATGGCAACCCACTCGAGTGTTCTTGCCTGGAGAATCCCAGGGACGGTGGAGCCTGGTGGGCTGCTGTCTATGGGGTCACACAGAGTCGAACACGACTGAAGTGACTTAGCAGCAGTAGTAGTGACTATATAACATCCAGCTGAAGACTAGCAGGGGGATACTCTTTCTGCCCTCTTCTGATGCCTATGTCAGAATTAACTTAAAATAGACTCTTAACTATAAGATATTTTATGTAAACCTCATGGTAACCACAAAACAAAACCTATAGAAGATACACACAAGAGAAAGGGGAAATAATTAAAGCTTACTAAGGAAATCAATCCTGAATATTCATTGGAAGGACTGACGCTGAAGGTGAAGCTCCAATACTGTAGCCACCTGATGTGAAGAGCTGACTCAGAAAAGACCCTGATGCTGGGAAAGATTGAAGGCAGGAGGAGAAGGGGACAGCAGAGGATGAGATGGTTGGATGGCATCACTGACTCGATGGACACGCATCTGAGCAAGCTCTGGGAGATGGTGAGGACAGGGAAGGCTGGCATGCTGCAGTTCATGGGGTCGCAAAGAGTTGGACATGACTGAGTGACTGAACAACAGCAGCTTACTGAGGAAATTCATCAAATCACAAAGGAGAACAGCAAGAGGAAAGAAAGGAACAAAGGATGTACAAAACAGAAAACAGTTAACAAGATGACAGTAATACATTCTCAGTTTCTTTAAATGAAAATGGATTAAATTCTCCAATCAAAAGAGACAAAGTTGTTGAATACTGTAAAAAACAAAACAAAACTCAAGACTCAACTATATTTTGTCTACCACATTCTCAACAAAGGATAGTTTTTCCAGACAGAAAACTAATAACTGAACATTTGACTGGCACTCTACTTCTGACAAAATGGACCTAATAGACATGTACAAAACATGCATCCAATAAACTGTAGTGGCAGAATACACATTCTTCTCAAGTACACACATATTATCCAGGATAATCATATGTTAATGTACAAAACAAGTCTTAACAGATTTAGAAAGATTTATATCATATCAAACATCTTTTCTGAAAACAATGGTGTGAAACCAGAAATCAGTAACAGGAATAATAGGAAAATTTCACAAATATGTGGAGATTAAACAATATACTCCTGAAAAACCAATGAATCAAAGAATAAATCAGTAGAGAAATCAAATGGAAATACAACATACCAGAACTTATGGAATGCAGCAAAAGCTATTCTAAGAGGAAAGATTATATTTAAAAAATGCATATGTTAAGAAATTAGAAAGATCTCAAATAAAAACCTAATGTTACACCTCAAGGAACTAGAAAAAGGAGTAAACCCGAGCTTAGCACAAAGAAGATACTCAGGATTTGTTCTTGTTCAGTCACTAAATTGTGTCCAACTCTTTGCAATACCACGGGCTGCAGCACACCAGGCTTCCCTGTCCTTCACTATCTCCTCAAGATTAGAGCAGAAATAAATGAAATAAAAACTAGAAAGACAATAAAGAAGGTCAATGAAACTAAGAGTTGGTTTTTTCAACACAAAGCAAAATTGACAAACCTTTAGCTAGACAAAAGGATCTATATAGACTCTTTTTTTTTTAAAGAAGCCATACAGATGGCCAGCAGTACATGAAATGTGCTCAGCATCACTAATCATCCTGGAAATGCAAGTCAAAACTACAGTGAGATGTCACCTCATACCTGAATGTGTGCTATTGAGGATATAGAGGAACGTGAGCCATTTTTCATTGTTGGTGGAAATATAAATTGATACAGCCACAATGGAAAACAGTATGTACATTCCTCACAAAGCACATGGAAATACCATATGATCCAGCAGTCCCACTCTGCATATATATCTGAAGGAAATCACTCTCTCAAAGAGATATCTACACTCCCAAGTTCACTGCAGCATTATTCACAATGGCCAAGACATAGAAACCACCTAAGTGTCTATGGACGAGGGATGGAAAATGATGCACACATATTACTAGTGCAAGCCTCTCACTTATATTTGTGCCAGGGTATGTGAAAAATTTTTGCTTAACTTCGCTGGAGTGAAAAATCTCCTGACCAATTGTTTGAATATCTTCTTCAAGTAAGGATTTAACAAAAAGCAAATTACATCTTTGCCAAAAAAGTCAACAAATAAATACTAGATTAGGCACAATGTCTGTAAAGTTTGTGTTATATGTTTGCATCTTACCCTGCCCTAATATGGACTTCCCTGGTGGCTCAGATGGTAAAGCGTCTGTCTACAATGCAGGAGACTCAGGTTCTATCCCTGGGTTGGGAAGATCCCCAGGAGAAGGAAATGGCAATCCACTCCTATTTCCAGGACTATTGCCTGGAAAATCCCATGGACAGAGGAGCCTGGTAGGCTACAGCCCATGGGGTCGCAAAGAGTCGGACACAACTGAGCGACTTCACTTTTCACTGCCCTAATATAGTTTCCATTTCATACTCCCTGTCTTCTGGGAGAAGAACATTGATAGAAAGTAATAGGTTAGGAATATGCATAGTATTTAAAAATCTTATAATAATTACACATATTATGCAGACATTCAGCTATGGAAATTTTTACATAAAGTTGGGTTAGACTTTCCAAATTTTTATGCGCTTATCTCTTTCTTATTTTAATTAATTGATTTATTTTTGGCTGTGCTGGGTCCTTATGGATGCACACAGGCATTCTCTAGTTGCATTGAGTGGGGCCTACTCTCTATTGTGATGTGTGGGCTTCTCGTTGCAGTGGCTTCTCCTGTTGTCGAACACAGGTTCTAGGGTGCATGAGCTTCAGTGGTTGCGGCACATGGGCTCTAGAGCGTGGGCTCCGTAGTTGTGGCACACAGACCTAGCTGCCCCGCGGCATGTGGGATCTTCCCCAAGCAGGGATTGAACCAGTGTCCCCTGCCCTGGGAGGCAGTCTTCCAACTGCTGGACCACCACGGAAGTCCCAGCTCTCATTTCTTAAAAACTGTTTTCCTAATCATTGAGAGTATGCCTGCAGAGCCCTACTTAGATTGCTCATAACTCACCAGCAAAAAAGAACGTTTCACTTACAACTGTAGGAAATCCTTACCTTGTTCAGTGACCGTTGAAGCAATACACTTGATTGTCCTGTCATTTTGGGTGTCTACTGGAAAGTTTCTTGAGCTTATTCTGGTCAATTGCTGGGGGAAAAATGTGTTACTGAAGCACTTTGGCCTGGAAATGAAGACATAAACCCAGGCAGAAACATGATTGCAATACTGTTTTCTTTGTTCAGAAAAAAATTTAAATGCCAGTTCTAGAAACAAAATAAACCAGAAGAAAAGTAAACAGTGCTGCTTGGAAAGTAACTTGCAATATTTTGTGCCAGTGATCATTTGATTTGACATTGTTTTCTGATTCCAACAAGGTCAGTCCTGTAGTGCTGCAGCTATCAAAGATCACAGAAAACCTTTATTTTCTTGTTAAGTGTAGCCTACTGACAACTGTGACATGGAGCAGGATATTCAAGCCACAGTTTTGTACAGAGGTTGGGTTCCTTGCTTAGTTTCTTCCAACCATCATGCAGTGACTGGTTTGCTACAGTTTCCTTTTATTCTTTTAAAAATCTCATGCTTTGTTTTGTTTATTAGCAACAGATCCCAATTTGTATTGCATACCCTGCAGGCCAGCTGCTGTCTTGTTCGACTCTGTGTGACCCCATAGATGGCAGCCCACCAGGCTCCCCCGTCCCTGGGATTCTCCAGGCAAGAACACTGGAGTGGGTTGCCATTTCCTTCTCCAATGCATGAAAGTGAAAAGTGAAAAGTGAAAGTGAAGTCACTCAGTCATGTCCGACTAGTAGCGACCCCATGGACTGCAGCCCACCAGGCTCCTCTATCCATGGGATTTTCCAGGCAAGAGTACTGGAATGGGGTGCCATTCAGTGCAAACCAGTACAAGGGCCTGTAACTCATTCCACCTGTTATGGTACTCATGTCCCGCGTGGCCATGTCTAGGGTCCTTCAGCACCAACACAACTCGTCTACACTGTCCACTAACACAAGTCCACCAGCCTCTTCTCCCTGCTAGTGTATCAGCCCCAAGGGCTGGTGAATTTTATGTTCTAAGTAAATTGAGGACTCCTTCCCAGAATGAATGTCTAAATCCTTGAGCAAAGAAGTTGTTGACCAAAAATCTGACCTGGAAGCTGTAGCAGTTACAGTGATCCCAAGAACTTGAGTAAGTGGTTCTTACTAGAGTGTAGCTGTAGGACAGAGAAAAAGTGTCAATTGTTTGCTAAAATTTTCTCTTGAAACAATAATATTAGATTGGGGAGGGGTGTCAGCTTACTATGCTATTCATTGATCTGCATAATAATTAAATGGCTTTTGGGTAATTCAATTTAATACTTTGCCCAGTCAGCTTTCTCAAGGAAAGGTACAGTGTTCTTATTTTGTCTTGAAATTATTCTTCTGGCTTTTTATGTTGATTAAATCAGGTATTGCTATTCCCTATTGCTATCTCTTGGCCAGTCCTAGATATACTTGAACTATTCCTCATCCCCTTACCCCAAAGTGACCCACTGTTACATTTCAAGTGCGAAGACTTTTATATGATTAGCATTTTGAATTGGATTTGAATGGCTCTAACCTCTTCCCTTATGAAGACCTGCAAGATAATGACAAACAATTAAATTATCTCTGAACATCAAGAGTCCTGAAAACAGGATGCAGTCTTCATGCAATTCCTGGTAAATGCAGAATTAGAAAGGCCAAACAGCTTGACCTTAAAGCACATTCTGTGCTCAGTTCAGTTGTTCAGTCATGTCTGACTCTTTGCCACCCCATGGACTGCAGCACACCAGGCCTCCCTGTCCATTGCCAACTCCTGCCTTCAATTTTTCCCAGCATCAGGGTCTTTTCCAATGAGTCAGTTCTTCGCATCACGTGGCCAAAGTATTGGAGTTTCAGCTTTAGCATCATTCCTTCAAAAGAACACCCAGGACTGATCTCCTTTAGGATGGACTGGTTGGATCTCCTTGCTGTCCAAGGGACTATCAAGAGTCTTCTCCAACACCACAGTTCAAAAGCATCAATTCTTCAGCCTTGTGGCATGTGGCTCCAGCTAAATAGGCAGTCCCCATTTCTAAAGCACACCCTGAGAGTACTGCCTCTGGTCACCATTTCAATTGCTCAGGCATCGAACACTGCAAAGTGGGCCAAATTCTGTTCTACTTTAGTAGGTGTCAGCACCAAACAAGACCTCTGACACCCTTTCCCAGACCCCTGCAGTCACAGCAGAGAATTTGCTTGTTGTTTCCATGCATGCATGCTAAGTCACTTCAGCTGTGTCTGACTCTTTGTGACCCCATGAACTGTAGCCTACCAGGCTCCTCTGTCCATGGGATTTCCCAGTCATGAATATTGGAGTAGGTTGCCATTTCCTCCTCCAGGGGATCTTCACCACCCAGGGATTGAACCCATGTCTCTTGCATTGGCAGGTGGATTCTTTACAACTATGCTACCTGGGAAGCCTTAGGAAATTCATGGAGATCTACAAATCAGAAGTAGATAAATGCACTGAATGGAACCTTCCTGCATTTTTTACCTCAGGCATAGAGCACACAAAGACAAAAACTTCGGGCAAGCTAATTCTCTTCAAAATGTTCCCTGGATTTCATAGTTTCACTGTTTACTGTCAGTCCAGCGGTGTGGCTTAACTCAAACATGAAGTTTTAACTAAAACATGAACTTTTAACAATTATGAATCAAACTAAGAGTAATTAACTTAAAGTGGTCCCAAAGAGATTGATAAGTAAACTTTATAAAAATGGATTTCTGGCCTCAAGTTCTTATGGTTGTAGCTCTTTAGAGATTTCTCTTCAGTTTAGTTAGCAGCGCCAAAGCCTTCTTTTGAGTACAAGCCAGACACCATCATTGTCACTTTCCCACAAGTTGACAAGTTCCCTTTAACCATAATGTCTGTACTTGTGACATTTCCCAATGATTTCCGATTAAAGCCGCCAGACACCTGTGTGTTTGCTTTGAGATTTAACTATTGGGTGTCTTTACAATTGTGTTGCATTTGCTCTGAGCCTGGTTGGTGGTCCACTTATAATGCAAAGTGAAGTCCCTAGCTGTCTGCAAACCATGAATATAAAGGTGGAGGAGGTAACTTGAAGCTGAGAGGAGAGAAATGAAGTAGCTTTCAGGAAAAGAAAAGCTGGGATCCTGCCTCCCAGGAGATCCCTGTGGTTATTAATGCTGGCCCTGAGTTTCTGGAAGCCAATTTGCAGCATATAATCAAGTGTGATTTCTCCCGATTATCTCAGAAGTAATTAGCCAGTACCTCCTCACCCAAGACCTCTACCTAATTATAGAAGTGTCTGGTAAGGAGGCATTTGCATATCTTCAAGTCATATTATGTCATGCGGACATTTGAGCTGATGAAAACTGACGTTTACTAGGAAATAAAAATGCATCACATTGAAACCAGGAGTCATCAGAAACTCACAGCTGCGAGTTTGGGCACCTATTTTAATTGATGAGACACAGCGGCTCTGCCTCGTGAAGCAAATCAGAGCGTGAAGTAGGAGGAATGTAAATACGCAGAGGTCAGAACATCGCTGCGGAGGCAGAGCTCCTGACACTGTTTGGTGCAGGTCCCCTGACTGCCAGCTCAAGTTTTCTCTTCTCTCCTCATTTCTGTTCTCTTCTCTCATCCCTTGGGATTTAGGAAGCGGGATTTAGGGGAAGGCTTCTATCACTTGCTTTGTCTCTTGCTCTCTCACTCTTCGCTCTGTTTTACATTGGCTCTGCCATTTCTGTTATTAGAGAAGTACCACCAAGTGCTTATAGTGACAATGATTTTTGGACAGAAGAGAGGCACAGAGAAAGAGGCCATTGTGCAGTTGATTCTCAAGAACATCCTATCATTTCACGTGACTGTGTTTGCCTTCCAGTAATTACTGAGTAGCTGTTTCAATTACAGCAATAACTGCTGCTCATTATATGCCAAGCAGTCTCCTATGTCCTTCACATGAATTCACTCATCTGATCCTTACAGAAGTGCTCTAAAGTAGGTGTTATTTTTATGTCCATATTAATGCTTAAGGAACAGGGCCTAAGAGTGATGGAATAAGTTGTTCGAGATCACCCAGTTTGTAAATTGAATTCCAGATTTAAATGTGGCCAACCTGACTATAGAGTATCTGCATTTTTACTGCCCTTTTCTCAGAGTTCAAGTATTCACATTTACACACACACACAGAACACACCACAGAGAGGAGGATTCTAAAGAGGTCATAGAGGGCTTTCAGTGATTGCCAAGTACATTTTTCAGTTGCTCCCACCATATGTCAGAAAGAAATCCCACTTTATATCAGTGACCTGGGTTTCCTGAAATTCATTTTTCATCATTTGACAGAAAAAAAGGGCAGATATGATGATCACTATATATATTTGACATTTGTTACTTTTTTCCAACTTTATTGAAGTATAACTGATGTGTAACACTGTGTCAGCTTAAGGCATAAAATGTGATGACTTCATATGCATATATACTGCAAACTTTACCACCATGATAAGACTAGTTGACACATCCATCAACTCACATAATTTCCATTTTTGCTGTTGTGAGAGCAATTAAGACCTACGCTCTTAGCAATCTTCAACTATACAACACAGTATTATTAACCATGCGTGCATTACATTCCCAGAATTTGTTCATTTTACAACTGTAAATTTGTGCCCTTTGACCACATGCCACGTGCACCAGCCAATCTACTCTCTATTACTGTTAAGTTTGGCTTTTTAAAATTCCACATATAAGTGGGTCATTCACTATTTTTCATTCTCTTTCTGATTTATTTCCCTTAGAATAATGCTTTCCAGGTTCATCCATGTTGTCACAAATGGCAAGATTTCCTTTTTTCTTGACTGAATAATATTCCATTTTATATTTAATAAATATACATACAGCTGACCCTTGAACAGCATGGGTTGAACTGTCCACTCTGAGTCCACTTATACTTGGAGTTTTTGCACTAAATACCTACTAGAGGACAATACAATTCATGGCTAGTTGAATATGCAGAAGTGGAATTGAATATATGGAGGGGCAACTGTAGTTATACTTGGATTTTCAACTGTGCAGAGAGTCAGTATCCCTAACCCTGAATTGTTTAAGAATCAACCCCCCATATATAGATATAGATAGTATTTTGATAGTATATATACATATAGTATATTGATATATGTATACTGGGCTTCCCTGGTGGCTCAGATGGTAAAGAATCCACCTGCAATGCAGGAGTCCTGGGTTCAATTCCTGGGTTGGGAAGATCCTCTGGAGAAGGGAACATATACCCACTCCAGTGTTCTTTCCTGGAAAATTCATGGACAGAAGAGCCTAGGAGACTGCAGTCCCTGGGGTCACAAAGTGTCAGACATGGTTGAGCAACTTTCACTTTTGCTATATGTATACAATTAATATGTACTAAGTTGAATAGGAATGATGATAGTGGGAACTCTTGTCTTTTTCCTGATCTTAGAGGAAAGTCTTTCAGTGTTTCACTGTTGAGTCCGATTTTGCTATAGTTTTGTTGCACATGGATAACCTTTTTTTGTGTTGTATGGCCTAGAGGAGCTATCCCACGTTGAAGGTCAGGAATGGCGGTGATAAGGAGGTACCCCTTGTCCAAGGTAAGGAGCAGTGGCTGCGCNATTTTTTTCCCTCACATTTGATGGTGATGCTCTATTGTCTTCTTTCAGTGCTGCCACTGAGAAAGCTAAGGCCAATCTGATTTCCAAACACTGAGGTCTTTTATTTATTTTTGCTATCTCCTTTTGAACCTTGTATTCTTAAATTCTAGTAATTGATTTAATGTGAATCTTTCTCCATCCATTGTGCTGGGCATCAAATCTATCTCTACTGAAAACTGGTTCCTTTGGTTCTGTAATATTGTGATGTATTATTTATTTGATAGTTCCTCTTTGCTTCTTTTACTTTACAATTGGTATCATTTTAGTATAGATTTTGTGGTAATCTTCTAATCTTTGCTTTCCTACTTTGTGTTTTACTCTATTTTCTAAAAGTCTTCAAATTCATCTCTTTATTCTTGCAAAGGATTTTCATTTTAATGTTTTATTTCTTAAATCTTGTTTTTCTTTGTAGGTTCCTCTGTTGTTAGTTGTCTGTGCTTGGTTCAGATTGGTAATATCTTCTTTTTGTCACATAGGACATCAAATAAAGCCTTTTGGAGTCTTATTTTCTCTGCTCTCCTTGTTTCCTCTAACTTTCTTTTTGCTCTTCATTTTAGTCTCTTTCATTTCAAAGGTTTTTCTTAAGTGTCTATTGATCCTTGGTTAAATTTTTCCATTTGGGACTGATACACTAAATCTTCAGTATCTTTGTATGTGTTTTTGGGGAAAGGAGACTTGTTACTAGATAGGACTCATAGTAAAGTGATCTCAATCACTGGAGATCCAACTGCTCATGCTGGTTCTGCTGGGACCATTTTTTTTTGAGAATGGAATCATCTTGACTGCTAACTGGGAAATATACATCTGGCTGCCAACATTTTTGAAGTGACAAACAGAAAAGAGCTAAATATGTCTGATTATCAACATGGTTACCTTTTGCTCTCAGTTGTACCTGGGCTGTTCCAAAGTCTAGTTCTTCTAGATTAGTATCTCCAGGAAAGGAATCCTGGAATCTAATTCCTGTTTATATAGACTTCCAACCACTCCTTTTATTTTCATCCTTACTGCTACTCCTACTTTTAGAGCTATGTTGTTATTGTTGTTAGTCATTCAGTCGTGTCCGACTCTTTGTGACCCCATGAACTGTCACCCGCCAGGTTCCTCTGTCCATGGGATTCTCCAGGCAAGAAGACTGGAGTTGGTTGCCATGAGGTTCTTCCAATTCTTTAATCCTTCTGAATTTCTAAAGGAGATCAGCTTGTTTTAGTTTAGCACATTATATAACTGAATTTCAGCTTTATCAGAGTTGGCACATTAGTTATCAGCTTTACTGTTCTCACTTTTTCCTCCTTGTCTTTGTGGGTTTTATCCTTCCAATTTAGTAGGATTTGGGGATGGATAAGATGTAAATCAAGCTTCAAAATCATGTAACAGAAGAAGTTCTAAATAATTTTATTTCAAGAGTAACAAAATTAATTCCACCTCCTCCCAAGATATATGATTTTTTTAAGAAAAAAATAGGAATTTTTGTCATGTCTCAGATTATAAAACAATAGTCAATGACATCGACTATGAGTGAAGTGACAGTCGCTCAGTCATGTCCAACTCTTTGTGACCCCATGGACTGCAGTCTGCCAGGCTCCTCTGTCCATGGAATTTTTCAGGCAATAATACTAGAGTGGGTTGGCATGTTCTTCTCTAAGACATTGACTATGGTTGCCCTTGTAATGGTATAAAGCAGGATTTGGATGGAATCTTATGCTACCTAATGCAGTTATCTAATGGATATCAATGTTAAAAAAAAACTGGTTACAGTTCATAAACTATAATGATTTTTCTGAGTACTGTCTATATAAAAAGAAAACACATAAAGGAAGAATTGATGCTTTTGAACTGTGATGTTGGAGAAGACTCTTGAGAGTCCCATGGACTGCAAGGAGATCCAATCAGTCCATTCTAAAGGATATCAGTCCTGGGTCTTCTTTGGAAGGACTGATGCTAAAGCTGAAACTCCAGTACTTTGGCCACCTCATGCGAAGAGTTGACTCATTGGAAAAGACTCTGATGCTGGGAGGGATTGGGGACAGGAAGAGAAGGGGACGACAGAGGATGAGATGGCTGGATAGCATCACCGACTCGATGGACATCGGTTTGGGTGAAATCCAGGAGTTGGTGACGGACAGGGAGGCCTGGCATGCTGCAATTCATGGGGTCACAAAGAGTCGGACACGACTGAATGACTGAACTGAACTGAACTGAAAGGTTCTTTGGTTTAAGTTTCCATGAGGATCTTAAGGCAGAAAAGAGGACACAAGTATGGTAGCTTCAGAACTTAGCATCACTGTATCATAGTTAATTAAATTTCTCCATTTGTATATCAGTTTTACGAGCTTTTTTTTTTTAAGCCTACACTTAAGCAGAGGCATTTTGGTGTGCTGACAAATTAGGTTTTGAATATGCAGTGTTTAAAGATTGACTTTGAGCCAACACAGTTTTAGCAAGAAGAGTGTGATACTGAGAACAAGGTTCAAAAAATAACTTTAAAAAGTGAAGATGGTAAGCTAATATTTCAAACATAGAGATGGTCCAACGTATACAGAGAAGACATTGAAATGGAAACAATGGGGGCTGAATCAGTACCTAGCTCCATTATGGTTCCTGGAAACCAGGCATATCCATTTGGAACCATGTAGCAAAAGAGAGAGTCTGTATGAAGGATTGGAAGAGCCTTAAAACCAGACAGGGCTATCAGTGCGGCAACCAGAGGGTACCTGCTACCATCTATAGGGAATGGGGGGATATAGAGAAAAAGTGACTAGGCACTGTAGGAACTGAGGCTGCCTGGCAGGATTCAAGCTACTTTAAGGAAGAATCTGTTACTGTTGATTCCACTGGAAGTGGAGAAAGAGAGAAACACTCCAGTTTTTCTTTTCCTCCTGCCATCTAATACTCCACCAATGCTTTCCACTGACAAGCTCTAACTGGAAGCCACTTATCAGGGAACCTTAGAAAATATAATGTTCAGGACCAGGGCAGGGAAAGCAAGGAAATTTTAAATGAATTACAATCTGTCATTCAGGGTTGAGATACTCTCTCCACAGGACTTGACAAGGCAGCAAATCAGCTCTGGAGTGGAAAAGGACTGCCACACTAACTTTCTGACTGTTTCTTTTTGAACACCTTACATTCACAACTTTCTCTGCAGTGGGATCCTTAGTAAATGTTCATGTGGGACAAACTTATTCCTATAGGTTGGATTCATTCCTAAGCTATGTATATTTTTAAAACTCTGTCAAAGTTTCTTTCCCCCAGAACTCCAATCTTGCTTCTCCCAAGGGCCAGAAACCCAGATAATCTGCTAGCAATTAACCAGAAATTAGAGTATATTTTTACTTCAGCATGTACTGGCATCTTGTAAAAGAGACAGCAGGATATACTACAAGAACTTCATCCAAGTGGGTAAATATCAACTTTCATCTACCCTTTTGAGTTTACTGATTTGCTACAGCTCCACATATGGAATAACAGCTGCAGTCAGATACCCCACCTAATTAAGCTTACAATAATTCAGTCATTCTCAAAAACCCATCTGTCTTTGAAAGTGGTCAAGTCTGAGCATTAAATGGGCTGTGATATAAATCATTACTCTTGCATCTTTAGAGTCTTTGATGGAGGTACTTATTTCTTTGACTTTTCTGGTGATACACCATTGGTTTTTATTTGGTATTTTCTTAGATAGGACAAACTATAGAACATTGGCTTCTCCTTCTGTAGCAACTCTTATGCAGGATACTGCCAATGGCTTACATTATTTGCAGACACCATACACCCTAGAACTAGAGAACCAAATGCAGGCATCCTACTGTGTATATGGTATAGGCAAAAATTGCATCTTTTTCATTTGATCTGCAACAACACCTTTGTGTATTTGCCCAAGAAGTAGCAACAATTCAGTCAGTCAGGATCTTTTGGAGAAAGTCAGGAGATTTATATTAGTATTTGTTTATTATTTTCATTATATTTCCTCATGAATACCTAACATCTTAATTCAAGATAACAGGCCTGTTAAGGGATGTAGTTCTGAAAATTCAATAAGTTGTGACTTTCCACTGAAATAACTCACTCTAGACTTCTGCCTATCTCATATGGGTTTTTTTTTTTTTCCATTTGTGTAAATCAAATATATGGCCCTAGGGCAGATTCTGTATTAATGTTATAGTCAAAGTCCTTGCCACTGAGGTAACTGGGGATTAAGTGATGTTGAAAACAAGTTCAGCTGCCTGAAAAGGTTATCACTGAAAATCTGCTAGGGGTATTTATATCACTCCCTTTGACTTCCCTACCTTGTAATTGTCTGCCCATAGGAATCAAAGAATTCATTTCAACAATAGCACTGAAGCATCTCTAATCAACTACCTACCTACTTACCTAAGTGAGTGCTCAGTTTTGTCTGACTCTTTGCAACCCCATGAACTGTAGCCCACCAGGCTTCTCTGTCCATAGAGTTTTCCAGGCAAGAATACCAGAGTGGATTGCCATTTCCTTCTCCAAGGGATCTTCCTGGCCCCAAGATTGAACCTATGGCTCTTGCATCTCCTGCATTTGCAGACAGATTTTTTTATCATCTGTGCCACCTGGGAAGCCCATAATCAACATCTTAGTCCAACAAAAATCACACGTTCTCTCAAAGACTTTTAAAGCTACTAGGCATTTTGAGCAGCAATGCATTACTCAATATAATCAAGGCATGGCTTGCTTTCCGGGAAATAGAAGATAGCTGAGTGGTCAGTAACTGACAAATCCATTCTAACATTCCTCTTTCACAGAGCATTTGGATTCCTTCTTTAAAGCATATTGAGTTGTTCTTTGGCATCTCAACTCAATTTAGCAAGGGCACCTCAGCTCTTTCAGTAAAGATTTCAGTAACTTAACTGAGAAAGCCATTAGAATCACGATCAAATACTGTATAATGTTGATTTTGATTTCTGCAGTTAAGAACACTCATATTGAAGTCATATCTCATTTGACATTATATTCTGCCCTCTTTCTAGTTTTTAAATTAATTCCCTCTCTGATTATTGAAATTTTTTCTGACATAAAGTTGAAAAAGTTTAAAAAATTTTGGCATGTACCTCAGCTTTGGTGGACTGGCTTTTCAAATTCCTCCTTATCCTTGAAGGATTGAGCTGTGATATGTCTGTGATTAGGGATCTGGTGATAATAAAGAGGGCAAGGATGGAGCCCAGAGAGAATTTGCTTCCTCTTACATGATGACATGGTTGGCTGCACACAAGAATACCTCAGAAGAAACAAAAAAAAGGACTGTTTTGGTTGATTGGGTTTGTGGATACATGGTGTGTTGCTGCTGCTGCTGCTGCTGCTAAGTCACTTCAGTCGTGTCCGACTCTGTGTGATCCCATAGAAGGCAGCCCAAGAGGCTCCCCCGTCCCTGGGATTCTCCAGGCAAGAACACTGGAGTGGGTTGCAATTTCCCTCTCCAATGCATGAAAGTGAAAAGTGAAAGTGAAGTCGCTCAGTCGTGTCCGACTCCTAGTGACCCCATGGACTGCGGCCCACCAGGCTCCTCCATCCATGGGATTTTCCAGGCAAGAGTGCTGGAGTGGGGTGCCATTGTGTTACATCTTCAAAATTCCCCCATATAAATTTATCTCAATTCTGGTTTTCTCCCCCACTAGCAGTGTTATAGTTTTAAAATGATAGTCTTAAAACAACTGTGAATTCACTTGATATCAAACTTCATCAATCTGTAGGATAATTCTAAGTGCTGTTTAATTGTGAGATATAGCTATCTTTTATTTTGAAAGTATTGCTATTCTCTTAACATAACTATACTCCCAAGTCTTCCATTTGTTCCTTGAGCCAAATTGTAGATAGTTTGGATATTTTTCCTTATCATTCTCTTTTCTTATGCTATTCAGTGCCGTAAAGGCAGCTACCTCATCCCACAGTTCTTAACTTCTCAATAAACTTTATGTTTAGTAGTAGCTATGCAGAATCCTAGAGACTTGCCATCATTTTATGGAGATAATTTAACTGCTTTATTATCACACACCATGGGATTGCAGGTTACTATGCCCCACTAGTGGATTTTCACTGTGACATTTTGGCAAATTAAATACAACCACTGTCATTGGTTGAATAATGTCCCCCAGAAATTCACATCCACCTGGAACCTCAGAATGTGATCTTATTTGGAAATGGGGCCTATGCAGATGTAATTAAAGAATGATAGAGATTAGAAGAATCTCTATCTAAAGTAGAAGAAGTCTAAATTAGAAGAAGTCTAAATCCAATGAATGTGTACTTATAAGAGAAAAGATACACAGAGAAATAGGGGCCACATGAAGAGAGAGATGAGGATTTTGGAGCTATGTTACCACAAGCCAAGAAATCCCAGGAGCCAGCAAACTGGAAAGGGCAAGGAAAGTTTCTCCCCTGTAGTCTTTGCAGGGTGAGGGTGGGAGAAGAAGCGAGTAGAGAGTGTGATTCTGAGAACATCTTGATTTCAGCCTTCTGGCCTCTAGAACTGTGAGAGAATAAAGTTTTGTTGTTTTAAGCCTACAGCTCTGTGACAATTTATTACAGCAGCCCCAGGAAACTAATACAGTTACAAATTACAGTTTTCTTTATTTGCCAGAGTTATATTCAGTATTCTGATTTTATCTATTTCTGTATAAGCCAGGATTTTTAGCTGAAAGAAAAAATACAAAATTGCTTCTTTCTGAATTTGTTTTTTAAACAGCAATCAATTTATTGAAATGTGGAACACTCACAGGATCCCTGTGAAGGCTTAGGAATGAATCTTAGAAAATGGATGGAAATGAGTGGAAGTCTAGTTAGTCAGTTCAGTCAGTCAGTCAGTCCAGTCACTCAGTCGCGTCCGACCCTTTGCTACCACATAAATCGCAACACACCAGGCCTCACTGTCCATCACCAGCTCCTGGGGTTCACCCCAAACTCATGTTCATCGAGTCGGTGATGCCATTCAGCCATCTCATCCTCTGTCATCCCCTTCTCCTCCTGCCCTCAATCCCTCCCAGCATCAGAGTCTTTTCCAATGAGTCAACTCTTCGCATGAGGTGGCCCAAGTTTTGGAGTTTCAGTTTCAGCATCATTCCTTCCAATGAACACTCAGGACTGATCTCCTTTAGGATGGACTGGTTGGATCTCCTTGCAGTCCAAGGGACTCTCAAGAGTCTTTTCCAACACCACAGTTCAAAAGCATCAATTCTTCAGTGCTCAGCCTTCTTCACAGTCCAACTGTCACATCCATACCTGACCTCTGTCTTGACTAGACAGACCTTTGTTGGCAACGTAATGTCTCTGTTTTTTAATAGGAAAAGCAGGCCAAATCAGGCCCCCAGCTGTCATAGCCACTGGGCACCAGACTGGGGAACTCTCCCTCTTCAGCTGGTCTGGACTCCATGTAGCACCACTGCTGTGGCTGCCCCTGCTTCCAGGCTCCTGGACACTGTGGCCGCTTCCACCACAGCCATAATGAAGTCTCTCTCCCTGTTTCTTGGCACCGTGAGGTGTAAATCCAGTGTTAAGGGGTCATAGTAGATTATTCTAGCCTGGATCACTTTTCTATGACCTAGTATACAGAAAAGCAAGTGAGATGCTGAACTTGCAGGCATCTGTCCTAAGTAATGGATGAGGATTCTGTCTCCCCCAAAGATTACATATATTTGGGGTATGGGGTGGGTTTTCGCAATCACAGAAAGGAGGTCATAAGAGAGGAGGCAAAATAAAAACAAAACAAAACAAAATCAAGCAAAACTTTTCACAAATGTGCATTGTGCATATTTATGTAAGGCCAGTTCCAGTAACTGCAGAAAAAATTCCGTCTAGACTCTGCCAAAATTTGACATAGTAGTCATAGTTAGAAGTTGGGAGAAGTTACATTAGGTTCTTTACTCAAATAGATATTTTTCTAGTAGAGAAAGGATAAAAAGTTCATATATAGTTGTTCCTTGGATCTCACTAATGACAATTTTTAAAATACTTAGAACGATAGTATATGTGCCTTTTGTGTTTATCCTCGAGAGATCTTTGCTCATAATTAAGCATCATAATGTCTTGTCGGTGCCATATTCAGAATTAAAATCATGTAACTAAGTGATAGTTTAAATGAAAATGAAATTTTTATTTACCTACATGCAAAAATATTAGATACAACATTAATAACACTCAAGGTCTTGATATTGTTATACAAGGAAATTCAGTAAATTTAAAAAAGCCACTTTAAATGTTAATTCATGATATTATTTCAAAGGAAATTTATTTCATATTGATAGACCAGAAAAGAAAATGCTTAGATCACATTTAATGTTTAATAGATCACGTGAGATGAAGCATTATTGACAGACTATGGCAATTTCTTACTGTCCGGGAAAGTCAAAGTCATTGCTGTCACTGGAAATACCCCAAAGAAACATATTAACCAATTAAAAAAATCAATTTTCATAGCTTATGCTGCCACCACTATTGAAGTTTAAATACACATGTCTTAAGGGCTTGTCTGTATTCTTGTCACGTAGTATGTGAAAATAAGACACCAGTGTAGCATATATAATATTTATCAAAGATTTAGAAATTGAAAGAAGTACACTATGATGTCATGTTACTTTAGTCCAATAGTCTGCTGCAGCATACATTTCTGGTATACTTTAGAGGTGGATAGGGATCTGGAAGACTTTGGCAAACATTTTCAGCATATGAATGCACACAATCTAAAATTAAAAGCCCTTTCTTATATTACCTTTACTTGAAATGTATATTTGTTCTAAAATCACATTTGTGACAGGTATTGCAGTTTGCTTAGCTTCCTCTTATTCCATCAGTCTTCTAGGATATCTTTCTAAAGCAGATGTTGGAAAACTAAAAATTACATTTTCAGTACTCCTTTACTGCTAGATCTGAATGCTAATTGATTTCCACCAAAAAGATCCATCCACATGAGAACTGGAAAATCCAAGTGAGAATGAAGACATCCTCCTGCCCTTTTGAATGTTTTTTGCTGGTAGGCAAGATCTTGCAGATGTGAAGTTTTTCTGAAGCAGTATTATAGCTCCTCTTCTCCTGCTTCTTGGTTTTAGAGGTTGTTATCATTTTCTAGAATCCAGACACCAGTTTTTATGTTGTGAGACATTTGTGGTAGTGTTGACTTCCTGACGTCTGGACTACAACCATGGATCATCTTCATCTCAATAGTTTCAGTGGTGGAACTTCAGTTTTAATGATAGGAGCTCTTGCTGGCTGGCAGGTTCTCATGGTTTGGAAATTATTCCTGAATTCCCAGAATAAACTGCACTCCTCCAACCCTTCCAATGATTTTATGGGCACTTACTCTCTTATATGTAAACCCTTTCTAAATAGATGCAAGATGCTTTAGTGTTTCCTAATTCCTGTTTAGTGCATTAACTGATAGAACATCTAAAAATAATCTCCCCAGAAAATTTCATCTGTCTCCTAAAAATGAATTATGGAATTCAACCAAAAAATTATAGCAGTTCTGTTTGAATATGGATCAATCTTGGAGAAGTAGTCAGTCAGAACTCTATAAACTGCACTCCTCCAACCCTTCCAATGATTTTATGGGCACTTACTCTCTTATATGTAAACCCTTTCTAAATAGATGCAAGATGCTTTAGTGTTTCCTAATTCCTGTTTAGTGCATTAACTGATAGAACATCTAAAAATAATCTCCCCAGAAAATTTCATCTGTCTCCTAAAAATGAATTATGGAATTCAACCAAAAAATTATAGCAGTTCTGTTTGAATATGGATCAATCTTGGAGAAGTAGTCAGTCAGAACTCTGCCAGAAGAGGTTGACTTTAGTTGAACCATAACTTCTTTACAGATGCAAGACAAAGAAAAGAACATAAGCTGCCAGTCCCATTCATGTAGTTAGTTGGGGTTATCATCATCCTCTCTGTGACCTTGAACCTGGATCCCCCAAAGCTCTCTTTCACCAACACATTCACATTCCTATTGCTATTACACCTTCATTTGAAACATGGGCAACAAGATATTTAATATGTAATGATGGAATTGTTTAGAATTTACAGTAATAGAAAAATCATAGAAAGAAAAATACATTCATCACTCTAGTTTTCCAGTTGGGCTTCCCTGGTAGCTCAGCTGGTAAAGAATCCACCTGCAATGCAGAAGACCCAGGCTGGATCCTCCTGGAGAAGGGATAAGCTACTCATTCCAGTATTCTTGGGCTTCCCTGGTGGCTCAGATGGTAAAGAATCCACGTGCAATGCAGGAGACCTGGGTCATGAAAGTCCCCTGGAGAAGGAAATGGAAATTCACTCCAGTATTTTTCCCTGGAGAATCCCCATTGGAAGAGGTGCCTGGTGGGCTACAGTTCATGGGTTCGCAAAGAGTTGGACTGACTGAGTGACTAAGCACAAGTTTCCAATTAGACATCATTACATCTATCATGAAATGCTTATTTGCTTTCTTTTATTCTATTCAAAATAATGAAAGATCTACTTCTCAGAGATGACTAAATTTCACTTAGTGATAAAAAAAGGAAAAAAAATCATTGTGACTGTGTTCCTAAACACTTGTTTTCTGTTCATTTGTGTTCAGTTTTATGGTAGTGGTAATTAGTGAATTACTTACTTAATCAAAATATCTTCTTAGTAATCAGGAGTTCATATTTTACAGTTATCACTAGGTTCTTCAAAATAAATGGTGGCAAAAAAGCATTTGGAGCCATTAAAAATGTGCCATTTAGTGAAATTAAAACTTTGGCTTGCCAGAGCATTACACAAAATGACATGCTTCTCAAAGGAAGTCCATTTTACTGGTAATAAATTAACAGTGGTGGGAAATAAGTCTCTGTTTCAGATTTCAAATGCAGTTGTTCACAATATTGCACCTAAGGGTGAAAAACAAATGAGGTAAATGAATTTGTGTATACATTTCATGATTTTCCAGCAGTGTTATAATTTAAACTATAAAACGTCGCCTTTAGCAAACAGCTATTGTGGGAATTCTTTCACACAGCCTTGTACATGGAAGCCCCATTTTGTTTGTCTTGACTTCCTCTGACAATGATTGCAACTGTCTGCTGAGAGAAGGGAAAATGTAATTTTTATGTAGAATAATTCACAAGAAAGACAAATGTTATCAGGATTAGCTCACCCTGATTAGCTTCTGAAAAACAGACACTTCAAAATCAAAACTTGTTTCCATCATAGAAAAGAGAAAAACCATCTCTGTGTTTTGAATGGAACCACTAAGGCCCTAATAGTCCCTGGTTAGAGTCTCAGAAAATCATAAACCATACATAGAACTGCACAAACTCTAAGACAGGTGGGTGGGTTTAGTTGAATCTTCATACTGTCAAAATCTCTGTCAGTCTTTTGTACCTAATCCCTGATGTCACCATATGTATTATATTTTTGCCAAAATGCAGACTACAGCCACATTTTTTCCCAACATTAATAGACCACATCCAACCCCTGATAACATCAAGTTGGTTCCCACATCACTTCATCCTTCACCCAGCCTTGTGCATGGCAGCCCCAATTTGTTTGTTTCGCCTTCCTCTGACAATAATGTGAAGTTTGGAGTCGACTTCCTGAGGCTCATGTGTGTATTTCCTACCAGATCTGTTTCCTCCTGTCCTGCTCACTGCTCTTTCTCAGTCTTCCACTGGTCATTCCTTTCCTTCCTGACACTGAGTTATCAGCATTTTCCAGAGCTCAATCCTTGTGCTTCTTTTCTTCATTTAAAATTATAATTTAGATAACTTTATTATGACCTACGGCCATAAATGAGGCTTCCCAGGTGGTGCTAGTGGGAAAGAATCCTCCTGCCAATGCAGGAGACATCAGAGACACGGGTTCGATCTCTGGGTTAGAAAGATCCCCTGGAGGAGGACATGGCAACCCATTTCAGTATTCTTGCCCGGAGCATTCCATAGACAAGGGAGCCTGGCAGGCTGCAGTCCATAGCATGGCAAAGAGTCAGACACGACTGAAGTCACTTAGTGCCCACCCACGCACATGGCCATAAATTCCATCTTTATCCTACTATCATCACCAAATAAATATCACCAATCTAGACTCTCCCTTGGTTCTAGACGTCTCTATTTCACTGCCTATTTATCAAGGCATATATTTTAACATGTTCAATAAAGAACTGACCTGTATTCCCAAACTCACTCCCTTCCCCTGAGTCTTCACTGTTGCTTTGTCCTAGGAGCTCAGTCAACACTCAAGGCTCAAGTTTGTTTTTCTTCCCTTTTTTCAACCCAAGTCCAGTCCACCAACAAGTCCTGCAAAGATACCTCTATATGTATCCAGAATCTCATTCCTCTCACTGCTTCCCTCACTGCTACTTGGTTCAAGTCACCATCATGTCTTCTGAGAGCCCTGCAAAGTCTTCTGACTGGTCTCATCCCTTCCATTCCTTCTCCCTCCCAAACCCATCCTCTTGATCACGCTCACCCTCAAGTCCACTGTACATGTAGTTTTAAAATGTTTATCACAGCACATAAAACTAATACTTCCAATGATTTCTATAGCATTTAGACTAACTGAAAGTCTCTTTCACAGCCTAAAAAAATCCTCTGTCATCTGAACCGTGACTGTTTGAGTGACCTGGTCTCTGAATTCTCTTGGCTTACTCACTCCCAGACTCATTGAATGTTTGGCTGCTTCTTGAGCACAAACCGGCTTTGGGGTCTTTACATTTGCTTTTCTTCTCTAGTGTCATCTTTTCTAAGACACTATGCCTGATTATCTAAATAGCATAAGAAGCATACATACTCTGCCTCTTATTCTGCTTTCTTTGTCTTCATAGCACTAACAAATTTCTCTTTAGGAGGAGTTTTACATTTTATATTTTCTTTTTTGTTTGTGAATGTCATTACTTGTCATTCTCCTTCAACAGAATGTAATTTCTGTAAGTACATATTATTTTTCTTTGCTACTTTCTTTGTGCCTCAATCACAGCCTAACAAATAGTAGCTGTTCAAACATTATTTACTAAATAAATAAGTACAATTTCCTTTTCCCCTCTTCTCTAAGCCAACCTCATCCTGAATATACAACATTAGCGTGCGATTTAATCCCCTCCTTAAAAAAGGACCATTAATCTTTACTTGCTTACTCTGAGGCACTATCACTCCTAAACCCGCACAGATATATCACCTGAACTTCACTCTCCCTTTGACTGACAAATATTTAACATTAAAGAACAATAACAACTCATTCTTTTATTTTTATTTTGAGACAATAGATTCTTACTGAATAGTATATTGATGCCAGGAAGTGAAAAAAATAAAAAAAATTTAATAAGAGCAAAAGTTTTTGAAACAGAAACACAGCTTTAGTCGTAATAATTTTGGGTCAAAATGACTCTCCTTTATTTTCCCTTTTATGCTGAATATAAGTTTATGTTTGTTTTCATTCCAGTTCCAGTTCCAGTTCAGTCACTCAGTCGTGTCCGACTCTTCACAGCCCGCCAGGCCTCGCTGTCCATCACCCACTCCTGAAGCCTACTCAAACTCATGTCCACAGAGTCGGTGATCATTACAGTTATAGAATTCAATAAAAAAAAATGGAAGTCTGTTATCAGTATTTTAAGACTGATCTATGTTTTTATTTTTTTTGCCTCCATTGTCTTTTAATGTTCGGAATTTGGTACTTGCACAAGTAGCAAAATGAAGATGATATATAAGAACTGAGGTCAGTGTGTTTGTACTCATTTTTTTTCTTCCGGTTTTGCTGAGATATAATTGGCATACAGTGCTATATAAGCCTAAGGTATATAGCACGATTTAATTTAAATATATCATGAGGTGATCACAATATAGAGTGAACATCCATCATTTCCTATAGATACAAAATTAAAGAAACAGAAATAAATTTTTTCTTCTGATGAGAACTCTTAGCATTTATTCTTTTAAAAACTTTCATAGATAGCATATAGTACTGTTAATTATATTTATTTATGTTTTGTATTAATAATGTGCATGTTGCTTGCAATGCAGAAGACCTGGGTTTGATCCCTGTGTTGGGAAGATCTCCTGGAAAAGGGCATGGCAACCTGCTTCAGTAGTCTTGTCTCAGAAATCCCATGGGCAGAAGAGCCTGGAGGGCTACAACCATTAATCTTTACTTGCTTACTCTGAGGCACTATCACTCCTAAACCCGCACAGATATATCACCTGAACTTCACTCTCCCTTTGACTGACAAATATTTAACATTAAAGAACAATAACAACTCATTCTTTTATTTTTATTTTGAGACAATAGATTCTTACTGAATAGTATATTGATGCCAGGAAGTGAAAAAAATAAAAAAAATTTAATAAGAGCAAAAGTTTTTGAAACAGAAACACAGCTTTAGTCGTAATAATTTTGGGTCAAAATGACTCTCCTTTATTTTCCCTTTTATGCTGAATATAAGTTTATGTTTGTTTTCATTCCAGTTCCAGTTCCAGTTCAGTCACTCAGTCGTGTCCGACTCTTCACAGCCCGCCAGGCCTCGCTGTCCATCACCCACTCCTGAAGCCTACTCAAACTCATGTCCACAGAGTCGGTGATCATTACAGTTATAGAATTCAATAAAAAAAAATGGAAGTCTGTTATCAGTATTTTAAGACTGATCTATGTTTTTATTTTTTTTGCCTCCATTGTCTTTTATGCTCAGAATTTGGTACTTGCACAAGTAGCAAAATGAAGATGATATATAAGAACTGAGGTCAGTGTGTTTGTACTCATTTTTTTTCTTCCGGTTTTGCTGAGATATAATTGGCATACAGTGCTATATAAGCCTAAGGTATATAGCACGATTTAATTTAAATATATCATGAGGTGATCACAATATAGAGTGAACATCCATCATTTCCTATAGATACAAAATTAAAGAAACAGAAATAAATTTTTTCTTCTGATGAGAACTCTTAGCATTTATTCTTTTAAAAACTTTCATAGATAGCATATAGTACTGTTAATTATATTTATTTATGTTTTGTATTAATAATGTGCATGTTGCTTGCAATGCAGAAGACCTGGGTTTGATCCCTGTGTTGGGAAGATCTCCTGGAAAAGGGCATGGCAACCTGCTTCAGTAGTCTTGTCTCAGAAATCCCATGGGCAGAAGAGCCTGGAGGGCTACAGTCTATGTGGTCGCAGTCTGACATGACTGAGTGACTAACACTCACTTTCACTTTTACGTTACATCCCTAGTACTTAAAACTGGAAATTTGTACCTTTTGACTGCCTTCATCCAATCCCCTCTGCCCTCCCTCTAGTGATGACAAATCTAATTTCTTTTTCTTTGAGTTTGTTTTTGAAGTGTAATTGATCTATACATTTTTAGTTCCAGATACACAATAAAGTGATTCATTATTTTTATACATTTCAAACTAATCTCCGTATTAAGTCTAGTTATGATATGTTAAAATACAAAATTGTTACTTATTGACTATATATTCTTCTCCCTGTTCATTTCATTCATTTATTTTGCAACTGGAAGTTTGTTCCACTAAATATCCCTCTCCTAGTGTTTCACTCCCTTCCTACTCTCTTCTGGCAACAGTCTGTTCTCTGTATCTATAACTCTGTTTCTGTTTTGTTATGTTTGTTCATTTGTTTTGTTTATTAAGATACCATATACAGGTGGAATCTGGCAATATTTATCTTTCTCTGCCTGACTCATTTGCTTTTATGCTCCAGGTCCATTCATTTTGTCACAAATGTCAAGATTTCATTCTTTTTTAACGCTAAAGTAATATTCTACACCACACCCCAAGGTTATGAAAGAGTCAAATGAAAGAGTCAAAATCAGAAGTTTAGGTTCAATTCAACTCATTTTGGGCTTCCCCAGTGTTTCAGTTGGTAAAGAATCTGTCTTGCAATGCAGGAAACTCAGGTTCCTTCCCTGGGTCAGGAAGATCCCCTGGGTCAGGAAGATCCCCTGGAGAAGGGAATGGCAAGCCACTCCAGTACTCCCTTGCCTGAAGAATTCCATGAATAGAGGAGTCGGGCAGGCTATAACCCATGGAATTGCAAAGAGTTGGACACTACTGTGTGACTAACTTTCACTTTCACTTTCCAACTCATTTCAAATCCCAAACTGTCTTTTGTAATATTTTAGGAGACACTATATTAACTGCTATTTCCATTTTTCCCTCCTGATATTCTTTCTGCTCTAGTTAGACTTTAATGGGTTATCAATCTTTTAAATTAACTTAAAAGATTCTCAGTGTGATTAAAATTGAGCTCTCTATCAAACCCTTGCTCATGGGAGAATATAGTTGGAGAAAAAGAATCTGCCCACCAAAGCAGAAGATGCAAGAGAGACAGGTTCAATCTCTGGGTCAGGAAGCTCCCCTGGAGTAGGAAATGGCAACACACTCCAGTATTCTTCCTGGACAGAGGAGTCTGGTGGGTTACAGTTGGTGGGATCACAAAGAGTTGAACACAGTTGAGCATGCACTTGAGCAGGCAGAGCATTAATGATTTTCTTTCCAGAAAGGCCTAACTGGAAGTATGAGTGAAAAGCCCAATGTGTAGATTTGCATCTAATTATAAACTTTTCTGACAGATGCTTAACTGTGTTCACCCTTATGCTAAAAAGAGCATATGATACTCCTGTTCATCATATTGGTACTTTATTTTTTTTAAGATATGACAGCTTTGGTAGTTTATCCCCCCATAAATCAGAATAAAATGAGAAATAAAAATACTTAATCATTTCACAGACATTAATGCAAGCTTTTATTCATATATTTTTTAAATGACCCAGATAAATTTTAAAGTAGTTTCTCCCATCAAACAGCAACATGTGGAATCAGATTCCTTGATATATCTGAAGTTTAATCAGAGCAAATAATCAGGAATTGCTCACTATAACTTATTTCTAGCAATTTGAAGTATGTCATACATCAACAGAAACAGACAAAGTGAAGGGCAATGGAGATAAATTATGTTCATAAAATATTCATAGTATTAGTAGAGAAGTAATGATAATTTTAAGTATGGATATAAAAGCAAAATTCTAATTGTGAGTTAACTTTTCCACAGGTGTAGGTGTTGCATCTCCACAATCTTTATAAATAATTTTCCAGTAAGTGCCCCAATACACTAATGGGGTTGTTTAAAGGTTTATAAGACACAAAGTTCTTACAGCATTGCAAGTATAATCTTTAAAGCTGGAGGAGAATTTCCAAGAAACCACAATATTGGTTCTCAGTGTTTTGCCTGAATAACTCAATGATAGGAAATACTACATGTTATTTATAAGCAAAGATGCCTTTCTCATGATAGTGTACTCCAAAGCATTCTCTGCCGAGTAGTATGGGGTGTGTGTGTGTGCTCACCGTGGAGGGTGGGGTAGGGGGCACAAAGAAATTTACTCTGTATAACAAATGAGAAAAATTACCAGTGGTTTGGTGGGGAAAGTTATGAAATAAATGACAGCAGGGGCTCGAGAAAGGATACATCAATTGAGATTATATGTGTGTATGGTAATATTCTTCCAGGTCTCCCTTTGAAAACTTTCAGTATAATAAATATAATTGTTCTCTGTCACACAGATAGGCCATGACCAGAGCTATTACATTGAAACTTCAGATAGACAAATTACAAATAGTCAAATTATAAACTTGTTGTTGTTCAGTCACTAAGTCATGTCTGACTCTTTGTGACTCCATGGACTGTATCACACCAAGCTTTCCTGTCCTTCACCCTGTCCTTCCCTGTCCTCACCTTTAATTCTATTTATAACTCTTTTTATAAACAGAATTAAAGCAAAGAAATGTGTAACTCTGATTGGATAAGAAGTTTCTTCCCTGGAAACAGCCTGACCTTTTGAAGGTTGACATACTCCAACACCCTAGTTTAAAGCGATATGAAACCCTTGTTTATGTCTGACCTGACTGATTCCCCTTCTATGCCACATACTGAGCCCATCCAATTATTGGTGTGCCTCCCTGATGAACATTAAGAGGCATTGAGGGACTGTGTGCACTCTTTTTATTCTTAACTGTAGGTACTGTGAATTGCTTTTCACAAAGTGAAAGTAGTGAGTCAAATCTAAATCATCCCTCTCCAGCTCATCAAACCTGAACCTGCCTTTGTGGCCTGGCCTATTTCACCCTTGAATTCAACATTCTCTGGGGAAATATAAACACGAATGTCTGCTTTAGTTTTAGTATGTGGGTGAAAACAGGATACAGCTGAATTATGGGAAGAACTAAAGAAGGCCTTATTTACTAAACTGCTATAAAGAAAGGTACAGAGGAATAAACAAGAGTTTATTTACAATTTGACTCTGTCCCAACTGATGAGTTTGCTCCATCGCTCAGCTGTGTCCGACTCTTTCACGACCTCATGGACTGTAGCCTGCTAGGCTCCTCTGTCCATGGAATTTTCCAGGCAAAACTACTGGAGTAAGATGGCATTTCTTACTCCAAGGCATCTTCCTGACCTAGGGATGTAAACTGTGTCTCCTCATTGGCAGGCAGATTCTTTACCACTGAGCCACCTAGGAAGTCCACACACAAAAAGTTATAAAGATGAAAAAGGAAGAGGGGAAAGAAATGGGAGGTAAGAGGAAAAAGGGATGAGGTGGGGTTAGGGATTGAAAAATTGGTGATGTTTAAAGTTTTAAATCTCACCATGGTCCATATCAGACTTGCTATATGTCTTATCATCTATAGGCCGTTGACTTCCACATTTATCTCCAGCTGCAGTGCTTCTCATGAATTCTAGATTAACATATCCAGTATAGGTGATCCTCTATATCTCTGGCATGTCTGACGGGCATCTTATTTACAGGTTCAAAACTAAACTTTGGATATTTTCTCTCCAATGAAAGATCTCTGTTGGGAGTTCTCCCACTACTCAGATGTCAAAACAATAAAAAGTGAACTATTGTGTTGACATGGACAGATATTGTATGCTTTGGTGTGCTTTCCTTTCTTTACCTGCTTTTTTATATTCTTCACTATTTTCATATTTCATTGAGAATTCTGTTAGCCTAAAATATTATAAAGCAAATGGAATATAAACTATCTGAGGTCAAGGACTTAGTACAATTTATTACCTGTTGTATTTCTGATACATAGAATAGTGACTCATTGCTCAATCAACACTTATTGAATATCTAATGTCAGTTGATTCCGTATATTATTATGATTAGGTTTACAAATTATAGTCTGTTGCCATTGGGATATATGTTGGATGGGGACTGGATGAGTAAGTAAATTTTCTAAGATGTTATATGTTTGGCATGTTTTCATTGAAAGATGTTTAAAATTCAAGGTAGTATTATGAATATACATTTTATATATTTTGATTAATGTACATTTCTGACTTTGTCAACTACTTACACAATTTTTTGTTTGCTTTCATATTTTCTATTGAAGCATAATTTATATAAAATATTATATAAGTTCAGTTCAGTTCAGTCATTCAGTCGTGTCCGACTCTTTGTGACCCCATGAATCGCAGCACGCCAGGCCTCCCTGTCCATCAGCAACTCCTGGAGTTCACTCAAACTCATGTTCATCGAGTCGGTGATGCCATCTAGCCATCTCATCCTCTGTCATCCTCTTCTCCTCCTGCCCCCAATCCCTCCCAGCATCAGGGTCTTTTCCAATGAGTCAACTCTTTGCATGAGGTGGCCAAAATACTGGAGCTTCAGCTTTAGCATCAGTCCTTCCAATGAACACACAGGACTAATCTCCTTTAGGATGGACTGGTTGGATCTCCTTGCAGTCCAAGGGACTCTCAAGAGTCTTCTCCACATCACATTTCAAAAGCATCAATTCTTCGACACCAGCTTTTCACAGTACAACTCTCACATCCATACATGACCACTGGAAAAACCATAGCCTTGACTAGATGGACCTTTGTTGGCAAAGTAATGTCTCTGCTTTTGAATATGCTATCTAGGTTGGTCATAACTTTCCTTCCAAGGAGTAAGCGTCTTTTAATTTCATGGCTGCAGTCACCATCAGCAGTGATTTTGGAGCCCCCCAAAATAAAGTCTGACACTGTTTCCCCATCTATTTCCCATAAAGTGATGGGAGTTACATGTGTACAGTATAGTGATTCTCAATGTTAAAGATTATACTCTACTTATAGTTATTATAAAAATATTTGCTTCATTTTCAAAAATTTAATTTATTTAAACTAAAAAAAAAACCATATAATTCACCAGTTTCTCCTATCTAGCACTCTCTGCCTCTGGGAATAATCAGTCTTTTTAATCTATGTCTTTTGATTGGAGAATTTAGTTTATTTACATTTAAAATGAATATTGACAAGTAGGTGCTTATTGCTGTTTTGTTTATTGTTTTCTGACTGTTTTTATAGTTTTTGTTTCTTTTTTCTTCTCTTGCTCTCTTCCTTTGTGGTTTAATGACTCTTCTGTGGAATACTTACACTTTCTTTATCTTTTGTGTCATTACCATAAGTTTTTGATTTGGGTTACCTTTAGGATTACCCTTGGGGCTTCCCTGGTGACTGTGGCTCAGTGGTAAAGAATCCATCTGCAATGCAGGAGATGTGGGTTTGACCCCTGGGTGAGGAAGATCCTCTGGAGAAGGGTATGGCAACCCACTGCAGTATTCTTTCCTGGAGAATCCAATGGACAGATGTGCCTGGCAGGCTACAGTTCTCAGAGTTGCAAAAAGTCAGATATAACTGAAGTATACTGAGCACACACACACAAGAATAACCCATAATGATTTACAATAGATATTTTAAGTTGATAACAACTTGTTTGATTCCATTATAGAGCTTAATATTATTACTTCTCCTTCCTATGTTTTATTAAAAAGCTAAGTATGAATGATTTAGAAATAATAATGAATCTTATAACAATCAATTTGAAGGCAAAATAGATTAAATTACTTCATTTATAAAGTCATTACAATACCTCATCATTTAGGGTGCATAATTACTTATACTGCATCATTTTTGATAGTTAATTGCTATGATTTGGCAAGAATGTGAGCATGGACAGTTTGCTAAGATATCATCACCACTGCTTTTCACTGATCTATTTTGAAATAAATATAGAACTTCTTGAATTAAGTCCAATGAAAAGTTAATTACCTAAAATGTCTATAGGGCTTTGTCCAATCTTTATAAACAAGTAGAAAATAATGGAAGAATGTTTATATTTCCTGGTTTATAATAGTATATAGTTTTATTAAGAATATTTCCCTCATGTATCAATAAATATGCATAAATTTGAAGGTTAGTCGTAAAGCCAGATTCTTAGCCGTATGTGCTTATGTAACAAGAGTGGAGAAAGAGGAAGGAAGAAACCACATTTGACTGAATCTTGAAAATCTACATGTAGAAAAGTTGAGACATTTCACCCTCTAAGTCAGGAATAGTCACTGTTCATGCTGCAAGCAGTCAAATAAATGTAGATGCTTTTTTTTGGACTATTTCCTCAAAATAGTGAGCTCCTATAAATTATTTATTTTATTGTATAATAGTTTCATAACCAAAACTGACAAAACTAAAACATTTCAGAGTGAGATAGATGTAAAATTCACAAAGCTACACTAACCATTGCTGCAGTTTGGCATTTACTTGGCTACTTAGAGATGATATTTGATACTGCATACAGAATTGCTGTCAGTGTATAGTGTTAATGAATCTATATTTGCCATCTCTGAAACTTTTTTCATAGGGTTGGTAAACAGTTGTGGGTGTTCACTTCCTCCCTTGGTTACATAAAGCCATTTTAAAACATTCTCTCCTGAATATGATATTTCTTTCTCATTTTATTTTTGTCTCCAGTAATTAGGACAATGCTATCATCAGTTTACTGAAGAATCTTTATTGTATTTCTCTGTGTATTGTACTGTATTGTATCATTTTTCCTTTTCCCCTGATTTCCTTTAATCCTACTTTTTCTGTCCAATAACACTCTTTTTAATATGCAAATTACATATGAACATATTATAAAATGTATTTCTGAAATATGTATCCAACCATACAAAATACATAGTTTTCTTCATGCTGTTTTCCTCTTTTCTATCATTTCAATCAGTACTTAAGTATTATTAACAGCATTGGTTTGTTCAAGATTCCCACATTTTTTCAAGTTGGCGTTTTACAGTGACTCCAGAAGTTCATTCCTCTGGTCTATGTTAATAAACTCATTGATATAAAATATAAATGTATTATTTCATTTTTAAAAATTTTAATTGTATTATTTCTTATTTACATTTGTTTTAGTTTCTTCATCCCCCTTCTTATTTTGATTCTTTCCCAGAAGATGCTCTATGTTATTGATTTTTCCAAAGATGTTGCTTTTCATCCTCTTTTAAGAATACATATAATTGGGAATCTCCTGTTAGTCCAGCAGTTAGGACTCTCTGCTTTCACTTGACAAGGGTGTAGTTGAATCCCTGGTTAGGGAACTAAGATTCTGCAAGCCACATGGTGTGCTCCCCCTAAATTTTTGAAAATATATGTATGTAATTAAATTCTGCTCACTTTTAATGTTTCCTTTTTTCACTCTTTTATTTTTTTAAGTTGTTGTTGTTGCTCTCTCATTGTAGTCTTGAATTAAATATTCAAGTACTGCATGTGCTTAGTCGCTTCAGTTGTGTCTGACTGTGACCCCATGGACAGTAGTCCACCAGGTTCCTCTGTCCATGGGATTTTCTCGGCAAGAATACTGGGTTGGGTTGCCATGCCCTCCTCCAGAAGATCTTCCTGACCCAGGGATGGAACCCATGTCTCCTGCATCTCCTGTGTTACAGATGGGTTCTTTACAGCTGAGCCACCTGGGAAGCCCATGTGAAATGTATTAGAAGATTTAAAAAAAAAAAATTAAAGAACTACCAGCAAATAAGCAAAATAATGTCTCTCACATTAGAAGCATATTTCAGAGTTAGGGAAGAAATGCAGGAACAAAGTCTAGAATATGCATGTAAGATTACATGTGCTGTTAGTAAAAAGAGAGTTAGTGTTCATAACTTTTATTTTCAATTTTAATTAAAACTGAACTTTAAACATATTATTGTATCCTTAATCTGATGCATAAAAATTCATTGTCCTGTTCATTTGAAACAAGCAAAAATTAAGTTCATCTAACTTCCTTCCATTTTGTTGTTTTGTAGCCTGTGAATGCCTTAGACTGCAAGGAGATCTAACCAGTCCATCCTAAAGGAGATCAGCCCTGAGAGTTCATTGGAAGGACTGATGCTGAAGCTGAAACTCCAATACTTTGGCCATTTGATGCGAAGAACTGACTCGTTTGGAAAGACCCTGATGCTGGGAAAGATTGAAGGCATGAAGAGAAGGGGATGACAGAGAATGAGATGGTTGGATGGCATCACCAACTCAATGGACATGAGTTTGGCTAAACTCCGGTAGCTGGTGATGAACAGGGAGGTCTGCGGTGCTATGGTCCATGGGGTCGCAAAGAGTTGGACATGATTGAGCGACTGAACTGAACTGAGCCTGTGAATTACTTTTATTGTGTTTATTTAGTTTCTGTCTGACCAGCATTACTTTCCTTCTCTTGCCTTCCCTCTTTCCCTTTGTCTTCATTTGGTGGCTGCTCCTTTTTTCCTTCAGCTGCTCTAGGGGAAATCATCAAATACTCACAAAAATCTACTCTCTGGCCACATTTGATTGGAGTTGAAATGTATAGTTATCAAAATCCTATTATAACTTTTCTCTGGGGTTGTGACACTGGGATCTTGAAAAAGGGATCAGCTTCCTGATGATACAAATCTCCAGATGTGAGCTTCTCGAACTCTTTGGACCTGTGTTCCCACTATGAGAAGAAACAAGACTGATATTCTTTAAAGAGAAAGGGAAGGAAGGAGAGAGAGATGCAGAGAGAATGTTGGTGATTTGTCCTCTGAAGGTTCTGGTGACTGGCTCTAGCTATCCCCATAGCCCAGCCTTCTGCCATTCTTAGTTTCTTCATTCTTTCCTTCCATAATCTCTGTAATGCAATAACTTCTCTTTATTCCCTATGCTAGGTTGAGTTCAGTTTCTGTTACTTGCCATCAATACTCTTCTGACTAACATGCTTAATCTTTATGCAGCAGGAATTGCCAACATCTAATCATGTGATATTTCATAAAGTCACCTGGGCTTTCCAGGTGGCTCAGCCAATAAAGTATCTGCCTGCAATGCAGGAGACCTGGGTTTGATTCCTGGGTCAGGAAGATCCCCTGGAGAAGGGCATGGCAACCCAGTCCAGTATTCTTGTCTGAAGAATCCCCATGGACAGAGGAGCCTGGTGGGCTATAGTCCATGAGATCGCAAAGAGTCAGACATGACCAAACAACTAATACTTTACTTTCTACTCATAAAGCTAAACAATGGTCATACCTAAGGAGAAATAAGTATACTGTCTACTTCACTAATCTGAGCCCAACTGAGTGACATCTATTTCATATAAGAGATCATCAATCTGCTGCTTCAGTAGAAGCTCCACATGGAAGGTAGGAAATCAGGAACGAACACTTATACTTTTAAGTAAATACAGATACAAATAAATAATAAAGAAATGCAAATAAACTGTGCTTGTGTGTTTGAGAAGCTTAATAACCCTCTAAATAACCATTGTTATTAATCCAGATTCTGACCAAGAATTATGAATCAAATCCTATCTCTTCCATTTACCAGGAGAGAAACTTAGGAATGTTACTTACTTTTTTCTGAGCTTCATTATCATCAGCTATTAAATGGCAACAATTTTAGTAGATTTTTAGAATAATCATGAGGTTTAAATGACTAGATGCATAGATAGTGATATGAGTAAGAATGTAGATATATATTTATCTTTATCAATTAAAGCAATGTCTTAGAAGAGGAAGTGCTGTACAATATCATTTATTATTTTCAATCACTGCTAAATGTTACATCTGTATTTCCCTCCTATGAAAGGAGCCATATAAGTATCTAGTAATTCCCATTATTTTTTCCTAGAACACATTTAGAATTCCTATCAATGATTCTTTCCTTATCTATACCCTATCACCTCTATCTGAGGTGAAACCCATTAAAAAATAGTAGAAATTGACAGTAAGCACCAAAATTGGCTTTTTGTGAATCAATTAGAGCAATGTCTTAGAAGAGGAAGTGCTGTACAATATCATTTATTATTTTCAATCACTGCTAAATGTTACATCTGTATTTCCCTCCTATGAAAGGAGCCATATAAGTATCTAGTAATTCCCATTATTTTTTCCTAGAACACATTTAGAATTCCTATCAATGATTCTTTCCTTATCTATACCCTATCACCTCTATCTGAGGTGAAACCCATTAAAAAATAGTAGAAATTGACAGTAAGCACCAAAATTGGCTTTTTGTGATGGTTACTAGAGGGTACCGATTAACTTCATTTTTAACTTGGGATTTTGTCATGACGTTTCCTTGTATCTGCACACTGTAACTTGCATTATCTGTTCTTCTAAAACATATTACAGATTATCTATACATATATATATGTTTTATAAAATTGCAAATCTCACACGTTTAGCTTACAGTGTATGAGGTCTACTGCAAACAGAATTGATGGATATTTACTAGGCTGTACTTAAGAATGAAAACAAGCTAGTGCTATTTATTACATTTCTTAAATCAAGTAGAAAGTAAACAAACCTATTTTAGCTTGGGATTTTGTCATGACGTTTCCTTGTATCTGCACACTGTAACTTGCATTATCTGTTCTTCTAAAACATATTACAGATGATCTATACAATGTATATGTTTTATAAAATTGCAAATCTCACATGTTTAGCTTACAGTGTATGAGGTCTACTGCAAACAGAATTGATGGATATTTACTAGGCTGTATTTAAGAATGAAAACAAGCTAGTGCTATTTATTACATTTCTTAAATCAAGTAGAAAGTAAACAAACCTATAAATTCCCTTGATATGTGTTATTTAAGGTGTATAGCAGATTTTGAAAACTTTAAGAATAAGTTTATAATAAAATTTCAGAAGGTCATCTTAGTCTTAGAACATTAATTTTTGTAAATTAGAGGATAATTACTTAACAATATTGTGATGATTTTTGCCATACATCAATACGAATTGGCAATGGGTATACATTAATTTTGTACTATATGAATCAATATATATTTCTTTCTATCTTGTGAAAAAGTAGCAGTAACAAAAGATTGAAGCTTTATCACTATAAGGAATTTCATTAATTTTACAAGAGTTGAAATAGAATATGAGTGTTTTCTGTGTGCATATGACTTCATATGTCCAAAATATGAACTTATATTATTTAAAATGCACATTTATATATTAAGGATGTGTATTTCTATGAAGTAATTTTAAGACATTTAATATAAATATGTGCCAAAGAATTGATGCTTTTGAACTGTGGTGTTGGAGAAGACTCTTGAGATTCCCTTGGACTGCAAGGAGATCCAACCAGTCCATTCTGAAGGAGATCAGTCCTGAATATTCATTGGAAGGACTGATGCTGAAGCTGAAGCTCCAATACTTTGGCCACCTGATGTGAAGAACTGACTCATTGGAAAAGACCCCTATGCTGGGAAAGATTGAAGGCAGGAGAAGGGGATGACAGAGGAGGAGATGGTTGGATGATATCACCAACTTGAAGGACATGAGTTTGAGCAAGCTCCAGGAGTTGGTGATGGACAGGGAAGCCTGGTGTGCTGAAGTCCATGGGGTTTCAGAGTCGGACATGACTGAGCGACTGAATTGAATACAAATATGACTAAAGAAAGCATTAAATGATTTTTTTTAAATGAGAGAAACTAAAAGAGAAAAATATAGGTTAAAAAGCTTAAGTGCATCTGGGAAAATAAAAGGAAATAGAATCGGGAATTCAACAAATATATGACAAAATTATATTATGATTAATGTTATAATGTTTGGTGAAGAGGCTCATGGAGTAAAAAAATTGGAGCTTTTGTGATTAGGAAACTGAGTGATCTGATTTATGTCATTCTCAATGTAAGATTTACAGTGAATTCTGAATATGGAAATATGTGACTAGAGAAAATATCATAAAAGGACTGAGCAGATCAAATCAGTGCCTCACAGATTTTGTATGGAGTCCTAGCTGAGAAATGGATTATATTTTCAGTCCAGTGAAATATTCACATCTTAATTCATATTCTCAAAGTAAAACCCTCAAAGACCTTTAGATCTTCTCTTAATATGTAAATAGTATTTAATTCTCCTCTTTTAAACCACATAATCCCAGTTAGTTTTTTTCAAAATTTAAAAAGAACTATTGATATATATATATAATCCAATTATTTGAGTTTGAAACAATATTCATACATGAGAGAAACACTGCAGAATGTCCCTTTTGCTGTTAAAATTACAGCATCTTCAGTAAATTTTTAAACATTTAATTATGAATATTCTTAAACAGACAGATAAGTTTCTAATTTTCCCAATATACTTGACATATCTGTAATACTCCATGTGATGAAAAAGTGGAACAGTGACTACAGACCCAAATTTAAATACTGCCTGTCAACCTAATATACAGTCGGGGAGTGAAGATAATTGATGTGTGTAGGACAATCAGAATAAGCCCAAATACTAAATTATGTATTTGTTGCTGCTGTGCCACCAAGACCATCATCCGGTATGTTTATAAATTTTAAATTTTCCTTGCAGGAAAGATATGCTTCTAATAACTCTGGCTTCATGGTGAAATGAGGCTTTAGAAACATGATTCCAATATGTACTTACTTTTGACCCTTACATAAGAAGATAATCTTTCTGTACTCTGGGCTAAATATTTTCTGGTATTAAGTATTTAAAATACTGTATTTCTCAATAACACAGCCAGATAGGAAACTGCCAACAGTCCTAGAGTATTTTCATATGAATTTTAGTCCCTTTTTCATCATTAAATTGGAAATTGACATTAGCATTGGTGCATTTAAATGTTAACTGGTGAAGATATGGAGGTGGTGAAGAAAACACACAAGGGCAAATGGCTGAAGGGAAAGAGAAGAGATAGTATATAACTTCAAGGTATCTTAGCGCTAACTCTCTTTCTAAGTTGTGAATTTTTAATTAGAAATATGGAGCAGAGAACAGCTAGAGGGGTGGAGTAGATACTGTTTAATTTGTACATCCCTAACAGCCACTACTGAAATCTTTTCAAAATGCATTACTGTCAACCTGCTTCCAGCATGCAAACAAGTTAGATTATCAAAGTTCATTTTGCTATGTTTGAGGGTTTTGAAATGTTAAAATACATTTTCTTATGAAAATATAATAATGGCATTATAATGCTAAAAGTGACAATTAGTTTTCTAAAACAAGCAGTATAATCTAATTTATACTATAGAACCTGGCTAAGATTTATAATCTGTCTGTGATGCAGAAGACCCAGGTTCGATCCCTGGGTCAGGAAGATCCCCTGAAGGAGAGCACGGCTACCCAACTCCAATATTCTTCCCTGGGAAATTCCATGGACAGAAGAGTCTGGTGGATTATGGTCCATGGGGTCACAAGGAGTTGGACTTGACTCGGTGACTTTCACTTCAACTTTCAAGATTAATAAAATTAATTCCATGAAATGTGTTTTCAATTTCTAACCTGGTCTTTGAAAAATATATCTTCTCTTTTGACTTGGCAGTGAGACATCTAGAACTCATAGTTCCAGTGAATGATCTACAGATTTGTATAGTCTATAGATCTGACTATTTAAAGTGATTTAGAACTGGAAGTAATTGTGAATGAATCAACTCAAAGGCAAATCATAGTTTCCTCCTGCTACTGTGTGTTCCAATCAAGATGATTTTCAATTGGCCTCACTCATAACAGAAAACATAAACCACAGTTTACAGGTGAAGAAACAAACATGGATCAATGAAGTGATTTTCCAAGGTATACAGAGCTTGCAAAATGGTAGGTCTGATGTCTGAGCTGGCAGTGCAATAATTTGAGGGGCCCAGTGGAAAATGAAAATGCGAAGTCCCTTATTCAAAAATCAGGAAGAAGAGATTTTTCCGTTCTTCCACAGCTTGTCTCTCCAGTTGTTGTGGTGGTTTTCATTTGCTAGGGCATGGGAAGATTTGAGGGGCAAGTGTAAGAAACCCTTAACAGAGTGTGGGGTCACATGCCTAGACACACTATTCCCCCTCCATGGGTGGAGGGTGTCAGTAGTTTCTGGGTGGGGGCAGATGATGGAGAACCTGCTCAGGAACCCACTCAGGAGAAGCAGAAAGGTGGGATGCCCGGAGAAGCAGGATGTGGGTGTCAAGGCATACAGGCTCCATTGCTCCATCAAACTTCATTTGCAAAGCACAAATTCAAAGAGAAAATTAAGAATTTCAAGGCAGCTACTGTAGAGCATCAACTCCCAGGTTTATGAGCATGGGTTCCTGAGAAGATCACATGGACTTAAAGCTGATTCTATCCAGGACACTAAACCTGATTATTTTATTTCAAGTTTTTTTATTTTTCCACCATAGTAATTGCCTGTCTATGTTGAAGATTATTTGCAAAATGACTTTCTTAAAATGTAGCATTTCCATGGAGAGGGCCTGAAATTTGAGGTCTTAGGAGAGAGAGGCTTAAATGAACAGTTCACAAGGTTTTGACTTTTGATTTTACTCTGAAGGCATGCTCTTCATGTAAAAGTGAGTGCTTTTTACAGCCTTGCCATCAGTAACCACTGACCTCTCTTACCAAAGCTGCCCCTGTGCTTTGACATAGTAAAACTCATCAAGCACAAAATATATATTTCACTTGGGACTTCTTGACAATTACTTATTGAAAAGTCAGGGGCAGAAGTTAGCCTTCAGTTTCATGTATGGTGCCTTTTTTCTTCCACCAGCGAACTTTGCCTCATCTGGCTTTTAAAATTTATAAGCTGGTTTATTGTAATATATTAGATGCATCAGGTACCCATCCATATTGTAGCTTTTAGCTATATTTGTATGTGTGATGGGAGTTGGTGCAAATTGACAGAAGGAATATTATTGGGAGAAGGAAACACTATTCATATCAATCTTAATAAATGAACCAATTAATATAGCATCTTTTATAAGAAGATATGGATGAAATTTACATGGCTGTTTTTATATCAGTTAGCATTCACATTCTGACAGAAAGGATTTAAGATAAGTGTGCTTGGTTCCATTAATGGAAACAGATATTTGTATTTCTTCTAGGAAAATTTTAGGGTTTGAAACATCAAGTATCTAAATATGCTGTCAATGTGCTTACCGATAGTGTCTCAGCTACATAAGCAGTTTGTGATCACTTTAGTTTTTATCATAAAGGTGACAGGCATTTTAATGGTCCTGTCTTGATCTAGAATAATAGTTACAGCTTTTTTTCCTGTCTCTCAAAAGCACTCTAAATCTTTGTAAGTAAAGGAAGATAGTTAAGATTGACTGTGTTTTCCAAATTTGCTGAGACAGAATTTTCTAAATATTTTATATGCTCAGGTACATGTGAATAGTTGTGTATCTACAGTATTTATTTGGAATGAATAAAAAATCTGGCTCATCTATGATTAATTCTAATTGTTTTTATTTGATGGAGATAAGTATTTGAAGGTGGTACAGCTTTTTCATCTTTCCACAATTTTTCCTTCCAGTTGCAACTGGAGTTGCCAATCTCCAGTCCATTCTGAAGGAGATCAGCCCTGGGATTTCTTTGGAAGGAATGATGCTAAAGCTGAAACTCTAGTACTTTGGCCACCTCATGCGAAGAGTTGACTCATTGGAAAAGACTCTGATGCTGGGAGGATTGGAGGCAGGAGGAGAAGGGGACGACAGAAGATGCCATGGCTGTATGGCATCACTGACTTGATGGACGTGAGTCTGAGTGAACTTTGGGAGTTGGTGATGACAGGGAGGCCTGGCGTGCTGTGATTCATGGGTTCTCAAAGAGTCGGACACGACTGAGCGACTGAACTGAACTGAACTGAACTGAATTATATAAAAAAGAAGCCTCCATTTTGACAATCTCCTCTGTATTATCTTTGCAGAGTCACAAAAAAAAAAAAAAAATCAAAGGAGAATGGAAATGAAATATAAATGAGTCTCATTTCTTCAGATTTATTCAACGAGAATATTCAAGAGTAGGTAACAAAGCATCTGCATAAATAATTCATTTCATTAGTGTTTACTGTGTAGTCAACCCAAATCTAGCATACTTTTTCATTCAAACTCCTGGAATCTTTCTTCTTTTCTTTCTGAGACCATCATATGATTGCTTTCTGATATCATTCAGGTCTCAAAAGTCCCTTTGTTGAAGAATTTTTCCTGAACAATCTAGCTAAACAGGCAATTTTTCAATATTCATACAGGGCAACTCAAAACATTGATTTGTTTTCCTGAAAAATAATGACTTAAGGACAGTAAGTGTTTTCTCTAGTGTCTTATCTTGGAATTAGAGTTCTACATTAAATATAAAATGAAGGCCAGATAAAATATGTAATTAAAATGGAGATTATTAGAACAAAAATGAGATTATTTTATAATATTTCTTTACTTAATAGATTTTCAAATAGCTTCAGAATGAATAAATGCCTCATTCAAAGACACACTGATCTATAGGAGAGCTAAGTCCAGGACTTAAATTTACTAATTTGCTAACCTAGCAAAGAGTATTTCCACAGCTTTCTCTTGTTTAATGAGAATTCGTTATGTTAGAAAATCAGCCCAAGCAAAGGGAATTTGCTTACCACACAAAAGGAAGAGAAAGCTGTCTTCAGTTCTGTTGTGAGCCTAGATAAGATTGTGTGTGCTTTTTCTCTCTCCATGCATCTCTTCTCTGCTTCTCTCGGTATGTTGATCTTAGTTTCTCTAACTGGCAATAAGCTTTCTTTAATGTGGCCAGAGATAAGACCCACCCTCATCCTATCCTATAAGATTCCAGGTTAGTAATTAATCCCAGTGAAAGACAGCCAGCATTTTCCCCCAAAACATATGTATATGTTATATACATAACAAAATACAACATCTCCAAGAGTTTTTGCTTGAGTGTATACACTTGTCTGAATAAACCACTATAGGAGATAGATTGACTATGACTAGTTCACAGAGTTATAAACTAAATTTTGTTTTCAAGACAACAAGGTTTATTAATAAAGCTCAGTTCAGTTCAGTTCCATAACTCAGTCATGTCTGACTCTTTGCAATCCCATGGCCTGCAGTACGCCAGGCCTTCCTGTCCATCACCTACTTCCAGAGCTTGCTAAAACTCATGTCCATCGAGTTGGTGATGCCATCCAACCATCTCATCTTCTGTCATCCCCTTCTCTTGCTACCTTCAATCTTTCCCAGAATCAGGGAATGAGTCAGTTCTTTACATCAGGTGGCCAAAGTATATTGGAGATTCAGCTTCAACATCAGTCCTTCCAATGAATATTCAGGACTGATGTCTTTTAGGTTTGACTGGTTTGATCTCCTTGCTGTCCAAAGGACTCTCAAGAGTCTTCTGCAGCACCACAGTTCAGAAGCATCAATTCTTCGACACTCAGCTTTGTTTATGGTCCAACTTTCACATCCATACAAGACTATTAGAAAACCATAGCTTTGGCTAGACGGACATTTGTTGGAAAAGTAATGTCTCTGCTTTTCAATATGCTGTCTACTTTGTCATAGCTTTTCTACCAAGGAGCAAGAGTCTTTTAATTTCATGGCTGCAGTCACCATCTGCATTGATTTTGGAGCCCAAGAAAATAAAGTCTGTCACTGTTTCCATTGTTTCCCCATCTATCTGCCATGAAGTAATGGGACTGGATGCCATGATCTTGGTTGAATGTTGAATTTTAAGCCCACTTTTTCACTTTCCTCTTTCACTTTCATCAAGAGGCTCTTTATCTTCGCTTTCTGCCATAAGGGTGGTATCATCTTCATATCTGAGGTTATTGATATTTCTCCTGGCCATATTAATTCCAGCTTGTGCTTCACCCAGTCTGGCATTTTGCATGTTGTACTCTGCATATAAATTAAATAAGCGAGGTAACAATATACAGCCTTGATGTACTCCTTTCCCAATTTTAAACCAGTCCATAGTTCCATGTCCGGTTATAACTGTTGCTTCTTAACCTGCAAACAGATTTCTCAGGAGGCAGGTAAGGTGGTCTGATATTCCCATATCTTTAAGAATTTTCCACTGTTTCTTGTAATCCACACAGTCAAAAGTATAGTCAATGAAGCAGAAGTAAATGTTTTTATGGAATTCTCCTGCTTTTTCTTTGATCCAAAAGATGTTGGCAATTAGATCTCTGGTTCCTTTGCCTTTTCTAAATCCAACTTGAACATCTAGAAGTTCATGGTTCACATAATATTGAAGCCTGGTGTGGAGAATTTTGAGCATTACTTTGCTAGCATGTGAGATGAGTGCAATTGTGTGCTAGTCTGAGCATTCTTTGACATTGTCTTTCTTTGGGATTGGAATGAAAACTGACTTTTTCCAGTCCTGTGACCACTGCTGTGTTTTCCAAATATGCTGGCATATTGAGTGCAGCACTTTCACAGCATCATTTTTTTAGGATTTGAAATAGCTCAGCTGGAATTCCATCACCCCCACTAGCTTTGTTCATAGGGATGCTTCATAAGCCTCACTTGACTTTGCACCCCAGGATGTCTGGCTCTAGGTGAGTGATCACACTATCATGGTTATCTGGGTCATGAAGATATTTTTTTTGTATAGTTCTCTGTGTATTCTTGCCACTTCTTCTTAATACCTTCTACTTCTGTTAGGTCCATACCATTTCTGTATTTTATTGTGCCCATCTGTGCATGAAGTGTTCTCTTAGAAGCTCTAATTTTCTTGAAGAGGTCTTTAGCCTTTCCCATTGTATTGTTTTCTTCTATTTCTTTGCATTGATCACTGAGGAAGGCTTTCTTATCTCTCTTTGCTATTCTTTGGAAATCTACATTCAGATGGATATATCTTTCTTTTTCTCCTTTGCCTTTTGCTATTCTTCTTTTCTCTGCTATGTGTAAGTCTTCCTCAGAAAGCCATTTTGCCATTTTGCATTTCTTTTTCTTGGGGGTGGTTTTGATCACTGCCTCCTGCATAGTGTTATGAACCTCCATTCATGGTCCTTCAGGCACTGTGTCTATCAAATCTAATCCCTTAATATAACTAGGAGAAGAAAATATTATACCGAGGGCAGGCAAAAACCAGTGCTACCACAAGCAGTTATTCATAATTTATTCTTTACATACACATTACCTTCCATATATACAAAGTTTATACAAAATGCATTCACCAAATGCCTTCTGCCTGATTAGTTATCAGCTCTAAATCCAGTTATTTCTGTGTATCTAAAACTTCTGATTTTTCTTTTGAGATTATCATATATTTTCTTGCTGATCTTTTCTAAGATACATCCTAAAAGAGATAGAAAATTGTAGTGTTTGAATATACATCATAATTCAAAAGGAATAATTGAATACTTTAATAAAAGAGAAAAAATGTAAAAACTAATTTCAGATAATAAGTATTAATCAATTTTGGAAAAGTTTTATCCATAGCTATTAAAAACAGTTTTCCATATTATTCTAAAATCCAACTTCTAAGGCTATCACCTGGCCCAAATATATTCACAGTATTTAAGAAAAAAAAACAACAAAAAAAAAAAACAAAAAAAACAAACTTACTCTTTTGTAAGAATCCATCTATTTGTAATTTCTTGCCATGCTGAACATCTATGCTTGATCCCTCTACAAAATTGCCCTTTCCATTATTAAAGGTGTCCTCACTATTTACAGAGAAAGGAAACTGCTCTTTTGTGTCAACCTTACCCCCAGCAAAGGATTTACAGTCTCCTTAATTCTTCACAGGATAGTCAGTTCTAGTCATCACAGCTGACAAGAATTACATGAAGGTCTAGAATTCTGAAGGAGAAGTAAATATACCTTGTAACCACTGCAGAATTTATGCTTTCAGAGATCCTTCATATGTTACCTGCCCGATCTGCTCCTATACCATAACTATGTGGCATTGGGAGAGATCTATATGCTGCCATGTTTCAGAATCCATTACCCCCAGCAAAGGATTTACAGTCTCCTTAATTCTTCACAGGATAGTCAGTTCTAGTCATCACAGCTGACAAGAATTACATGAAGGTCTAGAATTCTGAAGGAGAAGTAAATATACCTTGTAACCACTGCAGAATTTATGCTTTCAGAGATCCTTCATATGTTACCTGCCCGATCTGCTCCTATACCATAACTATGTGGCATTGGGAGAGATCTATATGCTGCCATGTTTCAGAATCCAGAGAAAAAATGGACTCCAATACTTAGAAATGAAGTTCTTTCACTTTAGTTGAAGCCCAGCCTCCTGAGTCCTTACTTCTTGGATAATTTACCAGATAATTTGCAATAGATAAATCTAATATTTTAAAAGATCTTTTTATGTGGGCCATTTTTAAAGTCTTTACTGAATTTGTCTTTATTGAACTTGTTACAATATGGCTTTTTTTTTTTTTTGCCATGAGGTATGTGGGATCTGAGCTCCCAATCAGAGATGAAATCCACACCCCCTGCACTGGACCACCAGGGAAGGCCATTTAATCTCTTTTTTAAAAACCTAAACTCCCACAAGATTGAAGTCAGGGCTTCTGCAAGTATATCCAAGGTTTATGTTTGAATTGGAAAAATGTATCTTGTTCAGCCAAAGAGAAAAATGGTGACTCTCAGAGGATCAGCTCCACATGGTTCACAGCTCCTTGAGTAGATTTTACTCTGTGCAAACAAAACAAAAACAAACAAACAAAGAAAATAAGGATGCTCCTTCGTCTCTTGTGAACCAGTTCTATGCTAGGCTGCATTTCAATCTCTATCTGTTCCCAGACAGGCTGCATTTTCAAGGTGCACAGATTGCACAGCTGTGCATAGCAGCTTTGCAAAAGTTATCAAAACAATAATTCAACAGAGTAGAGTTTCCCATTTTGTAAGAAATTCAGTCAGAAATAATAGCCCAGTGTCCTCTGAGCCTACTAAATTGTCATTCTGAGGCAGGTTGTGCTCAATATCCTAGTTCCTGGTTGTTTACGTCGACTCCTCTATGAGAGAAAGTGAAGAGCATATCAGGTCTGGAAATCCTATTGTTTTTAAGGGTCTACGTTTCAGCTCTCCCAGGAGCAGCTGTTTGAACAATAGCGTGCCCAACTCTGTAAGAACAAGTCATCGATAACTTGAATTCTTCTTTAGAGAAAATCATTAATCTAAATGAAGACTATGCAGGAATATAAATCTACTATAATAAACAGTAAATTTACATTACTAAATATAACCCTTAAATGTTTGAGCCATAAATTCTTCCTTTCAGTTGCTTCCCTGCATAAAGGTCTTGCCTAACTAACAAAGTTCTACAGAATGATTTATCTTTCACCATCCAAGGGGAAATAGCCAAAAGATAAATTCAAGTTTCTTAGTAAACAGAAATTTCTTTCAACATTTATTAATAAGTGACAGTCTTCACAACTTAAGATGAGTCACTTAGACTGATTTTCCAACAAGGAAAATTCCTCCATTGTCAGAAAAGACTCAGTTGTGTCTGACTCTTTGCGACCCCATGGACTATAGCCCTCCAGGCTCCTCTGTCCATGGGGATTAATCAGAGATATAGAGAAGTAATGTAGGAATGAATTCATCAAGTTTCTAAAATGATCTTGANGGAGAAGACTCTTGAGAGTCCCTTGGACTGCAGGAAGATCAAACCAGTCCATCCTAAAGAGGATCAGTCCTGTGCGTTCATTGGAAGGACTGATGTTGAAGCTGAAACTCCAATATTTTGGCCACCTCATGAGAAGAGTTGACTCACCTGAAAAGACCCTAATGCTGGGAAGGATTGGGGGCAGGAGGCAAAAGGGACGACAGAGGAGGAGATGGTTGGATTGCATCACCAACTCAACGGACATGGGTTTGAGTAGACTCTGGGAGTTGGTGATGGACAGGGAGGCCTGGTGTGCTGCGATTATGAGGTCACAGAGTCGGACAGGACTGAGCAGCTGAACTGAACTGAAGAGCCCTGTCTTTGGCCTAAGGTTAATCTTTTGGGAACTGATCCTCATGAGTGTGACTTGGCATACATGGGATAGAAAGGAATTTTTTTGAATTTGAATTCTGAACAAATACTTTTGCAATAAAATCCAGTTTTGCCTCAGCCCAGTTTTGATTTATCAGCATGCTAGGGTGTCCAAGGAAAAAGGGATAGAAAAATCTCTAGCACCTCATTTTATGTAAGAACCATACCTGGAACAACAACAAAAAAATTTTGGGGGGATTTTGAATTTCTCTTGAAATATATTATTTCTTTCTCTTTAAATGGATGAATTTTGCTAAATGTAAAATTTGTGCAATTTGATTAGAATTTAATATTTTTATCCATATTTTTTCAGAGAGCATAATTATGGCTATCTAGAGGAGCCAAAGTTGCTGAAATTTTAATCCACATTTCAACAATTTGAAATGGGTGTCACTTCTATTGGCATATCAATAGAAGAGAGGAAAATATAAAATTGAAGAGACACTTGATGATTGAGCTAATATTGCTGGCTGGATCCATAGAAAATTATTAACCTAGTTTTGTGCAGAGAAGTCAGTAGCTTGTTTTTCTAATATTTATTATGCAAATTGGATTATTATTTATTAATATAAAGCAATACTCAAAGAGCACCATTAAATTACTTCTAACAGGACCAACCATTGAGGATATGCCAGTTGCAGAAAATTAAATTGCAATCAATTTTGATGAACTCTTACTGATTCATAATCTGCTATAATTATTTTCCTTATCTATGGAATAAGAATAGTTATTTTAAACTTGATAAATAAAAAGGCAGAAATAGAGTATAAGCCCCAATTAGTTTCTTGAATATTACTCACATTTGTTGCCTTCAAAAATTTTTCATCAGCTGAGATTGTCTTATTTATTAAGTTTTTATTTGTTTACATTCTGCCTTTACCAATTGGAATGTAAACTAGCATATCAGTTTTTTACTGAACAAATACTTTTGCAATAAAATCCAGTTTTGCCTCAGCCCAGTTTTGATTTATCAGCATGCTAGGGTGTCCAAGGAAAAAGGGATAGAAAAATCTCTAGCACCTCATTTTATGTAAGAACCATACCTGGAACAACAACAAAAAAATTTTGGGGGGATTTTGAATTTCTCTTGAAATATATTATTTCTTTCTCTTTAAATGGATGAATTTTGCTAAATGTAAAATTTGTGCAATTTGATTAGAATTTAATATTTTTATCCATATTTTTTCAGAGAGCATAATTATGGCTATCTAGAGGAGCCAAAGTTGCTGAAATTTTAATCCACATTTCAACAATTTGAAATGGGTGTCACTTCTATTGGCATATCAATAGAAGAGAGGAAAATATAAAATTGAAGAGACACTTGATGATTGAGCTAATATTGCTGGCTGGATCCATAGAAAATTATTAACCTAGTTTTGTGCAGAGAAGTCAGTAGCTTGTTTTTCTAATATTTATTATGCAAATTGGATTATTATTTATTAATATAAAGCAATACTCAAAGAGCACCATTAAATTACTTCTAACAGGACCAACCATTGAGGATATGCCAGTTGCAGAAAATTAAATTGCAATCAATTTTGATGAACTCTTACTGATTCATAATCTGCTATAATTATTTTCCTTATCTATGGAATAAGAATAGTTATTTTAAACTTGATAAATAAAAAGGCAGAAATAGAGTATAAGCCCCAATTAGTTTCTTGAATATTACTCACATTTGTTGCCTTCAAAAATTTTTCATCAGCTGAGATTGTCTTATTTATTAAGTTTTTATTTGTTTACATTCTGCCTTTACCAATTGGAATGTAAACTAGCATATCAGTTTTTTTTATTCTATTTAACAGGGCATCTGTAGCATCTATTGCAACTTTGACTTGTACACCTCATAGGGCTTCCCCCAGTGATTCAGCAATAAAGAATCTGCCTGCAATGCAGGAGACACAAGAGATGCTGGCTTGATCCCTGGGTCAGGAAGATCCCCTGGAGGAGCACATGGCAACCCACTCCGTATTCTTGCCTGGAGAATCCCGTGGTCAGAGGAGCCTAGGGGGCTACAGTCCATAGGGTCACAAAGAATAAGACATGAATGAAGTGACTTAGCAACACATTCAGGCATATACTTCATAAATATTTTTTAATAAAACAATGGATAATGAATTACACTAAGTTTTGGATACATAAAACATTTTTTAATTAAATAGACACTTATTTTCACCTATTAGAAAGTATTCTTATGAAAAAATTATGTTGTCTTGCAATAGACATGTAGAAAAAATAGACATGCAGGGTTAGCTTTCAATCATGCTGTACGCTGTGTTCAGGCACTCACTTGTGTCTGATTCTTTGCGACTCCATGGACTGTAGCCCGCCAGGCTCCTCTATCCATGGGGTTTCTCTAGGCCAGAATACTGGAGTGGGTTGCCATGCCCTCTTCAAGGGGATCTTCCCAACACGGGGATTGAACCCAGGTCCCTGCCATTGCAGGCAGCTTCTTACTGTCTGAGCCACCAGGGAAGCTTAATCATATTGAGATTTATTTTACTTGGATTAGAGTTTAGATTTTTGGTTTAGGAATCAATAAGAGATCAAGAAAAGCAACAAGAGGAACTGTTACTGCCAGTTAACAGAGTATTAGACTTTAGAAAATATAAACAGAAGGGAAAAAATTAAAAAAAACAGATTGCTTTAAGAAACAATGATAAGCTATTTCTTTGAAATACATTAAAGTGATAAAAATTTCACCAAAAAAGAAATGTATTGACTTCCAATCTTTAAGAAAGAACTAAAAAGCTATATCTATATTAAAATATGGAAAAACAACACTTTCAAAGGATACATCTGGTTTGCTTTCAATTCATTTAAAACTCTGGTCATTTGTTGAACCAACAGGTAATAAATGTTACCCTTACTAGCCAACTAACTACTGAACTAACTCTCCTATGAGTAACTGTTTTTATGTATATATCTGTAAAATCTCTTAACAGTAGATATTGATCTTCTACTTTTCAAGTCTACAACCCAACTAAAAGCAATTTGATGCTGAATTTATAGTATCACAAAAACAGTGAATATATATAGCATATGTAATTATCTTTGTATTGTCATTCATCTTTCATTCACATATTATTCATACATTAGTTGAGTGCCTGCTCTGTGTCAGTCATTTTAAAAAGTTTCCTATAAGCAATATATACAGTAAGTGCTTCCTACAAAAAAATCCCAAACCTTACATATTGATAATTAAAATAAATCACTTAGTATACTCTAAAATAAAGAAGGAATATCTATTTACAGTTGACTATGTTTCCCAATGTGTTGAAATATAGATGAAATTTAGCTCTGAATATTTAGGAAAAAACTGGTCAGTGAAGTAATTTCTACAATCATAAAAAAAAATGACCATATATGAAAACCTACAATATCTACAATGTTAGATTTTTGTTAGTCATTAGCTACTCTTCAATTAATACATATTTATGGAATACCCAGCAAAAACTCCCATCAGTAAAACATAGATTTATATCTGTTACATTTCATTCAGTATAAATAAGAACTCTCTTTCATTAAGGTTGAGGATTAGCCATGGGTTACTGAAAGATAAAATTGATGTAATTGGATATCATTATAAGTAGAATTCTCAAGAGATAGTTTGTATGTGATGCTCAGGAGAGGAAAACATCAATGTTATTTTAAAGGTTGTGTCTACTCTCTATGTATGAAAAGTACATTTGTAATATACCATTACCCTGAAAAGTGCTGGATCAAGGTTTATCAGGTCACAATTCCATCATCCAAAGTCAATGGATGCTGTCTAAAGATTTGCAGCTACAGCAGAGACATTGAAATTTGTTACCAATGTTTTAACAGTTCCCATTCCAATTTCTGCCATTTAAAGGATTAATGCTATGCCATTTAAAACAATGTTTTATCTTTCATTAACTTTCTTGATGATGAGTGGAGGTTAAATCAAATAGGATAGAAAGACCAGCTATTCAAACTACTGAATACTGAAAAGGTCACAGCATTGCGGCACACTCCCATAATTTATTGTCTCCTAGTACATACTATAAAAATTATCACATTCCCTTCTCAAAGACAAAACAGTAACTATTTGACATAAAGTCACCATACTCATTGAATTCAGATCAATTTCGGTCAAAGCTTATAAACTATGCTACCTGTATCAAGCACTGAAGAATATAACATAGCAGAGTTATAGCAGAGCATACAAAATTCAATTTATAGTCATATATTAATAGTATTAGGAAGGTAAAATGGAAAGTATTTGTATTGTGTGCTTCTCAATACAAAAATGTTTTTAAAAATCCTGATGGCACATGTTAATGACTAGAAATTCCCACTTTTCCAATGCAACATTCAAGAGATTCCCATATATGTCTTTCTGTTAAAGCTGGACTTTTCCAACCAGTGCACTGGAGATTCTCCCTGGATCCCAGCCTTGGAATGACATCCTGAACTTTTTCTTGCTTTTGCTGACTCTTCAGTAATGTTCACAGCATTACTTATACAATAGTAGAGTACAACTCGTAAGTATTATTGATTTCCACGTTCATGGTCTCGTTTTTCAGGCACACTAATCCGGACCTTAAGCATTACCTTTTTATTTTTAATCCTAGAGTAGTTGATTTGTTTCACTCTTCCCCAGAGCACTGTTTTTATTCTTCCATTCTCCAAGTGTGACATCTGATTGTAGCTGCTTTTTTTTCTTCCATTTTATGGACCCAGGAGTGGAAAACGGTGCTTCCGTTGGTGCTTCCCAGTAACTTCATTTACCTCTCTTTCTGAGAAATGATCATCCTGTATCTCAGTTGAGAAGAAAAAAATTTTATAAAATAAGTTTTAAGAAGAATCCTAAGTGTTTATCTTACACTGTAAATAGATTTTTGGTAGAGAGTGATTTTTTAAAATGATTTTGTTTTCAACTTTATCAAAGGATCACAGGTTTATAATGAAGTTTCAGTGTCCTCCCTTATGACAATCCCATATGCTGAACAAACTTTCAATTCTTTTCATTCTTATTTTTTTCACTGTTGTTTCTCTAAATAATATGCTGGTATTGCATCTTCTCATTGCACTTTTTATTGCTTTTTTCTTGATTGATTAACTGTACAGGTTACTGATTTTTTATTCTGGTAAATTAAGATTAGGGCTGCCCTGGTGGCTCAGATAGTAGAGAATCTGCCTGCAATGTGGGAGACCCAGGTTTGATTCCTGGGTCGGGAAGGTCCCCTGGAGAAGGAAATGGCTACCCACTCCAGTGTTCTTGCCTGGAGAATTCCATGGACAGAGGATCATGATAGGCTACGTTTCTGGGACAGAGCGACTTTTCACTTTTTTAGGTTAAGATTAAGAATACTTCTAAACCTCCCCTCTCCTCTTCTAACAATATGTATTATTTTAATTTCTTTATTGGATATTTCTCTCACTTTGAATAACACACTTATTCAGAATATATTCTGCCGTCAGCTTGAGACAGCATCTCTTCACTCCTCATATTTTTAGAATATATTGTGAGCTCTTGGATCCCTCCATTTTTTTTTTTCTTCACTGCTCTCAACTTTTTTTGCTTTGTGTGTATGTATATATTTTTATTATCAAGGGTTAATGTCTCATATATCCATATTCATATTTTGACTAGATATTATTTCTGAAAGTTAAAAATTAGTAGATGAAGTTTTTATAATAATGGTCATTTAAATACAGTTTCTTGTATATTCAAATATTATATCTATATTTCCTCTCTGAAAATTTTTTCCCCTGTCCTGTAAATTAGTAAGAATAGTAAAATCTCCTTTCCCTCTCTGCCTCTCTGTTTATTTGTCTGTCTCTCGCTTGCATTCTTGCTCCTTTTTTCACCTCATGGACATATATCCTCCTCTTGCAGTTTTCCATTCTCTTGCTAAAATTCGGATTATTGCATTTTAGCCTAGCTGCACAACTACACTACTTTCTGGACTAGCTCATCTTTTCTCTTTTTTTGATGGTTCCATTACTTGCTAAACCCCATATTTCATCTTTCCTGTTTAACCTCAATTTACCAGAACATATCTTTAGCATAACATTTTAATAAACAGGTACATGAAAATGTGCTTTTTTTGAAAGTCTTTATTTGAATGTCTTTAGCTGATAGTTGAATATTGATTTGGCTCACTCAGTTTCCATACTGTTTATGCAGACCCTAAATATCATTAGGATTTGTGTGGTTATGTCTTTTTCCTTTGTCCAGAGTGTGGTAGGGCCACTTCAAAACGAAGAGATATCTTTCAACATTATTTTCTTTTGACTTACACTATTAATTATTTACATATTAATTATAAACTGTCTAATTTTAACATGCTACATTGCATCTTTTCTGGGTAGTATTTCCATGACACAATTTTCCCATCTGTTTAAAGCTTTCATATTATATTTTAAATGTGCCTTTTAAAAGCTGTGGAGAGCTGGATTTTCATTGAACTCAATTTGAATCTTATAACTTAAACAGAAAATCTTAATTCAAATACATTTATTGGATTATAAATATATTTTGACTTATGGCTATCTTTCTATTTTGTTTTTGCTTATATGGTTAATTTTATCTCACAGAGATTAAAAAAATATGTAATATTTGGCATATATTCTTCTAGGGCTGCTGTAACAGGAAATCAGAGACTGGGTGGCTTAAACAACTGACATTTATTTTCTTATAGTTCTAGATGCTGGAAGTCTAAGATCAAGGTACTAGCCGGAGTGATTTCTGGTGGGATCCATTCATGACTTCTGCATGGCTGTGTTCTTGCTGTATCTTCACATGGCCTTTCTTCTGTATACAGCACTTCTGGTGCCACTTCCTCTCCTTTTAAAGGTACCAGTCATATTGGTTTGGGATCCACTCTTATTATTTCATTTAATTTTAATTTTCTGCTTAAAAGCCCTACCTTCAAATACTAACACATAAGTGAAAGTGTTAGTCACTCAGTTCAGTTCAGTTGAGTCGATCAGTTGGGTCTGACTTTGCGAACCCATGGACTGGAGCATGCCAGTTTTCCCTGTCCATCACCAACTCTCGCAGCCTACTCAAACTCATGTCCATCACGTGAGTGATGCCATGCAACAGCTTAACCCCTGTCCGCCCCTTCTGTTCCCTCCTTCACTCTTTCCCAGCATCAAGATCTTTTCCAATGAGTTAGTTCTTTGCATCAGGTGGCCAAAGTATTGGAGTTTCAGCTTCAACATCAGTCCTTCCAAAGAATATTCAGGACTGATTTCCTTTAGGGTGGACTCGGTGGATTTCCTTGCAGTCCAAGGGACTCTCGAGAGTCTTCTTCAACACCACAGTTCAAAAGCATCAATTCTATGGTGCTCAGCTTTCTTTATAGTCCAACTCTCACATCCATACATGACTAATGGAAAAACCATAGCTTTGACTAGACAGACCTTTGGTGACAAAATAATGTCTCTGCTTTTTAATATGTTATCTAGGTTGGTCATAGCTTTTCTTCCAAGGTGCAAGGATCTTTTAATTTCATGGCTGCAGTCACCTTCTGTAGTGATTTTGGAGCCCAAGAAAATAAAGTCTGTCATTGTTTCCATTGTTTTCCCATCTATTTGCCATGAAAATAATAAGACCAGATGCCATGATCTTAGTTTTCTGAATGTTGAGTTTTCAGACAACTTTTTCACTCTCCTCTTTCACTTTCATCAAGATTTTCTTTAGTTCTTTGCTTTCTGCCATAACGGTGGTGTCATCTGCATATCTGAGGTTATTGATATTTCTCCTGGCAATCTTGATTCCAGCTGTGTTTCATCCAGCCTAGTGTTTCACATGATGTACTCTGCATAGAACTTAAATAAGAGGGTGACAATATACAGCCTTGACACACTCCTTTCCCGATTTGGAAACAGTCTGTTGTTCCATGTCCAGTTCTAACTCTTGCCTCTTAACCTGCATACAGATTTCTCAGGAGGCAGGTCAGGTGGTCTGGTATTCCCATGTCCTTCAGAATGTTAAACTGATTCTTATTATCCACACAGTCAAAGGCTTTGGGATAGTCAATAAAGCAAAAGTAGATGTTTTTCTGAAATTCTCTCACCTTTTTGATGATCTAGTGGAAGTTGATAATTTGATCTCTGGTTCCTCCGGCTTTCTAAATACAGCTTGAACATCTGGAAGTTCATGGTTCATGTACTGTTGAAGCCTGGCTTGGAGAATTTTGAGCATTACTGCTAGTGTGTGAGATGAGTGCAATTGTGTGGTAGTTTGAGCATTCTTTGGCATTGCCTTTCTTTTGGAAAATAATGTAAACTGACCTTTTCCAGTCTTGTGGCCACTGTTGAGTGTTCCAAATTTTCTGGCATACTGAGTGCAGCACTTTCACAGCATCATCTTTTAGGATTTGAAATTACTCAGCTGGAATTCCATCACCTCCACTAGCTTTGTTCATAGTGATTCTTCTTAAGGTCCACTTGACTTCACATTCCAGGATGTCTGGCTCTAGGTGAGTGATCACACACCATTGTGATTATCTGACTCATGAAGATCTATTTTGTACAGTTCTTCTGTGTATTCTTGCCACCTCTTCTTAATATCTTCTGCTTCTGTTAGGCCCATACCATTTCTGTCCTTTATTGTGCTCATTTTTGCGTGAGATGTTCCCTTCAGTTCAGTTTAGTCACTCAGCTATGTCTGACTCTTTGCGACTTCATGCATCGCAGCACGCCAGGCCTCCATGTCCATCACCAACTCCTGGAGTTTACTCAGACTCACGTCCATTGAGTCAGTGATGCCATCCAGCCACCTCATCCTCTGTCGTCCCCTTCTCCTCCTGCCCTCAATCCCTCCCAGCATCAGAATCTTTTCCAATGAGTCAACTCTTCAAGGGTCTTTACCATCTGAATCACCAGGGAGGCCCTATAAGGAAGACATATAAGGGGCTTAACATAATCTGGGAAGGGACACAGTTTAGTCCATATCCATATATATTTCTTGCAATTTGCAGTTCTCAGTCAATAGCACCCTTCCAATCTCCATCTATTACTTATCCTGCTCCATAATTTTTTGTTTTGAGACTATGCCTCAATTTTTGTATCTGCACCATGTTTGATGGATATTTGAATTGTTTTTAGTATTTTACTATTACTAGAGTACCCTGCATCCAAGGTCAGGGGTGGTGGCTGGGAGGAGCTACACCCTGCCCAAGGTCAGGGGAGGGGGCAGCCTGGAGGAGCTACCCCACGTCCAAGGAGCACTGGCTGCGTGGGCACAGAAGGGTCGAGAGGAGCTGCTCCACGTTCAAGGTAAGGAGGGGTGGTGGTGAGGAGATACCCCTCATCCAAGGTAAGGAGAAGCGGCTGCACTTTGCTGGAGCAGCCATGAAGAGATACACCAGGTCCAAGGTAAGAGAAACCCATGTAAAACAGTAGGTGTTGTGAGAGGGCATCAGAAGGGAGACACAATGAAACCATACTCACAGAAAACTAGTCAGTCTAATCACACTAGGACCCCAGCATTGGCTAACTTAATGAAACTAAGCCATGCCCTGTGGGACCAGCCAAGACGGGCAGGCATGGTGGAGAGGTCTGACCGAATGTGGTCCACTGGAGAAGAGAATGGCAAACCAGTTCAGTATTCTTGCCTTGAGAACCCCATGAACAGTATGAAAATGCAGAATGATAGGATACCGAAAGAAGAACTCCCCAGCTTGGTAGGTGCCCAATGTACTACTGGAGATCAGTGGAGAAATAACTCCAGAAAGAATGAAGGGATGGAGCCAAAGCAAAAACAATACCCAGCTGTGGATGTGACTGGTGATAGAAGCAAGGTCCGATGCTGTAAAGNACCGAAAGAAGAACTCCCCAGCTTGGTAGGTGCCCAATGTACTACTGGAGATCAGTGGAGAAATAACTCCAGAAAGAATGAAGGGATGGAGCCAAAGCAAAAACAATACCCAGCTGTGGATGTGACTGGTGATAGAAGCAAGGTCCGATGCTGTAAAGAGCAATATTGCATAGGAACCTGGAATGCTGGTCCATGAATCAAGGCAAATTGGAAGTGGTCAAACAGGAGATGGCAAGAGTGAACTGTGACACTCTAAGAATCAGCGAACTAAAATGGCTGGAATGTGTGAATTTAATTCAGATGACCATTATATCTACTACTGGGGGCAGGAATCCCTCAGAAGAAATGGAGTAGCCATTATGGTCAACAAAAGAGTCTGAAATACAGTACTTGGATGCAATCTAGATGAATGATCTCTATTCATTTCCAAGGAAAATCATTCAATATCACAGTAATTCAAGTCTATGCCCCAACTAGTAACACTGAAGAAGCTGAAGTTGAACAGTTCTATGAAGACTTCCAAGACCTTTTATTTTATTTTTTTTTTCCCAAGACCTTTTAGAACTAACACCCCAAAAAGATGTCCTTTTCATTATAGGGGACTGGGATGCAAAAGTAGGAAGTCAAGAAACACCTGGAGTAACAAGCAAATTTGGCTTTGGAATTCACAATGAAGCAAGGCAAAGGCTAACAGTGTTTTGCCAAGAAAATGCACTGGTCATAGCAAACACCCTCTTCCAACAACACAAGAGAAGACTATACACATGGACATCACCAGATGGTCAACACTGAAATCAGATTGATTATATTCTTTGAGCCAAAGATGGAGAAGCTCTATACAGTCAGCAAAACAAGACCGGGAGCTGACTGGCTCAGATCATGAACTCCTGATTGCCAAATTCAGACTGAAATTGAAGAAAGTAGAGAAAACCACTAGACCATTCATATATGATATAAATCAAATTCCTTATGATTATACAGTGTAAGTGAGAAATAGATTTAAGGGACTAGATCTGATAGATAAAGTGCCTGATGAACTATGGACAGAGGTTCGTGACATTGTACAGGAGACAGGGATCAAGGCCATCCCCATGGAAAAGAAATGCAAAAAACCAAAATGGCTTTCTGAGGAGGCCTTACAAATAGCTGTGAACAGAAGGGAAGTGAAAAGCAAAGGAGAAAAGGAAAGATATACCCATTTGAATGCAGAGTTCCAAAGAATAGCAATGGGAGATAAGAAAGCCTTCCTCAGCGATCAATGCCAAGAAATAGAGGAAAGCAACAGAATCGGAAAGACTAGAGATCTCTTCAAGAAAATTAGAGATACCAAGGGAATATTTCATGCAAAGATGGGCTTGATAAAGGACAGAAATGGTCTGGACCTAACAGAAGCAGAAGATATTAAGAAGAGGTGGCAAGAATACACAGAAGAACTGTACAAAAAAGAGCTTCACGACCCAGATAATCATGATGGTGTGATCACTCACTTAGAGCCAGACATTCTGGAATGTGAAATCAAGTGGGCCTTAGGAAGCATCACTATGAACAAAGCTAGGTGATGGCATTCCAGTTGAGCTATTTCAAATCCTGACAGATGATGCTGTGAAAGTGCTGCATTCAATATGTCAGCAAATCTGGAAAACTCAGCAGTGGCCACAGGACAGGAAAAGGCCAGTTTTCATTCCAATCCCAGAGAAAGGCAATGCCAAAGAATGCTCAAACTACCTCACAATTGCACTCATCTCACATGCTAGTAAAGTAATGCTCAAAATTCTCCAAAGCAGGCTTCAGCAATGCATGAACTGTGAACTTCCAGATGTTCAAGCTGGTAGAGGAACCAGAGATCAAATTGCCAACATCTGCTTGATCTCAAAAAAGCAAGAGAATTCCAGAAAAACATCTATTTGTTTTATTGACTATGCCAACGGCTTTGATTGTGTGGATCACAATAAACTGTGGAAAATTCTGAAAGAGATAGGCATACCAGACCACCTGACCTGCCTCTTCAGAAACCTACATGCAGGTTAGGAAGCAAGAGTTAGAACTGGACATGGAACCACATACTGGTTCCAAATAGGAAAAGGAGTACATCAAGGCTGTATATTGTCATCCTGCTTATTTAACTTATATCCCAAGTACATCATGAGAAACACTGGGCTGGAAGAAGCCCAAGCTGGAATCAAGATTGCCGAGAGAAATATAAATAACCTCAGATATGCAGATGACACCATCCTTATGGCAGAAAGTGAAGAGAAACTAAAAAACCTCTTGATGAAAGTGAAAGTGGGGAGTAAAATGTTGGCTTAAAGTTCAACATTCAGAAAACGAAGATCATGGCATCTGGTCCCATCACTTCTTGGGAAATAGATGGGGAAACAGTGTCAGACTTCATTTTTTGGGGCTCCAAAATCACTGCAGATGGTGACCGCAGCCATGAAATTAAAAGACGCTTACTCCTTGGAAGAAAAGTTATGACCAACCTAGATAGTATATTCAACAAGAGACATTACTTTGCCGACTAAGGTCCATCTAGTCAAGGCTATGTTTTTTCCTGTGGTCATGTATGGATGTGAGATTGGACTGTGAAGAAAGCTGAGCTCCAAAGATTTGCTGCTTTTGAACTGTGGTGTTGGAGAAGGCTCTTGAGAGTCCCTTGGACTGCAAGGAGATCCAACCAGTCCATTCTGAAGGAGATCGGCCCTGGGATTTCTTTGGAAGGAATGATGCTAAAGCTGAAACTCCAGTACTTTGGCCACCTCATGCGAAGAGTTGACTCATTGGAAAAGATTCTGATGCTGGGAGGGATTGGGGGCAGGAGGAGAAGGGGTCGGCACAGGATGAAATGGCTGGATGGCATCACGGACTTGATGGACGTGAGTTTGAGTAACTCCGGAGTTGGTGATGGCCATCTCTGGGAGTTGGCTTCCTCGATTCATGGGCTTGCAAAGAGTTGGACACGACTGAGCAACTGAACTGACTGATTACTAGAGTAAAATACTCTAAATCACTTTCCTATAGATCTGTCAAATGCATATGTGCAAAATTTTTTCTATAGCACACACCTATTGTTAGAACTTCTGAATCTTCAGTTTTCCTATAGATTGCCAAATATCTTCCATATGATTTACCAACTTTCCTCCACCCTGAAATTTCTAAGCTTTGGTAAAATCATTTCCTGATGGATGTATGAGAATATCTTATTGTGATTTTAATTTGCATTTGTGATTGCTAACATAGTTGAATCCCTTTCATATTATTGGCACTTTGCATTTTCTATCTTGTGAAGTGCATAATTAAATCTTTTACCTATTTTTCTATTGTGTTTCTTTTTCTTATTAATTTATAAATGTGTTTATTTAAATTATATTTTGCATGTTATCCTTTGATGGCTAGATGTTTCAAAAATATCACCTCCCATTCTGTTGTTTGCCCATTTACTCTCTTAAAGATGTATTTTAATGTCTGTAAATTCTTAAATTCAACTTAGTTGAAGTTGAGTATTTTACTCTATGATAAGGTCCTTTTTATGCACACTGATAACACAAATTTCACAAGTTATCTTCTAAAAGTTTCATGGTTTTGTTTTATGTTTAGATATTCCAATTGCCTAGTTTTAATTTTTGTTAATGGTGGGAGGGGAAGGTATAGGATTAATTTTATTTTTCTCCCCAATATGGATGCCAAAATAATCTAGCATCATTTATTAAAACTTTGTACTTTTGTCAGTGATTTTAATCTGTAATGTCAGTTCTGCAGTAAATCATATAGTCTGTTCTTTTGGTCTGTTTTTCTATGGCAGATCTAGTTTTCTTTATTTCTGTAAACAATCCTGCAATCTCTAGGTCAAATTGTCCCAGTTTTTTATTTTTCAGGAGGGACTTTGCTATTCTTGAAAATAACATTTTAGAATACAATTAGTGTTGGCTTGTTAGGTTTTCACACATGCACACAAACACACACATGCACATCTTGGGATTTTATTAAATATATACATAATTTTAGAGATAATTGGCAATTTTAAAGTATTGAGTCATCCAATCCATGAGCATGGTTGGTAGCTATATCATTTTCACCTTTATGGTTATTTATTCAATGCATTTTAAAATTTTCTTCATACATGTCTTGCATAAATATTTTTGCTTTATATTTTTGAGCTATTTGAAAAAATATACTTTTATGTTTTATTTTCTAATTATTTTATGCTCTTAGGTAGACATGCAATATACTATTGCTCATTAATAATAACTGATATTTGTAACAGCAATCTTAATAAATGTTAATTCTAACAATTTATCTATATAATCCATTTGATTTTCTATGTATACATTCATATCATCTGTGAATAATGAGAGTTTTGTGTCCTCATTTCCAATCCTCATACATTATAATCCCATTTGTGTGTCTTACTATTCATGTTAGAGTCTCCAGTGTGACATAGAACAGAGGTGTTGCTAGTGTGCATCCTTGTCTTTTTCCTGATATCACAGAAAATGCTTTAGACGTCTCACTAAATGTTCTATATGTTTTGTACTTTCTTGTGTCAGGTTAGGAACATCTCCTTCATTTTTTAGTTTGTCTAGGTGTTTCCTGAATTCTCCACTGCTGGTATTAAACACATACAGGGGAGAGATAGGGGAATGTCTTATAACCTGAAGAATTGCTTTGTGGACAGTCCTTTTGTTTATTAACTTGATTTCTACACCTGTTCCCTTCCTTCCCTCTATGCTTGCTTGCTCCAAGTTGAGAGCCACATCACTGTTTTATCAGAAAAGTGGCACTTGTAACAGCTAACAACTTCTTTGTGTGTTTTGGACTGTGATTATCCATATGATAAGAATCATTTTCTATCTCCCCTGAAGTCATCAATGTCCCAATCCAGTAATAGTGACTCCTGTTTCTTAGTGCCATCATGAATGATTCTTTTTTTATGGTAAGATATCATTAACAATATATAACCATTCTGAACCCTTAATACGTATCAGAGACTATATTAAAAGTTTTATATCTATCAAATCATTTAACTTTTGCTCATTTTTATGACTTTGTGTGATTTTAATTGGATTCTGGCATAGTGGAGTATGCCTAAATCATCTTTTAAAATGGAAGCTCATTTAAGTTATAAATTGTAATTCTATTTTTCCTATAAATTTTTACTTCTGATAGTTTTTCATTATTAATATTTTACTGTAATAGCTATTTTGATATACAGTTGACCTTTGAGCAACACAGGTTGAGGATACCAATACTTCCACAGTCCAAAATCCACACATAACTTTTGACTCTCCCCAAACTTAACAGCTAAAAGCCTACTGTTAAGGAAGTTAGGTTTTTAAAAATACTATTGCTCCTCTAAAAAATATATTTTCCAAACTTTTATGGCCATATGTTATAAAATTTATATAAAGAGAACAAAGTGGGAAGGTGTCCAATGAGGAGTGTTAACTCCTCTGGGCCCACCAGCATAATAAATCTGAGTTCTCCAACTCTCCGAGTGCTGCTTAGTTTCTGGATTACTGGTTTCTGCAGCATTTCAGCAGTTTTAATAGTTAAAATTATAATTTTTAAATAAAGAGCATGAGAGAATAAAATGAAGAAGAAAAGGCCAAGCCACAATTTTAAGTAATAAGAAGCACTGCATGGTGGGATACATTTATGAATATTAAATATCCATTAAAATAAGCAAATTCAAGAAATCTTAAGGATATCAAGGCATATTTTTACTAAAAATCTGAGACTGTATAGCAGTTGATTTTTATGATAGCAATAGGAAAATAGTTATAAAATAGGAAAGAGTTATAGAAAAATAATTATAAAAATGAAAAAAATTAATATTCTTTGGTTTATCTAGATAATATATATACTAAATAAATATTTTCTATGCTTCTGCTGATAAATATCTCAAAAAAGCAGCACATCTTTATGACAGGTAATTCAAAGATCATTATTTTCATCTTTTTTGTCATTGACAATAGTTATAAAATATTATGTGCAAAATGGGTAAAATACTCCTTTGAGCTTTATTTTGAATCTATTTCAACTATATATGGCTCAAAAATAACCATTTGTGTCTATGATTTGTCTCTGAAATGTCAAAATTTAGTTCACACATTGGAGAATTTTTTAAGGTGAAACTACATTCAGAACAAGATCAGTCATTGTGATGTTATTTTTAGTACCATCTGAACAATATTTTAGTTTGAATAGTTTAGCTGTTTATCTGCTTTTACCTTTTCTCCTGACATCAGTGGCCAAATAACTGGTCCATAGTTTTGAAGTGCTAGAGTTTAAATTTAGGTGAGTCGTTCAGTGTCATTTTCAATAAATCTCTTATATCACTTGAGAGAGATTAACAAACACAATTTTTCAAGTTCCTGATACTGTACTTTTCCTTCCAAGCAGCTTGTCTTTGAGAAGGAATATGGGTTAAAAAAAAGCTCATTTATTTTTATGATTGTCTAAGAATTGTAGTTATTGAAATTTGTTAGATGCTTTACTATGTATTTTATTTGAAAATATTTCTGTTTACAAACAGTTGATAAATTATTATTACCCATAAAACTTTTAATAGGATTTTTAAAGGGGCTATTTCAAAGAAGACAGTTGAATGGCAAAGTGGTATAAACAATGGACAGGAATGTTGACTGCTTATGAATTATATCTTGCTTCTAATATTAGACCACATAACTGCCTTAAGTTTTGCTTATTTCATCCCCATTTTCCTCTAGCATAGTAAAGAGAATGCATTGAAAATTGAATGTCATAATTAATTGAGGAAGGTAACCATCATGATTACAAGAAGAAACATATTAGCAGAATTATTAAAAGACAAAGACTAGAATTTGAGCATCTACTAAGCTTCAGATACACTTTTAACATTTTTAAAATAAATTCTATTTTACTCAAATAATAATTGTGTGAATAACCATGATTTCTATTTGAGCTATGAAGGGGGGGGGGGGGTGGGAAACAGATGTGTATA